>JADQWA010000172.1:210322-322822 GCA_018344505.1 Nebria ingens riversi
GATGTAACCACCTGGGTAGCCATGTTTCCACTGTATTGTATCAGAATGGCGATATACTATCGCGCATTAAAATGTTTCCTTACGAAACTGTTTAAAAATAACTGTTGTTTAAACGAGTAATTGGTGTTCAAAGCAAAACAGTATGAAATGGTGATTGTACACTGTAACAACAGGAACAATATGTTATACTGTTGTGACCATGTTGGATCATGAACGCATGGCGAGCACACGCTGTACCAGTGTAAAAACAGTCTTTATTTGACTGGCACGTATGTTCAAAATGTCTCAATCTGTTTCATTGATGTAATCACTCTTTGTAATGTTTCAGTTCTAGCACTACACTAACTACACTATAACAAATATTATTTTCACTCAGTCCGCATCCACACACATGCTTCTGTTTCTCAAATCTTCATCTCCCATACATTTAGGGAATTTCATCGCTGCCAGGATTGACAACATTTCCACCAACAACAAGAATTACATAATTACTTTTTTTTTTATTTATTATTTTAAACAAATTTAGATATATAAACAATTATTTATACTGATATCTACATTAGAAAACAATTATTATATATATATAATATTAATGATAATAATTAAATTATATCCATTTCATATAAGTTTTTAAATTCAAAAATTCATCAATACTTTCAATATCAACAATTAATCTAATTGTTGCAATCCTTTGACGCTAGATAATATAAAAAATTGTTGCTATTTAATAATCTTATGTTTAAAAAGAAATTTGATCCTTTTAAAAATATATCTGTAAACATTCATATTTATACTTACAGTGCTTTCTGTTGTCGAGTTTACGAACTACACTGTTGGTGTAGCGGAAAGTTTAATATATTCTAACTGCAACATTTAACAAATTTGTTTTCTTATTCATACTTATATACCAATAATGTTGCTAATTTTACTTATTTAATTTTGATATTTGCTATTTATATTGGTACTGTAGTTCAGTGAAAGAGGGTGCTAGCAGTAACATGAAATTTTATTCAATTCTATTAGTTTGCTATATTTTTCTAGTAACTTGTAATTTTGTAATCCGGCATCCGGCGTTTGGTATTTCGGTTTTGACTGAGTAGTAATATAATTAAATATTACTTACGACCTATTGCGATATTTTCTAATAGATCTATATTAATTGTTTCGCTTAATAATAAAATTAAGGTCAAACGGCGGTCACTTAAAAAAAAAAAACTAAGTAGACTCTAAACTATTAAATATATTTTGAACGTTATTAAATTCTATGTATTTGTTAAAATAATCATGATGAAAGGATTAAAATATGTAATTCCTAATATATGATGCTTTTTTGAGTATCTTTAAAGAAATAATTTGAAACAACCAGCGTAACATTTAAAAATCGCTTGTTGCTTGGGCTGCACAATACAATTCTGTTATAATTACTATTCGTTATTCAATTTGACGAAGAAAATGCTCTTTCATAGTGAAAATTGATTTTCGCATTTCGTGACAAGCACAGGCCGTCACCAATACAATCGCAGAATGAAAATTCGCTCGGAAAACTAGGTAATGTTTTAGTAACATTCGATACGAGGACGAATCGGGTAAAATGTAGAACATCGTGTCAATTAATTTATTCCAAAATTATCCGCTAATTCTTGTTTTGTTTTAATTAATTTTATGTATGCAAACAGTTGTGTTAATACAAAATAAGTGTTAGGACAAAAGTGTTATATTTTAAGTATGTTATAAAATAATTTAGATATATTATGGATGATACTTCAAAAGAGTCTTGCGACACAAGTGAGGTAAGTTTTTATTATTTATGAACAGAATTGACCATAATGTTTAACAGTTTTTGAAACGGGTTAAATTAACAGTTTTTTTAAATGAAAAGGAACGAGTTTGTTTCAAAATGTTCATTATTTTAATTTTTTTTTTATTAAATATCTTGAATTTTAACTTCTTTATTCTATATTGCATATGAAGTAACTATGTAAATATATATATATATATATATATATATATATATATATATATATATATATATATATATATATATATATATATTCGCAAAAAATATTGTTAGTTTGGATTTGAAGAGAAAAATGATACAATAGAGAAAAATTACCAATTACTCATTAGTATTCATGCCGCATGGGGTTTCCTAACCACTTATTGCATCTTTCTTTTCATTCTCTTGAATATAGCGAAGAAGTCCTGAAAGCGTAGACAGCCCAATTTGTCTTTTTTATTTCTCTCATCCGTTTGCGATTGGGTCACATGTTACGGGGCCAAGGTCACGTGCACAGAAGAACAACAATGACATTTGTACAGGTCACATGGCGACCAGTACCGTACAAATGACCAACAAAGGGCATCGCAGACATCGCAGTAGTAAAACGATTACTGGCAATAATACGATCAGCGTGAGAAACCGGAGGCGGCTATCAAAAAAACACAATGCCTGGACCCTCATTAAATATCTGACAGGTTAGTTTTTTACAAATTTTTTTTTAACCTCAATGGTCAAATTATCTCATAACTTTGTTTTAAACAAGATAGAAATGGTGATAAGTGGTTCTTTCTATCAAAATATCTCTAATATACTTCATCATATTAGATGCTTTGGAGGGAATTTGGTTTTTTTGTAGTTAGGATGATTGATGTAATTTAATAACAATATTTAGAATATAGTTAAAATATATTTTGAATAAATTTCAAATTTTGTTTCTGCACATTCTGAAATATTGCTTTTTTTTTGTTGGTTAAAGTGAGTCTTATGAGGTCTCACTGATAGTTGCCAACGAAATACACAAAAAGCATACCCTACGAAGGGATTTGACCCTTAAGCCAGGGCAAAGTTTAGGTTGCTAGGGCCGGGAGGGGGGGGGGGGTACATCAAGAAAGCACTTTCGATGAACTATCTGTAACTATCCTTCAGCGGTTATGTGTTTTTTTTTACTAAATATCAACGAGGCCTCCTAAGACTCATTTTTACCTCTTTTTTTTTTGATAAAATGTGTTCTTAAAGTGATTGAATTTTTATTAAAATATGACATTGAACTACATTTATTCGCTTATATTTATGGGTAAGATTTTTAATGCTTGTCCTTGAAAGGCAACATTTCTTTTGCCATATCTTCGTTTTTATATTCCAGCTCAACGACACAACCGTGTATGTATAACGACGATACGAATCGAAAATGTTAATTTTAAGCGATATATGGTAATTGATTGCGGTAAAAATAGCGTGAACGATACGTGACGCTTGATTTTTCACATTTTATTTATCACGCAAATTTGACGCGTAAACTTCTTCCTAAGAGTGTACCACACACATTTTCTATCTATTCCTCATGGACGAAATACATTGATTTTTATTCAATTCTTGTTCTTCGAATGATTCATTTGTTACCAGTGACTTTACATTTTCGATAAAGGACTAAATTTATGAATGACACATACACAACTAACTTCATGTCTATTCTCATCAAATAGGGAAACATCCATTCACATCTTCAACAAACTTCTTTTTTACTTCATTCAAATACATCTTCTATTCCGCTTCTTTCAGCCACTTATTCCCGCATTCGCACACCATTCATGTAAATCTACTTTTATTTGACCATACCACGTCATTTGGCTCTCACCTAGTTTACGTACGACATTTTTTACCCACGTATTTCGCTTCCTGTTTCACTTGGATACACCACAAATACCTCTTAAAAAAATTACTTCCACTGCAGTGGTTTGCCAAACTCAATAATGACTAAAAACTCCCACAACAAATACTTGTGTCAGTTATTGACATAGTCTCTTCAGAGTATACACGTTGCGCCTTCAAAATTTAAGCACGTACCAAAGCGCACTTAACCCAGTCACCATTTTATAACCGTGATATTGAGATAACCAGGATTTGAATTACTTTTCTAAACGAATTTTATCACATTACAAAGTTATAGTATCTAATGTTAAAATTCAATTTCCGCAAAGGATCATTTGTTCCAAGACATTTCGAAAATAGAATTCGGTTATGTGCTTTTGGGTAAAACCCAAGGGTACGTTATATTATCAAATATTTAGTGTAATTCTTTCCCATTTTTCACTATCTTCTTTCTTACTGTCTGGCTTGATGTTCGTGCATAAACGAAATGGAAAAACTAGTTGTTTTCTTTTATATAAAAATCACGCTAATTCCCAAAATTGAAACTTGTAAAGATAATAATCAAATATGTTTATACATTCCTAATATACATAGCAAAATTTTGGCAATGAACATAAATGTGTTGTGACGTCACACGTGCAAGCTTTGCCAAAAAAGACTGCTTCATTAAACATTAAAACTTCATAATCAATTGTATTTTCAAAATATATCCTGATAATCTAGAATTGACTGTCCGTGTACTGAATATTTTCTAACGTTTGTAATAAATTTTATAATCATATAAGGAATAATTTATTGGTCTTGTTGACGTGATTTTATTGCCTAATAAATACAGAAACAAACTAATAAAGAGTCTTAGATAGAATTAACACTCAACTTCGTGTGTTTCACGCAAGTTTCTCGGGTTTACAACTCAGAGTCTCATGACGTCATGTTTTCGTCGCGAAAATGTAAATGAGCTCGTATTTCTGACAAACAATCGTTCGTAATTCAGGGTTTGGTTATTTTATTAAATTCAAGATTGACTAAATTAGGATTGCTTTACCACAAATAAAATTGTTCTATTTTCTTTATTTATACAAATAAAAAAAATGTCTAGATGGAAGAATTAATTAATTAAATATATAAAATATATTTCAAACATTTTTTTATTTTGATTATTTTTTTATATTTATATATTTTTTTAATTTCCGCAAATATATTTCATTGTTTCACACTTTTATGAATGTTTTAAAATGTGAATAGCCTTTTTCTAAATTCTACATTTAATTCTTGTTTATGAGTGTTTTTTACGTAATTTTTTCCTCATATTTATTTCATTGTTACTATTTTTTTTAAAAGTTGTTAATGTTAACAATTTTTTTATGAACGATTATACTATCATTACAAACAAAAAGAGGTCAAATAACAAATAGTGATTCAGACAAATGTTGAAAAGTCTATTATTTAAAAGTATTCTCATGTAAGGGTATATTATATTATCGTTAGAAACAATTTAGAAAAAAGGGGTCAACGAAAAGCGAACATTTATGTTGTATTAGAACTGACCACAAGTGACCCCAACAATAACAACTAACATGTATAGATTTGCGTTCGTTTCGACATAAGAAACACCTATCCAATCCACATACTCGACCAAACATAGAAGTACGTTACATACACATATACATGCACAGGTCAACAGTGTATCGACCGAAATGTCGCGGAGGGTACACGCGGATGTTATAACTATTGAACTAGGGGTTTAGGGGCACGTGTGACGGGGGGCGTTTAGAAAATATCGCGCGCGCCACAACGGCAGTCTTGCGTGCTAGACAGACGACGTCTCGACGGTATGAATGTTTATTTTAACGTTCCGATGCCTAACTTCGCGTCAGTACTATTGTGCGTTCGTAACTGAATTCACATCAGACAATAAATGTGCCGAAAAGTGCGCTAAATATTGACACATGGTTTAGTTCGTGTTTATTACAAAAGGTATTTACTTTATAACATATAATCTAATCAATTTTAATAACTATTATTAATATTTAAGTGCTTTTTTGAATTTCGATTTAAATTTAAACGGTTTTCGGAATAAATATTTTTCAGAAATTTATAGATAATTTAGTTTTTAAAACTTAATAAAAATTAAATATACAATTAAAAAATTGGGAAGTTATTATTTGTTTTGAAATGCGACGTACCTACATTTTTAAAAATTAGAATTGTTAAAATACTTTAAATAATATTAGATTGAAGTTTTTGAATGTTGGTCTAATAATTTATGACGTCACCAATTTCTAAAATTGCTTAAATATTATTAAAATTTGAGTTTTTGAATGTGGTCTTATATTTTAGTTTAAATTATTATTATAATTTCTAATCGTGATAAGCATCTTGGCAGTGAAACCAATTTTAAAGGTTACTCTTATTCAGTGTCAATGACGTCATACGCTAACACCATTTATTCAAAGTATTATTTTCTGGTTGTTGTATATAGAAAAATAAACATGCTTCATGAGTCAGTCTGGGTTATAAATGTTATATAAATATTTAACTTTATTAAAAGTTTTATTGTACTTTTATAATTCATATCTTCGCGATGAAATTCCTCAACGATTTATTAAAAGTTAATTCAATTTTGATTTAATACATTTTTAAATATTGCCATGTTTATATTTTTGTTTAATAATATTAACAAAAGTATATATATATATATATATATATATATATATATATATATATATATATATATATATATATATATATATATATAAAATATTATAAATTATCAATTGATTTATTATTAAATATACTAGATAAAATCTAATTTAGGTGAAACGAAAATCGTGATACAAAAATACCAAAAAAATGTTTATATAAAAATAGCCCACAGTAAAAAAATGTCAAAAATGCGCACACAGTATTTTTATTTTATAACACTCCCAATGAAAATCAAATGTGTCAGAGATGTTTTTTGTTTAGAGAGTATCCGTCTTCATTCACAGAAAGAGAATTTGCCACGTTTTGAAGAAGTTCTGAATACTTTACAAACCGCGTGGCCTACGACCAACAATTTTCCTAAATGCAGGTATGTGAAATTGAATTAAATCTGAAACGCTACTTCTATTGATTACCATCAGGAACGTTATAGACTGATCGATAATATATGTGTCAAATAATTAACTTCTCAAATTAATTAGGTAACTTTAAAAAAAAAATCGATGTAAGATAACTCGCAATTATTATACATACTGTATGTGTATGTGAGCGATGCAAGAAGATATGTGTGTCCACCTTAAATATTTGTAAAAGAGGTCTACGACCTTGAATCTCTATAAATGACATTCTGTAAATAGTACTGCACCTGGTCACTGCAAAACAAAGGGTTAAACATATTCAAATGAAATCATAAAACTCGCGATATATTCCGGCGCAACTCAGTTTTATTTCTGTACACTCGTTTCATAAAAAATCAAACACCTGTTTCATAACAAAAGAAATACTACCATAATTATATTATGAGATTATTAATAATCCGTTTAAATACACATTAGTTTTCATGGTAACACTTTTTACTGGGTTAATACTACTTTTTTGGCTCAATTCTACCATGTAACATTTGCACACATTTAATAAGGAATTTCAACATGTTGAATTAATGATCACTACAAGACAGTTTATTTATTATTCAACATATAACAATACAGATAGTCGGGTAACTTTTCTATTTAGGTTAGGAATCAATATTTAATTTTAGTATTAAATTTATTATAATTACTATACAACACCTCATAAACTTGCTTATAAGTTAATAAATAAATAAAAACAGAGACAGTAGTGAATAGTTTAATCAGTTATTTTAGAGGATATCGTATAGAAAAGCTACGAATTCAAATCATGTCACAATATATAACTAATTGCGTCCAGAATCTCAAATTTCATAGAAATAGAACCGAACATTATACATACATACATACATACATACATACATACATGCTTATTCCCATCAAATGGGGTGGTAGAAACCCCTTTACATCCATTCACATCTTGACAATCTTTCACCTTTCAACGAAATACTGTGTATGACTTTTCTTGTTTTGAATGTTTTATTATTGAAATATTTATCTAAAATTACAAAAATCCAATTTTTAATCAAATATTAACAAGATCCAAAATGATTTATTGTATATAAGAAATAAATAAGATTTTAATTATATATGGATATATATATATATATATATATATATATATATATATATATATAATTTTGTAAAAATATATAATAACGTATTGATTTTCAAAAGTATAACGAGTTTTGATTATTCAATCACTAAAGAGACTCTGGATTCTTTGCTCGTTAGTAAGCATAGACAATTTCCTGTCATTAGATAGAGGAGTTTGGAAGTGGGCATGGAAATAATTTTAAAATAGAATTCAAGTAACTCATCGTGCACTGCATTGGTCTACCTTGCCATATTTCGTACGGATGGTGATGTATTTGTCAGAACTCAGCCATAAGCCTGTTATGTGTGTGTGTGTGTGTGTGTGGTTGTGTACATACGTGTGTATGTAGTGCAAAAAAAAACATTTTACGAAGGGGTTTACAGATGAGTCAGTATTCAACATAAGTTACATACAACTTCTGCCAGGCGCCGCGCTTGCTTGAATATATTAGTGCCGGTAACTTATAAGTGCATTTTAATCTTGTTATTCTAGATACTAATTGAACTGCAAAATTGGATTAAATATTTAAACACTTATAAGCCCTTTTTTACAATGCGTTAACAATATTGACGTTATTATTTTTCGTGTTTCAATTCAATATCTGGTTCCTATTTATTAATTTACGATGTGAAATCAATAAACTCGTCATAAAATGACGAAATTAGATTTGCACCAAAACTTGAACTTGCGCCGCGAGAAACTTGACCTATTTTCAATATTTATGTGGTCTTAAAATGCTCATATACAAACACAATTAAGCTATACGCTTCAGTATACTAAATATTGAAAATTTACAACGTTTTCCCTGAAATTCCAATTTGAGAAACATCGATATCGTTTCGGGTGACATTTTAAATCATGTACTGCATTATCATAACTAGTGTCATTAAACTAATATAGGGGTTCGTATCGTACAAACATAGTAATATAAATATAACAACTTTTTTATGTATTTCGTTTTGATAATAATGTAAGATATTGGATAGTATGTTGTTTCAAACTACTGAAGAATATCTTGTAACTAAAAGTTGAAATTGCCGTTTTTATAATGTTAAAACGCTCGTAAAAAACGTCATAACTATACAAGCAAAATTGACCTTGACTAATGAAAGAACTCCTTACAACGATGAGTCAAAAAGTTTGTTACTGCAACAATGCACATTCATTCCTTCTTTTATTGTCGTTAATTCTTAAAGTACTGCTTTGTTATTATAAATTTATTAGAAATAACAAATTATTATTTGATATCAATTGAGTTTACGTGATTCAGATTCAGAACAATATTTTAAAATTCTCATCTACCAATAAAGTTATCACCTACTCATATGGTTAATAATTAAATTAATATTTGTGTTATTAAATAAACAGCATCTTCTTTTATTTGCCCTATATACACTCAACGGTTGATAAACTGAATTCGATTCTTTTATGATGTGGGTAACGACCCGCACGCACTATTATAACCATTCATAATGCACCTGAATTTCAATGGGACAGCCAGTCGCTGCATATTCGCCATGCAGTCTCTAAATACGCTACGGTCGTAACGTTTCTTCATTTGTGAATAGTGATTACGGAGAAGTTATGATGGCTCAAAATATAAGCCAGGATAGACTGTCGTCCGGACTTCCGTCACCAGTTCTACTCAGACGCAGATTATCTGCACCTGAAACGATTATGAGAAAGTAAGTTTATGTTTCTGTGTGTAGATTCTTCTATGTTAACAATCACAGTTTGAATTTGATTGAAATTAGTTTGTTTCCTGGCAGATCACATTAGTCTAGATGCAGTGTTGTAATTAATAAATATTGTCTGTCTATTCTGGTGTTGCTATAGGTTTAGTGATGTAATTGGTATCAAAGACTTTACGCGAAGTAAAATTACTAAATGTTTTCATAATAATTAGTTCGATGGTTAGTAGTAACTAACTTATATTTTGTGATGCTCTGTATTTTTAATCAAATCAAGCACAGCTGTATACAAATAATTTAGTCAAATAGTTAATAACAATTAGTTTCGCGTCCAAAATGTTATCGTTTCGCAATGTGTATAATATATTGTTAACTGTTTACTAAACAATCAAAGTCAATTATTTTACTGACTTAAATGTCATTAAAAAGTGATTAACTAAGGATTATGCTGAAGCTGAAGCTGAAGTAAAATTTTGTTTGTTGTAGCACGTTTCTCATATAATTGGATTTAGCATTCAAATGTAGATTTAGTAAAGTGTAAAATGATGCCGCTGACCGGATGACTCACGGAATGTCTGTGCATTTAAAATTCTGGCGTTTCGCCGAAGTAGAATGACCTCATAATCTTTCATATAGATCACAGAGAGTAGAGGGCTTATCGCATTTAGTATTAAAGTGGTTGTTTTCTATCATTTATAATTTTATCAGACTGTTTTGTTGCATGTATTTGTATATGTGCTTTCATGTAAGTATACTTTTCTTTATTTTTAGTAAGCACTACGCGTTACTCTGTTAAGCATATAATTGTAAATCAATATATTTTATTCAATAACTAATAAAAAGTTTATTGACCTAAGCTTTAATAAAAATTCAATGTGGTAATTAGATTATATGATATGATTTGATATTATCTATAATGGTGAAGCTTTTTATCAAATTATTTCTCTTTTGAAACAACATAATATCTACGTTAAAATGTTTTAAATGTTTAAAATGCAATTTTCTAAATAATAAATGACTTAATTTGTCTTCTTTACAAAGGCATACATTGAACCAACAACGCTCCGATTCAACAGACAGTGATACAACCCCATTATCATCAATATCTCCATTACGCCACAAGCCAGCAAGTTACTCATTTTGGAATCGCGCTTCAACAACCGGTAGCGAGTCAAACTTATCTACACGTAAAACTCACAAACGAGACCCAGATTTGATGCGAAAATCTACATTATTACGGCGAATGTGGAGCAGAGAGTTTACGGGCAGTATCGGTCGTTTGTCTAACGAGGAGATTTTCTCGAAACGCTCAGCTATGCCGATAAAATCACAATCAAGGACGTCGCTCAAATCGATACGTTCATCATCACCGGAACAAGCTGCTACGAAAGAAACGAACACAATCGGCGAAGTGGCTCCAATAAGTTCAAAAACAAAATGGGACACGGCACCTGAGTCGAATTCGTACAGTTCTTACACAAGTGACACAATTTCACGAGTTTCTTCCACATCTGATAGTCATAAATCGATTTTAGAAACAAGTAGTACGGATATAAAAGTTTCTTCAAATTACACAACAACGTCAACGGAAAACGATGTTTTTACTACAACCAGAAGTACAACAGCGACGACCGGTAGCAATAATATGAATGATCATAATTCGGATTCAGCATATACAAACTCACAAACCTTCACCACTTATAGCTCGTCGAAAACTACCTCTGAAAGCAACAACAATGACACCCACCAAAACATTGAACACCGTGGAACTACAATCAAACAAATAGATAATACTAAAATGCGAGATAATAATCCTTTAGAATTTACTACACAAAGTCCATCAGATATTAATTCAAATGAAGAAAACCATAAATCTGTATCAAGTAATAATTACAAAATTCATCAGTCATCTGAAGCGACGGACACATCAAAATTGGAACAACAAACTTCAGAATTAAATATTGTAAATTTAAGTGCAGCTACTTTAAATATTATAATAAATAATTCACCTGAAATAAATAAAATCACTGCAAATATAGACAGACTGGTAGAGCAAGAAAGACCAAAAAATCCCTCAATTGAAACAATAAAGAAACGAGAAAGTTTCTTCTTAAAACGAAAAGAAGATGAGCCGATCAGTGCCGATCATAGTAGAATCATAAAATACATGATAAGCAATGTCGGAACAGGAAGCTCGTATACAAAACCAACCGAAGCCGCACAGTTAGTAGTGCCACGGTATTCAGCCTTACCAAGGTCGATATCCATGGAAGTAAACACATCAGCGGATTCCACTGATAAAGAATCAGACACAGCAAGTTTAGTTGATAGTTTAGACGATCCCAATTCACCCAGACAATCAGCAACAACACCGCGCGTTAAACACGATGATAAACCAGTTCGTGGTGACCTATCCGCCCTATTGCCGGACAACAGTAGTAGTTGCCGTGAAACACCACGGATAAAAGTCCAAAAAGGCTCGGCCTTTTATGTGCCAATCATACAAACAAAAGAAGATGAGATTACTGTCAAAACTGTAGCTGAACATTTGCCAGAACGCGTACGCAATCGACTGAGTAAACGACAACAGAAAATGGAACAAAAGAAACAAATCGCCAAGAATAAAATTGATACACTTAATTTGGATACAAATGGAAATCAATCGGATATTACAAACAGTGTATCCTTGCAGAGTAGTCATATAACTGACACGGAAGTTACTTCAGGAACTACGTGGCCTAGCAATGGAACATTGCGGAAAGTTCGTAAAGACAAGAAAACAAGAAACACTCTTCAGTCATTACCATCGTATAAGGTAAATTCAAGGGGAGAATTAATGTTAAACACAAATACAACAGCGAAACTTAAACGAGGAATTAAACAATCTAAACGAAAATATAATAAAACAAGTGATACAAGTGAGTCAAGTTCTAATTCTTTTCCTCTTCGACAACCGATGTGGAACCATCACAATCAATTAAAATCCCCAACATCTCAGGCTAATAAAAGTGAAACAATCTCGACGGATTCGTCTAAGAAAACTCCAGAAAATGCAAACTTGAATAATCGCATTGAAATCCTAGAAATAATGGAATGTGTAGAACATGTTCCAATTCCAGAAAAACAAAATCAGTATTTAAAAAACTCAGGTGGTCGTTCAAAAATTCCAGTATTAGTCCAAAATAAAATTCCAGATATTCCTCATCGACAACAGCAAATGCAAACAATTTATCATGCGTACGACTTATCAGAAATCCCAGAATCCAGCCCTAAAACAGATCAATTAATTGCAAATATCCTAATAGATGCATTGAACAAATCTGATATGATTGAAATAAAAACCCAGGACACACCAAAACTTATAGTAAATCAATCGAACTATTCCCTAAATGAAAAAAGACCAGGGCCTATGTCGTCAGTAAAAGGAGCAACAAATCGGTATCAACAAAAATTTGAAATTATCCCGGAAGAAAAATTGTCCTCGTTGGGTTCTTCTGCAGAAGATCCAAGTTCAGCTGCATCAGAAGTTAAGAAACTAGAAGCTGAAGAAGTGTTACCACAGGATGCAGTAACTTGTAAGTCTGTTGAAACTAAAGAAACAACTGTACAAACACAAAATGAGAAAAAATCATTAGCCGATGCAGCGTCACAAACTGACGCGGCAATTGCGGCTGCCACGGAAATTACTCATCTTATACCGAATGCATATAAAGGTAAAGCAGCATTGGCAATGATGAAAGACGAAGATTTTTCTACGATCCCAAAGGGATGGATTACGTTCTATATGCTTCGAAAGAGTCCTGGATCACCTGATAGCAGTACAGATGAAGGTATTAATGTTACACATGATTACCACAATATTTTATAAAATAAGAGAGCACGTTTGTATCAAGCGCACTTTGTAGACCCATCCATATGTATATTATATAACCTAACACGCATTAACTAGTTAGGATTGAATTTTATTTAAGGGGAAAATACGCAAAACAAAAGTGGTGGAAACGATGACAAAACAGATGGTTTGGAACTACGTCAACTTAGACCAGTGTTAATTAAACGTAAACTGGGCAGTATGGAACAATTTGCAGATGAGACTAGTGGTATACTCAATTTGTCGCAAGATAATAATAACTTGCTGTTGCGAGAAGATAGTGTTAAAAAAACGTTGCCATTGGAACATGAGACTTTAGTGATTTCAAAGAAGGACCATTATAATAGTTCGTCGGAGAGTTCGAAGTGTCATTCGCCGAGTAATGAAGCGGAATTAGAACCACAACCATCGTGTCCACTTCCTATCGCCTTGCCGTTGCGCCAAGGAAGACGGCAATCACACAGAAGAGGTCGGTATAAAACATCACAAAACCAGGGCACCAATGGATCACAGACCCCAGGTAAACAATTGAGGCCTACCTGGCCAATCCGCTCTTCTTATTTGTTCTAACCTTTTCTTGTAGGTGGATGGTCCGTAACAGTTAGTGGCACTAACTCATGTGGTCTGCCTGCTCCGGATCTTGAAATGAGACTGAAATTTCCGTGTCCCCAACCGACGAGTCAATCCGATTCAGGACTGGGCGAAGAGCCTCCTCGACCGACAAGGCGAAATTTTCCACATCAGCCAAATGTTAACAACAACAATACTAATAACAATAATGATTTTCACCTTCCACCCGCCAAACCAGTACTAAATAAAAAGTACACTGTAATCACTAGAAAACACGATGATGGTGTGTGTTTTAATACATATATTTTTTAAGTCATAATTAATGTATCCATTCTTTCCAGATGTGGCTGAAAAATGCATAAACAGTAGATCATTTCAGTATCTTCCCGATTTGATAAAGAATAAAAATCAAAGAACAACAAAGGTTAGTTATATGTTTTATAATTTTATTACACTAGTTACTATTTGTTTCATGATTTTATAAAATACAATGACTTCTTATAGTTTTGTCAATGAATCTACTATGCTTGCATGTATACTGTTAGGAGGAAAACATCAGTTGTATTCTTCCCTAATTTATAAGAAGTCATTGATTGAACTAGTGTGTCCTTGCAATTGTAGTTCACAAAAAAGCTTTTTAGCAACACTTATAAAGCACCTCATAAACGCTTAATAATCTCAAATAAGTGCTGTATGAGCGCATATGTCCGTGATCCGTTTAAGTATGAATAAATGGAAAAACAGGGCAGCTCGGTTTCAGCGGCGAGACTCCAGTGTTCCAGTGACGCGCACTCAATCACACAGCGGCATGATGACGACGCCAATGCCGCCGTTGCTGAAGCTGCGGCAACCGATATCGGGGGGTATGCGACCAAGGCAGACGTTAACCAGTTACCGCAGATTCTCACTACATCACAGCAGTCATCTGTTGCCTCATTTCAGAACACTGCTTCCTAACGCTGCCAGTACTGCTGCAGTTAATGCCAGGTTAGCATTACGTACATGTCACCAAATTGTAAATTGTAGCAAATTAACTAAATGTTTTTAATGTTTGATAAATATAATCAGGGAAAAATCCCTTAGTAAATTTAGGAAGTCTGAACATTTTAACATAAAATATGTATGTATATTTTTGCTCAAATAATTTTTGCTCTTAGCAACATCAGTACATGGATGATGTGCGACGTCTTTTTTATCAATTGCTTTGCAAGTTGCGGTTTCAAAACACTTATTTATCGGCTTTCAACACTTCTATTTAAAATAAACTCTAATACAATACCACTTTAATGTTTTATGTATAAAGTTTTATAGGTAGGTATAGATGCAAATGATAATCTTAAATAATGTTGTGTTCTTTACCTCGTCGTCCTTCCGTCGTTTTTTCTTTCTTTCAATATTTTAACACGATATAAACAATAGAATATAAACAAAGCGTCATTGATTACGTTATATTAATTTCCTTGTTGTCGAGAACACGCATTTAAATTAAGAAAAAAAGATGACCTATTCTTTTAAAAATATACCACCTACCACAAGTCGACCGTGACATACACCGCTAACCAATATATTGTATTGTTGTTCTACTTATCTTTCCATCTATTATCTGAATTGTTGCTTTTATTTGTATGCCAGCTTGTTTTTTAAATGTCTAATCACCACATTTTTTTGGGTGCTGATTACTTAAATTATTTTTGGAAATTGTCATTTTCTTTTAAGGAATTTACTGGAACTACCCGAATGTTTCCCTGCAATATTAGCGATAACGGGGTCGGCTATTTCGCCGGAAAATAAACCACGAGTGCCGACAATGAGTGAAAAAGATCTCACAAGAAATCATTTCAATTTCGGACAACATCATGCGTGACTTTTATCGGACATTGCGTTAAAAAAAACTCCGTCCAATTTTTTATGTAAAAAACGAAAACTGTTACAGATTAAAATAATTTATCGTAAAGTTAAATCAGTGTGGTTTGGGTAGACTATATATAGTTTACTAGCCCTTGAAGAAAATGTTGTGCGTAATGTGTTTATACATATGTATATATATATATAAAAAAAAAATCAGTTCAAATGACATAAATGTTTAATGATACAAAAATATATAATACATTACAATTTTGTTTGAAATATGATATTGTTAATTTTATTTTATACCGTTAACAAAAATATTTACAATACCGTAGGTACTCGCAATGTATTTATAAAATATTATATGTTTATACGAGTAATTACAGCATATTTCTTTATAGACAACTTGATTTAATGATAATAAATGCCGGAATGGGGATAGACTGTTTTGCCGACAATCGCTTTTCCATAAACTGGAACTGAAGTGGGAACTTGAGCGATTCTAACATGAGCAGTCTTGAAGACAGCCGGATGCTGCACAGCAACCCGTTCATATTTTGTTACAGGTTCCAAAACATCGACTTCTTCAACAGTTTCTATTGGCCGTGAGACGACAACCCGTCTAGTATTTACACGCTCACCGGTTACAGGAGCGTCTTTAGGAGCATACTTAGCAGATAAAACACGGGCTCGAACCGCTAGATCATTATTATCTCTAAATTGTGCTCTAGTTACTTCGCCTCTATTGACATCTCTGAGTGCATTTCTTGCTGCACCAGCATCAACAATATCTCTTATTTGAGATCTTCCAAAACCAATATCAGCTACACCACCTTGAGCGGTCAAAAGTTCGATCAAACGTTGTTGGTTTCCAGATTGATCTACTCCGAATCTTACCTGTGGACTAGTACGGAACAGCTGTTGTTGCTGGGGTTGTTGTTGTAGGATTTGTTGTAGTTGATCTTGTCCAAATCTCACATCAGTAACGGAACGGAATAGTTGTTGTTGAGGTTGTTCTTGTTGTTGTTGTTGTTGTTGGTCTTGAGCATTCTGTGGTTGTTCTGTACGTGTTGTAGCTTGGTTTTCCTCTGGACGACGTCTTGCTTCAACAACGATGCTATCGTCATCAGATGCGAAATCCTGATTGTTGATAGGTCGTGGGGTAGAGCCAAAACTGGGTGGGCCAGCAACAAAACTTGGTGGTGATGGTGAGACAAATGTTGGTGGTGAAGCGATTACACTTGGACCAAAATGAGCTGGTGCGAAATGATGTGCAGGCGCTAATGGACTCACCAGAGAGCTCTTGTGTATCTTTGAATGCGGATGATCTAGTTCAACTAGAGCTGAACCAGCTGGTCGCACGATAACGCGCTCTTCAATATCGTAAAATTGTTTTTGAATTGCAGGACGACGTAATTCAAAGCGACTGGTTTTCACTGCTGGTTTCGCGACGTCCAATTCTTTTTGAATAAAACCTGGCTGGGCTTTAATGTGCGTTACAGGAACGTTTGCGACAGCTGGCACTTGGTGAACAGTTGGAACTACGGCCGCGCTATGGTAAGCTGTGGCAGCCAAGGGCGCGTGAGGGTAATGTGCGTACGGCGTAGCTGCGTATTGCGTGGCTGCGAACTGTGTAGCGTACGGTGCAGCTGCATATTGCGGTGCTGCATACGGTGTAGATGCATACTGTGTAGCTGCGTATTGAACTGGAGCTGGAGCCGCAGCAAATGGATTTACAAGGCGTCCTGGATAATGCCCATTACCATGATATGTAGTCGTATATCCTGGTGCTGCAACAGCCAACGGTGTAGCGGGTAATGCAGGAGGACCCGCCACATATGAAACTCCAGCGGGATTAAGGTAAGGCGATTGTACGCTAACATGCCCACATAACGCGCTATGCAAAAGCGTTGCAATCACAACAAAACACTTCATAATTCAAAACTGTATTTGTACGTTTTGAATGAGAATACGATTTTATTTTGTGACAATACGATGCATGATCAACGCTTATATACTATTGAAAACCTGGGCCACCCTGCCCCACCCGATTTTTTGTTTGCACGCCGAATATGAAGAAAATATCAAAACTGGGTCGGCCGGTTCCTACACCACAAACAATCCATACACATACATTCAGTGTCAGCTAAAGATCATTCATGAACTTGTTGACGTATTAAATAATAACACACTTTTAATAAATTAATATATTGCAAGCATTCTACTGTGACAGATTCAAGAAGTACAACATTTAATTCAAGGGCCTGCATATTGAATTGATCAACAAGGTACATACGTTATAATCGTGAAAATTTGACATTATAATTACTGTTATTATTCAAAAATACGAAACCAAATAACATTTATATGTTCAAAATTACGAAACTATATATATATATACACATATTTTTATTGGACAGTAAATTGATGTTTTTGTTCAATGGATAACATATTTAAATTTATTCATTGAATTGCATCTTTTGTTAATGCAATTTCTTGGTTATTGACATCTGTTGTTACCTCATTATTTTGAAACTGTAACATTTAAATTACAAATGTATTTTTGGTAAGGGTATTACGTGAATCCCAAAATCTGATTGCAAATGCATATGACAGCACAAGAACTTCGTGAACAGCATATTTAAAAAATCCACACCCATTTATATTTATAATAGTTTATTGTTAGATAATTGATTATAGATTAAAACCAAACAAAAACACATGTTGTGTTTTCTACTTTTATTTGCAATTGACAATTATTTATCTAACAATGCATATGGGGCAAATATTATTTGTTGCTGCCAAAAATATATTTTCATAGTTTACTCCATATCTTAATCTGATACTAACTGTCTAAAAGTTATATTAATTTAAAATGAAACGCGTGTTTTAATTTAGTAATCGATACAACGACTAACCTTTACCGGTGCTATTTGGTCATAATAAGATATACGCACCAGATGAAGAGGCGTGCTATAACTTAGAATAACTAAAACACATTTTATCATGTATGGTGTATAGTATACACATTGAATTTTAACTCAATTGTAACTATTGCATTTTTAAAAGTAATCATAATCGATGAAATATATTAAAAATTCTACATTACTATTTATATTTTCTTACTGATGTACATACATACATACATACAAAATAATTACAGTTAATTAATGTTATGCAAATAAGTAATAAATTAAACAAGTTAGCGTTTTAGTTATTCCATTTTATGAACAAGATATTTTAGTATCTTTGAAGTTTGCGTAATATTTATCAAAAAATATGATCTAATTCTCCACGAATATTTATTTATTAACGTGATCTTTATGATGACCGAAACTTGTTCTAAATGTTTTTAGGACCGGTATTTACGTCATTAAAAATTACTGCAATTTTAACCTTAAATTAAATGTAATATGGATTAATTAAAATGTGGGATTATTCATCACTTCGCAGTTGTCAAAATAATTAACGAATATCGCAAACGCTATTAATTTATTTAATGGGAGTTTTACAACTACTTGTAAATGCAATAAATTATCAAAAATATCATGATTTCTTGTAGGTAATTGCCAATATTTTGTGTGCGTTGTTTATTAATTAATTGAAATTAGAGTTCAAAATTGTCTTAACACTTTTCTAATCTTATATTATCTTCGTTTCTGAATAAAATATTTACAAATGAACAACATTCTAACGTATTTACTATAGGGAACGTGCATCATGTATGGTGGTGAATGTAATTTCCCATTCGAAACGAATTGTAATAAAACATAACGAAAAAAAGAAAGCACTTATAGTCACGTTTCGAAATTAAAATTTACAGTGCAAAAATATGGAAAATTTTATCTTTCTTTTCATGTAAACATCACAAGTTGCTCTCACTTCCAGTTACGTGGAAAGTAATATCAACTATAGTGTTTCAATAACAATTAACAATAGGTTTTATATCGATCACGTTTCATTGAAAATCATGAGTAGAATTTTGAATTCGTGTTTTACCAAAAACAACGACGTTTTCTATTTCAGTTTTTCTGGGTTTCTAATACCGTAGAACGAACAGTCTTATATGAAAGCTGATCTGGCCAAATGTTAATTTGATTTAAATCCGATTTATTTTATTTTGATCGCATTACAATAGATTTATAGTCATTAATCATGTAAATTATTTCGGTTCTTGAGTGCTTCCTTAAAATAGCTTGCGTATTTTATGGGAAAAGAAACATGGCTGATTGAGTAACGTGTAACGGCAAATGAATTAGGAAGTAATTTATTTTCTAATATATTTCTATTTACTATACTAAATATGTTAGGCTAAAGTTCATGTTTATATTCCATTCATCAGATGATGGTTAAATACTGTATTCTTAAAAATAAAAACAGCGTTGTCCAGGAACTAGTTCAAGGGTATTGAAACAAAGGAACAGGTTTTCATTTTCGGGATGCAATCTGGTTAAATGTCAAAGAGGTTTTAAATTATACCAATACTCCAAACTGGAGCAATATATTAATGTAGTTCTTGTGAATACAAGGACACAGATTTCCAGCGATATTTTTTATGAAAACTTCGCAAAGAATTTTTGGTATTGAATATAAATATTTTTTTAATTAAAACGTCGTCTAAGATAAACTTATTGGTTAGGTTCAAATTCGTATTATTTAATTATGTACGTATAATGCAAATATTCTTAATAGAATAGCACAAAAAACATCTACAGTGTATTGCACTGGACTTTCTTATACGTATTAGGCTTACTTTTTTTTTTGACGTGGTGACAGAGCTTACGCACTTAAGGGATCATTTACAATACTACCTCAAAACCTGATAAACCGGGAATCGTAAATGATCCTTCAGTGCAAACTAACAGGCTCTACACGTTTTAGTTAAATATTTTTAATTCACTAGCGAAGCAAAGTCTAAACGATTTATTAATATATACGTAATGAATAAAAATATTTTCTTAAAATTTAAATTTATTTACTATCTAAGCAAAATATACTGACTACGTATAAGAAAGTTCAGTGCAATACACTGCAGATGTTTTATTCATGTTTGATACTTAATAGTATGATACTACACAATTTAGATTGTTCCAAATGTTGAACAATTTCTTGTTCAATATATTGTGTAGTGTAAGACGAACGAAAACGTTTATTTTTTTAAAATTATATTGATGCAATTATGTGAAAATAGTATTTCTGTAATGTGAAGTAAAAATTACAAATTTACTTTCAAAGTATAAAAAATTGTTCTAATATGGTCATTATTGATAATGTATTTTGTTTTTTATTTGATATGGTAGAGGTAAGGGAAAAATATGATTTCATAAAAATATTTCTTTATTATATTTGTTTATATAAAAATATTAATCATATATAATAATTTGCCTAGATAAATATACAATACTTATTTGAATTATGTATTAAAATGGAAAACCGATGCTATTTTAGTGCTGGTAACTTAGTGCAAGTATAAAAAGGTTTTTAAAAAAAATGATTTTTTATATAGTTTAAAAAAAATAACAACTAAATATATTAATACAAAATAAATTATCGAATTTGAATCTATTAGAAAAATTATTCTTATCTACGAACATTTTTTAATGTTTCCAAAAAGAACTTAGTTTTCAAATTCATGTCATTTTGAAAAGAATGTAATATATTTCACGAGTCATCATATCGTGAGAAACTTCTATATCTTATTTGATTATCAGACATTTTTTTTAAATACAATATTTTTACGCTTGCTGTAAATTATATACAGGTCGTCTTTTGACCGGCCTCTGTTGAGGTGCTTGCTGCAATTGCTGCTGTTGTTGAGGCAATAGATAAGTAACACCTTCTTGTTTCTCGTTACTGTAAATCGGTCGTGGTTGCACATTTGTTGCGGGATGAAGTAAGTATTCTTGATGAGGTGAGTTAGGATTATCAGATGGTACTAATGTAGCCGTGTATCCTCCTGATTGTAAAATTTGCTGGAATTCATCTTGGGTCAATGGTCGATTTCTTTGCGTTGGTATTCTGACAACAGGTTTCTGTTCATCTTCATCTCGTTCAGCACCAGATGCAAAAGAAGATAATGAAGGATAACTTTGTTTCTTCAATGGTGTCGATTGCGAAACATATATGGTCGAACGCGACGCATCTGATTGAGCGACCCTGGGTCCAGTTTGAGCTTGAGCTTGTGCAGAATGTGCACGTACAGCGGAACTTTCGTCACGTGTTTCTTGAAGCTGTTGTGGCTGTGCGTGCAGATACTGTTGCAATTGCGGTCGCACATATTGCGGTTCCTGTGACTGTTTATATTGCTGCTGGCTACCTTGCGGGATTCTGTAATGCGAAACACTATTTTTTAATACAATCGCCAACACAAATCACCGTTAGATATTAATAACGGCAATATATGTTTTCTGTTTTCATGCTATATCCATGTAATTATAGTTATTTGAGCCTTCCTGTTTTTACTTTTGTTTACTACATATACGCGCGCAACTGAAACGACGAGAAAGTGACAAAAAATAATAGTGTATGCACTATGACAATGCATGGCATTATGAAATATAATATGCATCTTTAGTAATAATGAGATTTTTATGCATGTTATACATATATGTATTAGCAAATTACATGACTGTTTTGTACATTACACTCACTTAACCAAAATAAAGAACGAGTGAAAACAATCTTATTATTATAATAGAACGTTATTTATCTTAAAAAATATATGCATGTTCACACCTTTCATTCATATATTTCGCTTTTTTATCGTGTTTATTTTATTTTTTACTTTCTAAACCGAACAAGTAAGCATTTTAAAATCAAATATTTAAAAATAAAAACTTGTTTCTCGAAACTAATAATGAAAATATACGTACTGCTGTAATGACGGTTCTTGCTGATAAATAAAACGATACAATGGAGCAGATTGAGGTGCAGCAGCTTGTTGATGTTGATACTGAATTTGACTCGGTTGAATTCTAGTAGGCTGAACTGGTCTTGGAGTTGGTCTTGTAATTTCTTTCAAGTATTGTTCCGGCGCCGGTGGTCTTTTCGTGGGCGCTGCAGAACGTGCAGCTGCTGCCGCGGCAGCAGCATTGTATTTTTGCTCTTGGACGCGGTTCGCAGCAACCAATTGGGCCAGTTCTCTTTCGAATGAGCCAGATTGAGAATCAACTATCGACGAAGCTGCATACTGTACTGGCGCTGCAGCTTGTTCAGGTTTTGGTTCAGCCTGAACTCGAGCGGCTTGTGGACGATAAAATGCACCGTGGCCAGCTTCTGTTTGGCTTAATATTCCATCGTATGCGATTTGTTGGATCGATTGTTGATGTGGTTGTTGGTGACGTTGTTGCTGTTGTAGTTGTTGTTGATCTTGCGCACGTTGTTGATTGGCGTATTGTTGCTGAGCAGCCTGAAATTGCGCAGGTGACAATTGAATATATTGCTGTCTTCTAGGTGATTCGTTTTGGTAAGTTATGGCTGAAGCAGCTGGTTTCCTGTTGGGGCTTTAGATGAAACAATCATTAGCTACTAATATAATCATGTTTATTAAACAGTAAAAATAATTTGATCATTTATGGCAGTCGATTGAATATATCTTGAGCCGGTTCTGATTCATTTTCTCTTACAATCTATTCGTAAAACACTATGTTGTTATCCATTCACCCGCTGTCTCGTTACGTTATGAAGTATAATGACTTACGCAACATTATTATAATGATGTAATGTATAAACGCCGTTTATTTTATATACAGAGTGGGTGAATTGGATACGTAGTCTGGTAAATAGAATTTCAAAATGATAAAATTACCAATGGCTGTTTAGTACTCTAGTAATAATGTAATAGTAATTAATAATAATAATAATTAATAATAATGCACACCTTGATAAAATAAATGTTAAGTGTTATTATTCAGAGTTACCAATAACTAATAGTTTAAATTTTATATTAAAAGCAGGTAAGAGATATTTAATATAATAAATGATTGCACAAAATAAAGCAGTTCAATAAATGTACTTTCAAACAGAGAAATCAAATCAGTTTTTCATTGTCAAAACTCATACATTTACTTATAATTTAAAATGAAAGTGTTTATGGTTAGATAATTAAAAAGTAAATTATTCGAAGTTGACTTGATAAAAATAACTGCTCTAATATAAATGTTCGAAGCCATAGAAAACAGTCTCCCATTAGTTAGTCTGACATCACATAACTGATGTTCAACCAACTGTGTGGATACGAATTTGCCTACTTGACACGAAACAATGTGAATTTCTTTTCACAAGAAGAAATAACGTTTAAAATCTTGATCATGAAGTGCAAACAAAGAAGAAATATTTTCTAATAATTAATAGAAATTAGATCAATTAAAAAAAAAGTTGCTCGTTATAAATTCATATTAAAGCTTGTTACAATCATTCTATTTACTATAATAATTTTTCTGTATAGTTTCCTGGGGTCATAAAAGTAATGAGTTAATTTATTTTGACCAAAAAGACTTACTAAAAATAAAATTCAAATTACTGCTATTAACACTTTCCAAATTGAATATTTTTAAAACTTCTGTTTCAAATTTGTTTTATCATTTTCTAAACGAATCTCTAATTATACAATATTTAAAAATCTGTCTGGCCGGAAACGGTGTTTTTACGTTATAAAAATGTCATTTCGATAACTAAATTACACATTATAATAAAATACGGAAATTATAATTTGGTTTCTTCCAAAAACTTGAACTAGATTTGTCAATTTCACTCAATATGTGCGGCTGTCGAAAACGAAAAAATAGAAACGAGTATCGAGTTATTTATTAATGAAAGTATTTTAAGATCAGAACAGCCAAATAATCTTATAGTATAGATCTAGATTCTAAACGAACGGATACAATTAAAATGTTATTATAGATCGTTACCGGTGTTAAAAATTCAATGTCTTAGTTATATATGTATGTATTATATACTTTGTTACGGATATTGCAAAACTGGAAACCGTCAAGCATGGCCATTAAAAATGGCAATGGTATACCCTTTCGAACGCACTCTGACATTATGTAAGCTAAGAAAAATATCGTTAGCTAAGATGTCGATGCCATGATGCAGATGGGATAATCGTGACAGAGATTATCGTGCTTTTAAATATCCGGTAAAATGTCACACCTAAACGACCTCGGAAACTCAACACTTTGTTTTTGTAACTAATAAAAAAGAATAGAGATGAAATAATTGATATTATACCTGATTATGTACAACTCGGATTGCGGTTGGTATCTTGCAGAAGCCTAGAACAATGAACACAACATATGCAATCATATTTCACGAGGTTTCGTAAAACATAAGTAATTCTCAGCATTTTTTGTTTTTTTTTGTTTAACAACAATGTATTTGAAATATTCTCAAACTCATCTAAATAGTTGCAAATGTATGACAAGGAGTTATGATTTTTGTTTGACACCTAAAATGTATTTGATAATTCTATGTTCTTGTTGTGCTACTGCAAACACGTATACGTATAGGTACTGTTTGGTTGTTTGATTGCATTTAGAGTTTCGTTTTCGCTTAGATTACTGGTCATGTCCAAATAACAAATAATCATTGCCAGTACTCAATTAATCTAATGTGATTACGTTTTCGTAACATCTATATACCTATATGTCATCAAAATGTCATTGCCATTGCACAACGATACAAATTGTAATATTTTAGTGTATAGCTAATCACAGTTGTTATAGAGGAATAAAAATGATTATACAGACAATGTTTAAGTTGTTTTTAAAAGATGTATAGCAAGTGAAAGTACTTCTGATAAAATATTCAGAACTCCGTATTTAATTTGTCACGGTCAATTGAACTTATATTTGTTGAACTTCACTTATTTTTAATATCGTTTTATAGTAATTTAATTGCGTTTTCTCTGCTTAGTCAATTTTATTTAATTTTATTCTTATTCCACGGATGTGCTTCCTAACCACGGTGTCACCTTTAGTCTAAAGGATTTAGACTTTAGGAAGTTCCAAAACGTTATCCGTTATATGTTTCAGTATATAGAAATATCGAAAGTAAAGCCTGATTTTGACGTTTTACACTAAATTTTTTAAAAGTTCATTATGCAAATAATAGATTTTTGTTGATATAAGTTGTAACATGTAAATACGAAAATCTCCAGTAGTACACACGATTTCCGGTCGTGATGAATGTGAAAGTGAAATTATGACGTTCTGATACCATGTTATAAATAACACCAAACCTGGTGTTGCTTCTGGTTATTTTTACTATTACAGTTTTTTTTATTAACTGTTTCATTGACGCCAATCATTCAATGTCAAGTCAATACACTGAGGCATCAATACGCAACAAATTCTGTTATAATAGTAGTTAGTATCTGCAACTCAAAGCTTCTCCGTACTCAGTTATAAAATAACTTATAAATATACACTCTAATTAGAGTAATTTGCAAATAATTTCACTACAGAAAGTGTTAATTTTATTTAGAAATGTTTATTTTTAATAATATTCATTAATAAAAACTATACTTCAGTGTTTAAATTAACACCTATTAGACTACATAATTAGCGCGTGCACAAAAAAAATTTGCTATTATTATTACTGTTTGTAAAAAACTAATAATGGTACATTTGTTTATTTCTATTAAAATTATATTTATACCTATATCTTAGCTACACCTACAACTAACTTTCTATTTGTCACACATGGAGTGTAAATTTTACCGAGAAAACCACTATAAAAATAAGTGTAAAATTGCATTACGTCTTATGCTCATTTAAGGGTAGCTATGATATGTAGCTAGTAATGCATGTCGTAGTTTAATATTTCAAATTAGCAACAATGGTGTTTATAATAAATATATATATAATATATATATATATATATATATATATATATATATATATATACATATATATATATATATATATATATATATATATATATATATATATATATATATATATATATATATATATATATATATATATATATATATATATATATATATATATATATATATATATATATATATATATATATATATATATATATATATATATGTATAGATCTAATTTACCTGTGTATGTTGTTGAGGACCGGCTCTGTCAGGTGTATGTATCACATATTGTCCTGGTGCAGCCCCGTACACAACAGTGTTACCCCGTGCTGTTTGCCGTTTCGTAACTCCACTGTCATCTGATGCATCTTCAGCTAATGCAATAGCTAAACAACCTATAATTACAATGTAATTAAATTTTTATTCAATTAACATTTATGAGATAAGAATGGAGTAAATTAAAACATAAATTTAATGATTATGTCAAATATGTTTATGAATAAGTAGCATTTTATGATTTTAGCCTTCAATTTCTATCAAAGAGGTAAATTTAATAACAAAAGCAGTTTTTCATTTAGTATTTTATTGGAAACATACGAATCAATTTTTTAATAAACTTTATTAGAATTTGATGAACTAGAATATTTTACTACTTTGATGTATTTGATCAAATATGATTTTGATATTTAAAGTTGTTGTTGTTGTTTTTAAATACCCAAATAAGTAATTTAACAAAAATACGTAATAATTTTTGAAAAGAATATCAATTCGCAATTTAGAATTTCGAAAAATACTTGATCGCCATTGAAAATATAAACAATAATTTTGCTAAGCTGTAAAATAATCTATATATTTCAAATGTTTATTCCTAAGTACGCTACTAAAAACAAATGTGTTGATATTCGCAATGAAAAAATAATCCAATTCGGTGCACACTGTTTGCCAATCCGGCGCACTGTAGTAATTTAAAACGTATATATAAAGTGTACGTTCTAAGGTTGTTATTTTACGATAGTTGTAGCATTAGTGTATTTGAGTTAGAGATTGCACAAAATTAACGGCCTACGGATACATGTATACAATCATGTTACCTATAAACAGAGCACGCCACATTGCAACAACAACCGTTTGAAAACTAAAATTTTAAAGTCACGAGTAGAACCGTCGAACTGATTGTCAGTAACACGATGCCATCAGCTTTATAAACCAAGAAAGAGAAAGGGTACGTCTTTTTCATGCTGTTTTCTATGCTATACCTTTGTTCTCCTCCCTCTACAAATTTCGATTTTTTTCTAAGTTATTTCTAAGATCAAATGTTTTTGAATTTCATCGATAACACATTGGGTAGTTTGCGTAATTAAACTCAATTGCAAATACATAATCAGAAATGGTTTGAATGGTAATATTTCGTTTGTAAGATTATAATAGCTTTGTAAATCTACTAACAATTGAATGAATCAAAATAATTGTTATATATTTATAGATATAAATATGTGTTTAATAACATTTAAATTTAAGATCTATCTATAATAGTGAAGTTTACCATGCATGAATGGTATTTAGAAAACCGCTCGATTTGGGTTTAAACATTTTTTTTTAAACAAAATTTATTCATTTTATAAATTGCATCTGCTATCTTCAGAAGAATCAGAAAACAAATTATTACAAATTTTATACTTGAATAATTATATTTGTGATAAAATACATATATGCATTTTAATAATTCTACTTTCTATAAAAGAATCACAACTTATACTTATATAAACACACCTTTGGCTTCTTCTGCTTGGTAATGATTAATAAAAAAAATATTCAATTCAATTTCAAATCACGATATCGCAAAATGAAATAAACTTAAGTAAAAAATCATGTTGACCAACGACCTTGATATTAAAAATATATATATTTCAACTTGTGCTTTATAGGTATGCTTGATCTAAATTTGTTCCTTTCCTCATATCAGAGTAACTTTTCAAAATAGATTTTTGCACTAATTAGCGAAGGTCACGTTAATGCTATAATTAACTTTCAATTCAGTTTTTCAAAGTTCGAACTCTTGTAGTATAGATTGCAATTTATTATTGAGTAAGGAGATATGTATGCGAAAAGTAAAACAATAAATGTGAGAAATATTAAATTATTTATATATTATTAATTACTTTTTATGATTCCGATAGAATATCTTGTGTAGCTTCGATTTCTCCAATGCCACTTAAAACAAATAAAACACCAACGGTGTAAAAAATATCAATTTCATCCAATATACGTATGTATAAATATATCATTACAGTTTTCTTTCAAATCGCGATATGTGACATGCGTTATCAACAACACATCATAGACACATAATTACGAAGTATATTTGGCAGGAAACATCAAATTAATATATATTGTAACGAGCAGTTTTATTTTAGCAACATACAGAGTTGTGGAAAATCTGTAATACTATGAGTCCAATATTAATTACAATGAAAATAAATTAATATATTTTATAAACTTGATGAAATTTGGGTATATATTATGGGAACTATTTAATTATAGTTATCAAAATAATTCAATAACAAAATTGTTACGTATTATGTTTCCATTGAAAATAATTATACGTGTCTGTAACAGAACTGTATTTACGTGTATATATATATATATAAGATATTTTTATATGCATAATAATTAAAGCGTTCATTCTCATAACGTTAAATGTTTAGTTGTAAAATGACCTCTTTTCTTTCGTGTTGCTCACAGAGAATAAAAAATTATAAAAATACACAATACAAATATAGAATTTTTGACTGTTGCAATAACAAAACAGAACAAACAAAGAACAATTAAGTGCGTCGGAAATAAATATTAGTTAAAGAATGGACGGTTCCGTTGTAATATTTTTAAAGAGAACAACATTTTAATAAAGTTATAGTTTTCGGTGTCAAGAACGTGCAAAATTTAAACTAAGTTACTAAATCCAGTGATATAATTGCTATATCATTTAAGAAACCACCAAACAATTAAAATGTGAGTATTAATTAAATATAGATTATTAGCCAGTCATTGATACATCTTGCGGGCATTTTAACTACTTCCGGATACTTAGAATTAAATTAATTTTATTTTTGTTCAACGTTATTTACATTTCTATTTTTGAATCAACACATAAACGTATTTATTTTACGCATAAATAGGGCTAGGAAATCGACTCAATACCAAAATGAAACGTGTATTCGGGAAAACAGTTACGCAAATGTAAAAGTTTAATTTTACGATGAACCTTAGATACAAATTATTTTCACGTCGAATATAATTCATCTATTTAGTATGGAATTTTGATTTCGTGTAAATCTCTCACACTTTTTTACGAAGCTATATTAACGAGGCCAATTAAATTCATTTGGAATGGATTATAGTAGCAAAATATTTTTTACTTCGTTCGATTATTACGCGTTGGGAAAATGAATGTGATTCAAACATCATGAAAAATCATTATTTACCACAACCACAACCATAATCTAGAGTTATAGGTGTAATAGTAATAAATTTAAAATTAGGTTGATTTTTTAATAGCATGATCATGCTCATATGTTATCTCACATTTTTTTTTATACTCAAATTTCACTTTAAGTTATATATTTTATTAATCTAATGACTAATTAATCAAATAAAATTATGTAATAGGTATTTGGTTCGTAGTTATAGATTTTTTAACATGAATTCTGCAACAATTTATTTAGATTTGCGAGTAAAAAAGTTATAACTTAACACAAAAACTATATGACGGTAATCTTGGTTATCATTTTTGCGTTTTGGAACGAGCTGCTAATCGAGGTGTGACTATTTACATTCATGTTTTATTGAGCATGTCTGACAATATTTTTGGGCAAATGACAATGTTTTAATCATTTATATTGTTTCGAATGTGAATAAATAAATAAATTCGTCTCATTAAAATGTTAATACTTTCAAATATATAAGAATAATTAAAATAGTAATAATTATTAAAAATTACAACCGTAAGTGCTTGTCACACTGATGGGATAAAGAGAATTGGATTTTCTCTTCGTTCTACGAATATATTTCACTGCTTTTTCTGCAGAACGGTTTACAATGTAGAAATGTCTATAAATTAAACTGCAATTTAAAAACCTGGGTTTGTCTAATACTGTCAAATAGGTGTCGTCGAGCTGGTTGTATTATAAAATTGCAAAAATTTATATTAAGTAATGGGTCTAGTAGGAAAAACGTAATGGTACAATTTTGTGCTTGATTGTAATGAAAATTTGTAAAAATTTTAAAGGAGTTACAATTCATTTATGAATATTCGTTTTATTGTAAAATAAAAATGTTTTTACTGTAAGTGTTGAATTAAATCATCGGTAAAATATTTTATCTATGTTGTGATTTGCGATTTCATAATGCTACGCCTGTTTTAGTACAACCTGCATTTTTATTCTGTATTATAATCGCAAGTTGGCTAGGCGTTATATATATAAACAAAACGACCAAATTGGTTTTGTATAGTTAAAATTTGCAATAAATTACAATAAATCACATATTTATACAAGTGCTAGATAATCTCGACTTATATATATATATATATATATATATATATATTATATATATATATATATATATATATATTTTATATATATATATTATAGAATGAATACATTGGATCGAATTTGCATCAGTAAGAAACACATTGAACTGATTGTTATTTAGATTAAAGATTACAGTTACGTAGCTAATCTATTTTTAATAAATTGAAATTGAAAGTTTCTCTAAGATAGTGAATATATGTTTTTTTTTTCCTGTAATGATAGTGATAGCTTTTAGCTAACTGTAGCACTAACAAAAAGTAAATAAGTCCATTAACAATAATTACACTGTTTTCACTCTGTTTTCTTATAACATTTTTGCTTAATTGACATTTCAAATAGTTTAGGAAAAATCTCATCAAAATTTTAATTGACGAAATTGTTTCAAAATCTAACAATTTTCTCAATCTGTCCAAATTTATAACGATCTATATCTGTAATGATGCAGAACGTGTAACGTACGATTAATTCATTTATATATCCTCATTATACTTTCTTAAATTGCTGTTTAGGAATATTTCTTGAAACATTTCCCCACATATTGTTACAAGTAAGGTGAAAGTATTTACATCCCAATCTTTGATCGCACATATTTTAAAATATTATTGACAAGTGCGTGCGTTCGAACGCACTGATTATTTTTACAAAATCACAAACAGTAGTCACGCGAATTTACATAAAGACTTTCGTACTTTATATCACATCTATATACCCTAACTTAACAGTGAAATTATATTAAAAATAATAAAAGCTATAATCAAAATACAAATTTATTTTCAAATACAAAATTTACAAAAATTTACTTGTACTTTTAAAACATGATTTTAAAATAAAAAAACAGATTTATATACAATGGTTGTTCGTACTATGTGATATGTTCAATGAATTTAAATAAAATATGAATGTGTGTTATGAATATAGAAGACGTGTGGTGTTGTCAAAATTAGACTACGTGAATGTAAGTCGGCACGTGTTGTTGATGTTGGACTGGAGCTTGGATCTGATGTTCATGAGTTTCTTCTTCAGGCTTGGCTTTTGGGAAATATGGGTTCTTCAGTGGATCCAAATTCAAACTAAAAATTAAATCATTAGTATCATTAAAATCAATAATAATAGCAACTATTTAAAATTAAAAATAATAATGTCTAAAATTATAATAATATGTTTTGATTAAATTGAAAACAAAATTAATAATTGTACTTTTTTTCTTCATAACTTAAAATATATTCATTGTTTATAAATTTTCTTTTTTGTTCTAGATGTTTTTTATGTTATACAAATAAGAAAACTGGGAAGAAATATATTTTATTGAAAACTATTATCGACAGACCGAACTTTTATCTAAAGTTGTTTACTATTGGATACTTACTTATAATAATGTTGAGCTTCGCCACAATTTACATTGTACCACCAATCACAAGTGAATTCTTTCTGATTGAAGATGGTACCATTGGTACACAGGAAACTGGCGCCCTGTTTACCTTCGCGGCCATCATGACATACGTGGTACGCCTAAAAGTATGTATGTAACGTTATTTCTTATTATTGTATGACAATCATATTTTTCAAGTAGCATGAAGTACAAACTTATGTATGTATCTCTATAAGATAGGCGTTTGCGACCTTGTTCTCACAGTTGAGTATATGTGTGTGTATGTACAAAACTGTTATATAATTATACACTGGAAGAGAAAGTGAAAGAATTTGAAAAAAAACTAAAATGAGATCAAAAAGAAAATGACATATCTGAAATTCATTTTATATGAAGTTGAGTTTAAATAAAAAATACATGTAATAGAACAGCAAAATAAATGTAACTTCTCTTCAACCAAACAAATAAAATAACATTCACTCTTGCAATCTTTCACTATTCATATCCAGATGAAAGGAATACAATATCTAGTCTAGAGTATCTGCACAACCAGTTAGCCATTGCATGTATGTTTTCTGACTTCGAATAACCAACAAGGTCTTGCACTTAATTGAATATAATCTGTTTTTTTTTTAAATTTATTTACAATACTTTAACTGCTGGTTAAATACAGCCATTCAATAAATAGCTTCACCCACCATGGTTATCTTAACTGGTCAAGAATATTTAACGTATACAAATGTATTAAACTACTGAATTTTGCGATTTGGAGAAAAAGCGTGATATAAAATACGCACAAAAAACGTAATATTCTCTTGCATACTCTAGGGTTCATTTAAAATAGTTATTAAATATATTTGAATTTAAAATAAATATATTCTATTTTTCTATTATATTCTCCTATTTAATAATTTGATGAAATCTTCTTTACAAATTTTCTAATTTGTACGCTGAATAAATGAACACGGTCTGTTGGTTTTTCACAGCAACAAATGTTTATGAATATTTATACGCAACCAAACACACATAAATGTATTTTGTATTAGCTTAATATTGTTTATTTATAAATTAATAAACGAAATAATAAGAATATTTCGAAAACAAATGCAAAATCAAAAAACCATTTTCCTCTGTGCATATGTGTTTTGTTAAAACAATTTTAATTATATATAAATGCAATTTTCTGGTGGAGTCTCCTATAATTGAGGATGACTTAAATTTCCATAAATATAGCGCCACAATTCCTAAAATTGAAAGTAGCTAAATTTAGTAGTTTAATATATTTTATACCTTTTAATTGATTTTAAAATTCTTTCCCTCCTCTCAAGGAGGAATTGATTGTTTTTCTATTATGTTCAATCAAAATAAAGCGTAATTGGTTAAATATTTTCTAAATTATAATTTCAAAATATTAACTTAATTACAATACGGTAGTAGTAAACATGCATTCTCATTCTTATAAACAATAAACTTATTCGTTTTACACCGATACTGAAATCTAATATACAATCTTTTTGTATACCAACTTAATTCAAGCACCATATTGTTTTGTTAGCATTAGAAATAAATTTAAGAAAACAAATAAACTACATATAAGAATAATTAAAACAGTTTTCAGATCAGCACGCGCACTCAGTCATATGAATACTATTGCGTAAAGCGAAAGGATTTTTATTACCTGACAACCAGTTTCAACATTAGCGTACATTCCAGGTGCATATGGTACTTTATCACACGCGAATGAAGTGGGAGGTACACTATGGTAAATTGGATAATCATGACCGGGCACCCCGGGTATTTTGCTGAAGTCTTGTTGCTGCTCCTTTTCATGTTGACGCTGGGGTTTCTTGTAAACAGCAACTGGTGCAGGCTCATCGTAACCAGCGTAAATAACACCTAACCCCCCATCGTTATATGCGCCACTGTGATACGCACCTGGGTCCTAAAACAAACAGCATTAAATTACCCTAAACATTATCAGTAACTTCATTCCATCAAATGGGGTAACAGAAAACCCTTTGTATCCAATCAAATCTTGACAATCTTTTCTTTCGCACAACTCATTTACAAATAAATACAAAACAACCATAATTAAAAAAACTTAAAAGTGCTTTTAGTTACTTTAAATTATCAATAAAATGACCTTTTAATTACAATATATAACTGAATATTGATTAATTGCTGTATAATGTTTAATTATTATTATACCTTTAATTATATATTATTAGGGAATATAAAGCAAAACTTACGACTCGGATGGCATCGGTTGTTAGTGCGACATAAAATATCAACACCATCACACACAGAAACGAACATTGGTAGGACATGTTAGTTTAGTGTATTGCACAGGAATGATCACGATCAGTGGTCGGATCGGTGGTAAACCAAATTCACTTTTGTTATCTCGTAATAATGATATGAGTGTGTTAGTATGTACTAACACGGGGAATTGACCTGTGTTGCTTTCGAAACGGCCGAGTAAAAGTACAAAAAATCACTGTCTACTCTAGTATACTAACTTAAACGGAAAGCGGACACAAGTGTCCCCTTAAGCGAACTAACATAGAAGTTACGAAATTTGACAATAATCGATTCAACCCAGGCCTATATTTTTTGTTCTACATTCATTCGGTTTTTTGTTATTTATTTTTGCCAAATATTATGAAACTTGCTACCAAAAAATGTTGTAATTTATTCGGACAATATTAATATTTTGTTATCAGATAATCGACCAGAAAATACCTTTCACATTGTTTACATTACATCAACAAATATTTGTTATATTTTTGCGGTTCAACACATAAACCACATATAATTTATTATTTATGAAAACAATCGAAATGCTTAACATAAAAAAACAATATCCACTCCTGGATTGAAGCATTTAAAATGATATTTATTATCGAAATATTCATTTTGTATATATGTTCCAATTAGTAGGCAAGATGGAACCTAATATATTTTGTTTATTTTACCTACTTGTTTCCATATATAGAAAACTGCTTTCTTTTAGATTTCACTGATAATCTATAAATATTTAATTATGAAGATAATTAATTTTTATAACTTTCTCAAGGGGCTCATAAAAATAATGCCCAAAAATATATTTTACGTTACCTATACTATTTAAGAGAGAACTCTACAGTGATTTTGGTTTATAATTTAAGTATTTATATTTATTATATTTTTTAGAGGTATCAAAGAAAAATTGCGCTTACTACGAAATTTTAAACTGCAGTCTCTCATTACATTACAAAAATGTAAAAACAAATTATTAATTGATAAATTATCACAAATTTAAAAAAAATATGGTAATCATAAATAAAACCTTATTTTACATATATTATTTCCAAGATGTCGCTATTCTGAATATAAGTCGTTAAGTTTTTTATATATACGAAGGGCCATCTTTTGGTTTCTTTTTGTAAAGCGTGTTATTTCGAAATAACACGCACTTCAAAACGAAACCAACTGATGACCCATCCTATATACTGAAACATCTTTTAACAGAAATTATACGAAATAATAACGTCATTATTTTATTTTATAATTTACGTTAACAACTTATTTAAATCCTGGAGGCATGAGACTATAATATAAATTCGTAACAGCACTTTGTACACATCTTTGAAATACCTCATCGTTATTGCAAGTTACATTCAAATCCCCCAAATTTACAATAGCCGTTTTTCCATTAACTGTTACATTAAAAATATCGCCAGTCAAATCTTCTGGAAGCGAATCTTTACCGAACATATCTTGTAAAGTTGCCACTAAACAATTTTTGTAATGCATGTGATCATCTATTTGTGAATTTGATGAAACTGTAGCTATTGCATCTATACCCACAGTTTTGACATGCAAAATGGCTTTTACCACAGCGGTTGCTAGCAGATTGTTAACAGCGTTTGCCATCCACTGTAAAGTTATTAGATTGTCTTTAAGCTCAATATCAATGGCACCAAATTCTCGCAAATTTCGGTCACCATCAATAGTATCTACATGATAAGCTAGGGTATTAATGATATCTTTCAGAGCGTTTAGACTTCCGGTATAATTGATAGTTTGTCGTTGGATACTTGATGATGCACAAATGTCTGTAAAATTAGGCAACTCATCAACAAACATAATTTGATAGTTGATAACTTGTTCAACCAAAATGCCTTGTTCCGGATTTTTTATCGTTAAACAGCCTCTAATGCTAGCACATTTTTCACGATAAAAATATAGCTTTATCGCTTCGTTATTTCGCGGAGTATACAATTTTATAAATGTATACGTCTGCGCTAAAGATGTTTTTAAACGAATAATTTCATTTTCTTCGCCCTGCACCAACATAATATGAGTTGGTTTCAAGAGTTGAATGAAATTACTGGTTTGTTCATAGTCCGTGTGCGAAGAAAATGAAATATAGTCTACAGACATGTTCAATGGTTCTGTCGTGCCAAGTTTTGTTTTGATTTCTTCTGGCTCTGATAGGATTGTTTGAGCTAATGTCCCTTCGCAGCAATAGCCAGGGATAATAATACCATTCTTTGGATTCGAGTACCATAATTCAAATAGAATGCGACTGGGACCAGCTTGTAACATACCTGGCGATGCGACTACTACGCAAGGCCCTGCGTCTTTAAAATCTTCTACATCTTTTATACACTGAATATGTTTAAATATAAAGGGGTTGTCTACAGCAACTTTTTGATGAACAGAATCGTTCATCGCATTAACATAAGTTTGATAAACTGCTATACATTTCGTTGCCAACCCGGACACGTAATAAATGGGAAATGTGTGCAATTCAGGATTATTACTCCAATATTCATCGAGAGTGAGCAGCAACTCTTGAGCGCGATCCAAAGGAAATACGGGGATTAGACACCTTCCACCACGGCTTACAATCTTTTTAACTATAGTCTTAAAGCGGCTGTCTCGTACATCACGGTTTTCATGAATCTTTATACCGTAGGTTGCCTCAGTTATTAAAACGTCCGGCCGATTTCTAGGTATTTCAGCAGCCATAAAATGACGGCCTTCTTGCCTGGAAAAATCGCCAGTATATAAAACTCTAACTCCCGCAATCTCAATCATAAACATTGCAGCTCCAAGTGCGTGTCCTGCGTGATAAGCACAAATGCTAATGCCAGAAATATACGTTTCTTCATGGAAACGAATTGTTTCGATTTTAGCTATACTAGCTTCCACATCGGATTCACTGAACAACGGACATTGTAATCTAAGATGACTGTCTTTAATGTAGTCCGTCAACAAAATCTGATAGATCGCTTTGGTAGCTTCTGTCATAAAGCACCGGCCCTTAAAATTCGATTTCTGTAACAGCCAAGGTAGTGCACCGCAATGATCGAGATGAAAATGACTAATCAGTATTACATCTATTTCGGATATTTCAATTAAATCGACGAACGGTAACGAATTTATTCCTGTTTTTCCGGGATGAATGCCACAGTCCAGCAAAATTTGCTTCTCTTTGTATTTCAGGAAAACACATGATCGCCCAATTTCTTTTCCCCCGCCTAGAGGTCTAATTAGTAGTGTTTTATCAATGGGTCTAACAATTAAATCACTTGTTTTATCTGTTAATTTATTAACTTGATTCTTTTCCGTAGACATTTTTCTGTATAACAAAAGCGCAATGCTGACTGATATGATGAAACGTATCGAAATGTTGCAGAGTAGATAAGAGAGTAGAAATATAATTTCTCCAAAGATGTCTCTATGAGTCTTCTTCTTTATTTATTTACTACAAATTTTTTTTATTTGTTTTCAAACAGTGAAGTAGCTATATCGATGCCACATTCATAAATAAAAAATCTTATTGAATCAGGAAACAGCGATATGAAATTCTGTAAATTTAAATTTTGCATCCGGAGTACAGGATTTAAAAGAGTATACTTTTCGAATCAGTGTCCATTTGAACTAAAATATGTACTGAACGAAGCTCTCAGATAAAGAATAGAGTATGTTCTATGACGTCACTCTTCAAAAGATAATAGTTGCGTTCGGTAAATGCAGAGTGGTGCATTTTGTGCGAAGAATAGAGTAAGACATGTGACGATGCTCAATATATCAGCTTGTTATCGCGGAGTGTGACGTCACGAGCCGTACTCTTTCTTCCCATTTAGCAGTACTCGTTGCAATAATCGAACGCAGATAATGTAGTGTGTGACTATTCTTTACTCAGAGCTATTCGCACTGCATTTACCGAACGTCTTAGTGCTCTACGTGGTTGATACCATTATCGTCTGTTATCGCGAGAAAAAAGAGCTATCAAACATTTTTCCATGGACAAATATGTACCAAGGACGAATACCTAATGTTCAATTTAAAATAAATAAAAATCTTAGAAAATGTTATAAACAGTCGAAATATATTAATAATATCGATGTTTTTACTTTTCACCATTAGAAATAACTCTTGCAAATGGATATATAAACAAGAATTGGCCTCACCAATACTCAGTTCGCTAGGGGCGAGCTGTTAGCATCCGCAGTTCAATGAGCCTGAGGAACCATTTTCAACCAAAAGAGATTTTCATCAACTTCTGGAGGAATCTAGAGGATTATAAAGAATAATGGAATTGTAAGTATTCTTTAAATTATTTTATTTATTACGTTTGACTTAATATACAGTTTAAACAAATACATATTGAACTACAATATTTAAACTAATTAATTTTATTTATTTATTTCAGAAAATGCAGTCGTTGGACGAGTATTGCAGTCCACTGGCAGCTCAAATATCAGCGCCCTATCCCCCCCCTAAACAGATAAAAACAATTATGATTTATTATACATTATTTTTTAATTCAATTGTTTGAATTATATTTATAAACAATTGTGCTTGTAACAATGATTTTTGTATTTTTATTACTTAGTTTTAAATTAAAAAAATTATAAAATATACATATGTATATTCTTTTATTTTTCCTTAAATGTCCTTAAAACTCTTTAAAATAATGTTACAAATTAGTTAACATTTTAGTTATAAACAATCTAACCGACTCACGGTTTCACACTAGAAATAGACCTTAGCTAAAATTAAAGATGCTAAAATCGTCAATCGCAGAGATTTTTTATTTTTTCGATTTTTTTTTTTTTTACCAAAAAAAAGGCAAGGCCTTGGTGTTTTTTCGATTTTTGAAAAAGTCGTTTTTAATTAATTCTGCGGGAACCAGCAGCGCCACAGAGCTCTCGCGCGGTGTCGCACTAGATACTTACCCAAGCAAAAATTAGAGACGCTAAAATCGCGAATCGGAGAGATTTTTTTTTTTTGGACCAAAAAAAAAGGCAAGGCTATAGCCTTGGTGTTTTTTCGATTTTTGAAAAAGTCGTTTTTAATTAATTCTGCGGGAACCAGCAGCGCCACAGAGCTGTCTCTTGGTTTCGCACTAGATACTCACCCAAGCAAAAATTAGAGACGCTAAAATCGCGAATCGGAGAGATTTTTTTTTTTTGGACCAAAAAAAAAGGCAAGACTATAGCCTTGGTGTTTTTTCGATTTTTGAAAAAGTCGTTTTTAATTAATTCTGCGGGAACCAGCAGCGCCACAGAGCTCTCGCGCGGTGTCGCACTAGATACTTACCCAAGCAAAAATTAGAGACGCTAAAATCGCGAATCGGAGAGATTTTTTTTTTTTGGACCAAAAAAAAAGGCAAGACTATAGCCTTGGTGTTTTTTCGATTTTTGAAAAAGTCGTTTTTAATTAATTCTGCGGGAACCAGCAGCGCCACAGAGCTGTCTCTTGGTTTCGCACTAGATACTCACCCAAGCAAAAATTAGAGACGCTAAAATCGCGAATCGGAGAGATTTTTTTTTTTTGGACCAAAAAAAAAGGCAAGGCTATAGCCTTGGTGTTTTTTCGATTTTTGAAAAAGTCGTTTTTAATTAATTCTGCGGGAACCAGCAGCGCCACAGAGCTGTCTCTTGGTTTCGCACTAGATACTCACCCAAGCAAAAATTAGAGACGCTAAAATCGCGAATCGGAGAGATTTTTTTTTTTTGGACCAAAAAAAAAGGCAAGACTATAGCCTTGGTGTTTTTTCGATTTTTGAAAAAGTCGTTTTTAATTAATTCTGCGGGAACCAGCAGCGCCACAGAGCTCTCGCGCGGTGTCGCACTAGATACTTACCCAAGCAAAAATTAGAGACGCTAAAATCGCGAATCGGAGAGATTTTTTTTTTTTGGACCAAAAAAAAAGGCAAGGCTATAGCCTTGGTGTTTTTTCGATTTTTGAAAAAGTCGTTTTTAATTAATTCTGCGGGAACCAGCAGCGCCACAGAGCTCTCGCGCGGTGTCGCACTAGATACTTACCCAAGCAAAAATTAGAGACGCTAAAATCGCGAATCGGAGAGATTTTTTTTTTTTGGACCAAAAAAAAAGGCAAGACTATAGCCTTGGTGTTTTTTCGATTTTTGAAAAAGTCGTTTTTAATTAATTCTGCGGGAACCAGCAGCGCCACAGAGCTGTCTCTTGGTTTCGCACTAGATACTCACCCAAGCAAAAATTAGAGACGCTAAAATCGCGAATCGGAGAGATTTTTTTTTTTTGGACCAAAAAAAAAGGCAAGGCTATAGCCTTGGTGTTTTTTCGATTTTTGAAAAAGTCGTTTTTAATTAATTCTGCGGGAACCAGCAGCGCCACAGAGCTCTCGCGCGGTGTCGCACTAGATACTTACCCAAGCAAAAATTAGAGACGCTAAAATCGCGAATCGGAGAGATTTTTTTTTTTTGGACCAAAAAAAAAGGCAAGACTATAGCCTTGGTGTTTTTTCGATTTTTGAAAAAGTCGTTTTTAATTAATTCTGCGGGAACCAGCAGCGCCACAGAGCTGTCTCTTGGTTTCGCACTAGATACTCACCCAAGCAAAAATTAGAGACGCTAAAATCGCGAATCGGAGAGATTTTTTTTTTTTGGACCAAAAAAAAAGGCAAGGCTATAGCCTTGGTGTTTTTTCGATTTTTGAAAAAGTCGTTTTTAATTAATTCTGCGGGAACCAGCAGCGCCACAGAGCTCTCGCGCGGTGTCGCACTAGATACTTACCCAAGCAAAAATTAGAGACGCTAAAATCGCGAATCGGAGAGATTTTTTTTTTTTGGACCAAAAAAAAGGCAAGGCTATAGCCTTGGTGTTTTTTCGATTTTTGAAAAAGTCGTTTTAATTAATTCTGCGGGAACCAGCAGCGCCACAGAGCTCTCGCGCGGTGTCGCACTAGATACTTACCCAAGCAAAAATTAGAGACGCTAAAATCGCGAATCGGAGAGATTTTTTTTTTTGGACCAAAAAAAAAGGCAAGACTATAGCCTTGGTGTTTTTTCGATTTTTGAAAAAGTCGTTTTTAATTAATTCTGCGGGAACCAGCAGCGCCACAGAGCTGTCTCTTGGTTTCGCACTAGATACTCACCCAAGCAAAAATTAGAGACGCTAAAATCGCGAATCGGAGAGATTTTTTTTTTTTGGACCAAAAAAAAAGGCAAGACTATAGCCTTGGTGTTTTTTTCGATTTTTGAAAAAGTCGTTTTTAATTAATTCTGCGGGAACCAGCAGCGCCACAGAGCTCTCGCGCGGTGTCGCACTAGATACTTACCCAAGCAAAAATTAGAGACGCTAAAATCGCGAATCGGAGAGATTTTTTTTTTTTGGACCAAAAAAAAAGGCAAGGCTATAGCCTTGGTGTTTTTTCGATTTTTGAAAAAGTCGTTTTTAATTAATTCTGCGGGAACCAGCAGCGCCACAGAGCTCTCGCGCGGTGTCGCACTAGATACTCACCCAAGCAAAAATTAGAGACGCTAAAATCGCGAATCGGAGAGATTTTTTTTTTTTGGACCAAAAAAAAAGGCAAGACTATAGCCTTGGTGTTTTTTCGATTTTTGAAAAAGTCGTTTTTAATTAATTCTGCGGGAACCAGCAGCGCCACAGAGCTGTCTCTTGGTTTCGCACTAGATACTCACCCAAGCAAAAATTAGAGACGCTAAAATCGCGAATCGGAGAGATTTTTTTTTTTTGGACCAAAAAAAAGGCAAGGCTATAGCCTTGGTGTTTTTTCGATTTTTGAAAAAGTCGTTTTTAATTAATTCTGCGGGAACCAGCAGCGCCACAGAGCTGTCTCTTGGTTTCGCACTAGATACTCACCCAAGCAAAAATTAGAGACGCTAAAATCGCGAATCGGAGAGATTTTTTTTTTTGGACCAAAAAAAAAGGCAAGGCTATAGCCTTGGTGTTTTTTCGATTTTTGAAAAAGTCGTTTTTAATTAATTCTGCGGGAACCAGCAGCGCCACAGAGCTGTCTCTTGGTTTCGCACTAGATACTCACCCAAGCAAAAATTAGAGACGCTAAAATCGCGAATCGGAGAGATTTTTTTTTTTTGGACCAAAAAAAAAGGCAAGGCTATAGCCTTGGTGTTTTTTCGATTTTTGAAAAAGTCGTTTTTAATTAATTCTGCGGGAACCAGCAGCGCCACAGAGCTCTCGCGCGGTGTCGCACTAGATACTTACCCAAGCAAAAATTAGAGACGCTAAAATCGCGAATCGGAGAGATTTTTTTTTTTGGGACCAAAAAAAAAGGCAAGGCTATAGCCTTGGTGTTTTTTCGATTTTTGAAAAAGTCGTTTTTAATTAATTCTGCGGGAACCAGCAGCGCCACAGAGCTCTCGCGCGGTGTCGCACTAGATACTTACCCAAGCAAAAATTAGAGACGCTAAAATCGCGAATCGGAGAGATTTTTTTTTTTTGGACCAAAAAAAAAGGCAAGGCTATAGCCTTGGTGTTTTTTCGATTTTTGAAAAAGTCGTTTTTAATTAATTCTGCGGGAACCAGCAGCGCCACAGAGCTCTCGCGCGGTGTCGCACTAGATACTCACCCAAGCAAAAATTAGAGACGCTAAAATCGCGAATCGGAGAGATTTTTTTTTTTTGGACCAAAAAAAAAGGCAAGGCTATAGCCTTGGTGTTTTTTCGATTTTTGAAAAAGTCGTTTTTAATTAATTCTGCGGGAACCAGCAGCGCCACAGAGCTCTCGCGCGGTGTCGCACTAGATACTCACCCAAGCAAAAATTAGAGACGCTAAAATCGCGAATCGGAGAGATTTTTTTTTTTTGGACCAAAAAAAAAGGCAAGACTATAGCCTTGGTGTTTTTTCGATTTTTGAAAAAGTCGTTTTTAATTAATTCTGCGGGAACCAGCAGCGCCACAGAGCTGTCTCTTGGTTTCGCACTAGATACTCACCCAAGCAAAAATTAGAGACGCTAAAATCGCGAATCGGAGAGATTTTTTTTTTTTGGACCAAAAAAAAAGGCAAGACTATAGCCTTGGTGTTTTTTCGATTTTTGAAAAAGTCGTTTTTAATTAATTCTGCGGGAACCAGCAGCGCCACAGAGCTGTCTCTTGGTTTCGCACTAGATACTCACCCAAGCAAAAATTAGAGACGCTAAAATCGCGAATCGGAGAGATTTTTTTTTTTTGGACCAAAAAAAAGGCAAGGCTATAGCCTTGGTGTTTTTTCGATTTTTGAAAAAGTCGTTTTTAATTAATTCTGCGGGAACCAGCAGCGCCACAGAGCTCTCGCGCGGTGTCGCACTAGATACTCACCCAAGCAAAAATTAGAGACGCTAAAATCGCGAATCGGAGAGATTTTTTTTTTTTTGGACCAAAAAAAAAGGCAAGACTATAGCCTTGGTGTTTTTTCGATTTTTGAAAAAGTCGTTTTTAATTAATTCTGCGGGAACCAGCAGCGCCACAGAGCTGTCTCTTGGTTTCGCACTAGATACTCACCCAAGCAAAAATTAGAGACGCTAAAATCGCGAATCGGAGAGATTTTTTTTTTTTGGACCAAAAAAAAAGGCAAGGCTATAGCCTTGGTGTTTTTTCGATTTTTGAAAAAGTCGTTTTTAATTAATTCTGCGGGAACCAGCAGCGCCACAGAGCTGTCTCTTGGTTTCGCACTAGATACTCACCCAAGCAAAAATTAGAGACGCTAAAATCGCGAATCGGAGAGATTTTTTTTTTTTGGACCAAAAAAAAAGGCAAGGCTATAGCCTTGGTGTTTTTTCGATTTTTGAAAAAGTCGTTTTTAATTAATTCTGCGGGAACCAGCAGCGCCACAGAGCTCTCGCGCGGTGTCGCACTAGATACTCACCCAAGCAAAAATTAGAGACGCTAAAATCGCGAATCGGAGAGATTTTTTTTTTTTGGACCAAAAAAAAAAGGCAAGACTATAGCCTTGGTGTTTTTTCGATTTTTGAAAAAGTCGTTTTTAATTAATTCTGCGGGAACCAGCAGCGCCACAGAGCTCTCGCGCGGTGTCGCACTAGATACTTACCCAAGCAAAAATTAGAGACGCTAAAATCGCGAATCGGAGAGATTTTTTTTTTTTTGGACCAAAAAAAAAGGCAAGACTATAGCCTTGGTGTTTTTTCGATTTTTGAAAAAGTCGTTTTTAATTAATTCTGCGGGAACCAGCAGCGCCACAGAGCTGTCTCTTGGTTTCGCACTAGATACTCACCCAAGCAAAAATTAGAGACGCTAAAATCGCGAATCGGAGAGATTTTTTTTTTTTGGACCAAAAAAAAAGGCAAGGCTATAGCCTTGGTGTTTTTTCGATTTTTGAAAAAGTCGTTTTTAATTAATTCTGCGGGAACCAGCAGCGCCACAGAGCTCTCGCGCGGTGTCGCACTAGATACTCACCCAAGCAAAAATTAGAGACGCTAAAATCGCGAATCGGAGAGATTTTTTTTTTTTGGACCAAAAAAAAAGGCAAGACTATAGCCTTGGTGTTTTTTCGATTTTTGAAAAAGTCGTTTTTAATTAATTCTGCGGGAACCAGCAGCGCCACAGAGCTCTCGCGCGGTGTCGCACTAGATACTCACCCAAGCAAAAATTAGAGACGCTAAAATCGCGAATCGGAGAGATTTTTTTTTTTTGGACCAAAAAAAAGGCAAGACTATAGCCTTGGTGTTTTTTCGATTTTTGAAAAAGTCGTTTTTAATTAATTCTGCGGGAACCAGCAGCGCCACAGAGCTGTCTCTTGGTTTCGCACTAGATACTCACCCAAGCAAAAATTAGAGACGCTAAAATCGCGAATCGGAGAGATTTTTTTTTTTTGGACCAAAAAAAAAGGCAAGGCTATAGCCTTGGTGTTTTTTCGATTTTTGAAAAAGTCGTTTTTAATTAATTCTGCGGGAACCAGCAGCGCCACAGAGCTGTCTCTTGGTTTCGCACTAGATACTCACCCAAGCAAAAATTAGAGACGCTAAAATCGCGAATCGGAGAGATTTTTTTTTTTTGGACCAAAAAAAAAGGCAAGGCTATAGCCTTGGTGTTTTTTCGATTTTTGAAAAAGTCGTTTTTAATTAATTCTGCGGGAACCAGCAGCGCCACAGAGCTCTCGCGCGGTGTCGCACTAGATACTCACCCAAGCAAAAATTAGAGACGCTAAAATCGCGAATCGGAGATATTTTTTTTTTTGGACCAAAAAAAAAGGCAAGACTATAGCCTTGGTGTTTTTTCGATTTTTGAAAAAGTCGTTTTTAATTAATTCTGCGGGAACCAGCAGCGCCACAGAGCTGTCTCTTGGTTCGCACTAGATACTCACCCAAGCAAAAATTAGAGACGCTAAAATCGCGAATCGGAGAGATTTTTTTTTTTTGGACCAAAAAAAAAGGCAAGGCTATAGCCTTGGTGTTTTTTTCGATTTTTGAAAAAGTCGTTTTTAATTAATTCTGCGGGAACCAGCAGCGCCACAGAGCTCTCGCGCGGTGTCGCACTAGATACTCACCCAAGCAAAAATTAGAGACGCTAAAATCGCGAATCGGAGAGATTTTTTTTTTTTGGACCAAAAAAAAAGGCAAGACTATAGCCTTGGTGTTTTTTCGATTTTTGAAAAAGTCGTTTTTAATTAATTCTGCGGGAACCAGCAGCGCCACAGAGCTCTCGCGCGGTGTCGCACTAGATACTCACCCAAGCAAAAATTAGAGACGCTAAAATCGCGAATCGGAGAGATTTTTTTTTTTTGGACCAAAAAAAAAGGCAAGACTATAGCCTTGGTGTTTTTTCGATTTTTGAAAAAGTCGTTTTTAATTAATTCTGCGGGAACCAGCAGCGCCACAGAGCTGTCTCTTGGTTTCGCACTAGATACTCACCCAAGCAAAAATTAGAGACGCTAAAATCGCGAATCGGAGAGATTTTTTTTTTTTGGACCAAAAAAAAAGGCAAGGCTATAGCCTTGGTGTTTTTTCGATTTTTGAAAAAGTCGTTTTTAATTAATTCTGCGGGAACCAGCAGCGCCACAGAGCTGTCTCTTGGTTTCGCACTAGATACTCACCCAAGCAAAAATTAGAGACGCTAAAATCGCGAATCGGAGAGATTTTTTTTTTTGGACCAAAAAAAAAGGCAAGACTATAGCCTTGGTGTTTTTTCGATTTTTGAAAAAGTCGTTTTTAATTAATTCTGCGGGAACCAGCAGCGCCACGGAGCTCTCGCGCGGTGTCGCACTAGATACTTACCCAAGCAAAAATTAGAGACGCTAAAATCGCGAATCGGAGAGATTTTTTTTTTTTGGACCAAAAAAAAAGGCAAGGCTATAGCCTTGGTGTTTTTTCGATTTTTGAAAAAGTCGTTTTTAATTAATTCTGCGGGAACCAGCAGCGCCACAGAGCTGTCTCTTGGTTTCGCACTAGATACTCACCCAAGCAAAAATTAGAGACGCTAAAATCGCGAATCGGAGAGATTTTTTTTTTTTGGACCAAAAAAAAAGGCAAGGCTATAGCCTTGGTGTTTTTTCGATTTTTGAAAAAGTCGTTTTTAATTAATTCTGCGGGAACCAGCAGCGCCACAGAGCTGTCTCGCGGTTTCGCACTAGATACTCACCCAAGCAAAAATTAGAGACGCTAAAATCGCGAATCGGAGAGATTTTTTTTTTTTGGACCAAAAAAAAAGGCAAGACTATAGCCTTGGTGTTTTTTCGATTTTTGAAAAAGTCGTTTTTAATTAATTCTGCGGGAACCAGCAGCGCCACAGAGCTCTCGCGCGGTGTCGCACTAGATACTTACCCAAGCAAAAATTAGAGACGCTAAAATCGCGAATCGGAGAGATTTTTTTTTTTTTGGACCAAAAAAAAAGGCAAGACTATAGCCTTGGTGTTTTTTCGATTTTTGAAAAAGTCGTTTTTAATTAATTCTGCGGGAACCAGCAGCGCCACAGAGCTGTCTCTTGGTTTCGCACTAGATACTCACCCAAGCAAAAATTAGAGACGCTAAAATCGCGAATCGGAGAGATTTTTTTTTTTTGGACCAAAAAAAAAGGCAAGGCTATAGCCTTGGTGTTTTTTCGATTTTTGAAAAAGTCGTTTTTAATTAATTCTGCGGGAACCAGCAGCGCCACAGAGCTGTCGCGCGGTGTCGCACTAGATACTCACCCAAGCAAAAATTAGAGACGCTAAAATCGCGAATCGGAGAGATTTTTTTTTTTGGACCAAAAAAAAAGGCAAGACTATAGCCTTGGTGTTTTTTCGATTTTTGAAAAAGTCGTTTTTAATTAATTCTGCGGGAACCAGCAGCGCCACAGAGCTCTCGCGCGGTGTCGCACTAGATACTTACCCAAGCAAAAATTAGAGACGCTAAAATCGCGAATCGGAGAGATTTTTTTTTTTTGGACCAAAAAAAAAGGCAAGGCTATAGCCTTGGTGTTTTTTCGATTTTTGAAAAAGTCGTTTTTAATTAATTCTGCGGGAACCAGCAGCGCCACAGAGCTCTCGCGCGGTGTCGCACTAGATACTCGCCCAAGCAAAAATTAGAGACGCTAAAATCGCGAATCGGAGATTTTTTTTTTTTGGACCAAAAAAAAAGGCAAGGCTATAGCCTTGGTGTTCTTTGTCTCGCGGTTTCGCACTAGATATTGACATTTAGGGAAAAGTAAAAGAATATACATATGTATATTTTATAATGTTTTTATTTAAAACTAATTAATATCAGTACAAAAATCTTTGTTACAAGCACAATTGTTTATAAATATAATTCAAACATATAAATTCAGTTAAAAAATAATGTATAATAAATCATATTTGTTCTTATCTGTTCAGGGGGATGGGGCGCTGATCTTCGAACTGCCGATGAACTGCAGTGCTCTTCCATCGACTGTATTTCCTGCAATAAATAAAATTAATTAGTTTAAATATTGAAGTTCAAAACTATTTGTTTAAACTGTTATTTAAGCCCAACATAATAAATAAAATAATTTAAACAATACTTACAACTTCATTCATTCCTTAGAATCTTCTAGATTCCTCTAGAAGTTGATGAAGATGTATCAATGAGCCTGAGAAACCATTTTCAATCAGAAGACATCTCTTCTGATTGAAAATGGTTCCTCAGGCTCATTGAACTGCCGATGGGATGGACAGCAAGGATCTTCAATCGACTGCATTCTCTGAAATAAATAAATATTAATTATTTCAAAATATATTTGTTTAAACTGTAAATTAAGTCAAACGTAATAAATAAAATAATTTAAACAATACTTACAATTTCATTGTCTTCATTCATTTCTTGCAATCCTCCAGAAGTTGATGAAGATGTCTTCCGAGTGAAATTGGTCCTCAGGCTCATTGAACTGGCGATGGACAACAAGGATCATCAATCGATTGCATTTTCGAAAATTATGTAAAAGTGTTTTTTATACTAATTGGAGTTTTTAGGTCTGAGTTTGTGCTACTGCATATAAGAAAATTCAGTGGAGAACACTGCAATTGTTTAATTTAAAGTAAAGGTAAATAATTGAATAAGAATAATTTTATTTGTCATAAAAACCGACAGTAATATATATACACAGTTGTAAATAAATTTATTGACAGGCATGTGATGATATGACTGAATTCATTTGTTTAAATGAATTTATTTTTACAGGATAAATTATATTCATGTATACATTTATAACTAACGAACATTACGTAGGCAAATAAATTTTTAAATGAATAAACATGTTAGCATGAAGTACGATAAACAGATATGTTTAAAGTAAATAATATTAATATTTCTGGCAAGTTTTTGAGGATTTATGTAACATAAATGGGTTCATTTTTTACTTTAAAAAACAAAACAAACAGATTATCACAAACTGAAACACGAATATGTTAAAAATGCGTGTTAAGGCACATAAACATTCATACACAACTTACACTAAAGTACATTACAAATGAAGATTTTTTAAATGTGACTTGATAAATAATAATAACATTGTTTATATAGCACTTGATTTATATTAAAAACAAAAATAAAAAAGACTAAGATGCGCAGTTGTTATAGCATTAAAGTGAAAACTTATTCTTTTTTTATAGATATATAAAATTGTATACTCATTAACTCATCGACCACATAGTTTTATTTAAATCACTTTTCTATTTACGCTGTATAAAATTTTCTTTGCATCGTCAGTTTATATAAAAATGTGTATTTCTATGGAATTACCGGATGAATACATACGAAAATTATAACTAAAAAATATTTTTGTACGTCCACATGATTAGTAAAAATAAAAAATAATAATCTACACGCAAACACACACGCAGGGGCCATATTTCTTCAATAATAACTTGCAGTATTGACAATTTTTGTAATTAACAGCGGTGGGGAGTAAACGTTACAAGAAAAAAGTGAAATCAATTTAGTTAAAAACGATGTTTATAAGTTTTTTGTATGCCGAGAAATATAGCCGGTTAAAACCTTTTCGTACATCCAAATTGTATAAATAAAATGTAGAAAAAATCTAAATATACAATTTCGTTTCTCATATAAGGTACATAATTATTATTTTTATCCTTAAGTTTCAAAATATCCTAATTAGAGTTTAGGACAGTTAAAACTAATCATTAAAATAAATAGCTTTTTAATAAAATTTTTAAGTAGATAAAAAATGATAAAAAGTAAACAATCACATAACCTATAAAATTGTAGATAATTTTATGAGTCCAACACATATGAGATTATATAAAATTTGTATGGAACGAAGCGTACACAAATATGATTTGCCACTAAAATGTATAAAAGCTAATAAAATAAAATCAATATTATCTAAAAATAGTTCTACAACAAGTTCCAGAACTGAGATCAGAATGATTCGTATTTTATTTGTTTGAAATCTGCAATAATAAATCTGTTACTTGTATAAACATCATTCCACAGAAACTTTGATTTACTTCAATGATTTGTGTAAATCTCAAATTGGATATTACGATTTAATATTAAAAAGAAGTAAATATCAAAGAAAAAATGTTAAAGATTTTTTCACATGCACACTAGTTTACGTAGTCTATTTCATGGTAAAATTAGTAGAAAACTGTTTATGTTTTTGTTGCACAATCAACTTTAATCTTCTTTAAGTGACTTATTTTCGAAATGTCTATGGGGCACATAACCTTTCGCTGTATCAACGGCTGCTTCTCTTGGTGCAGCATCGGTTGCAATATCTAGATCCCAGCCCAATCGACAATATGAGTTAAGACCGGTGGCACCATCTGACGATCGTTCATCGATAAGATCCGGTGACACCGTCTCCTTCAAGCCCAGTATATCGTCAGTCTTTACGTAGGCAGATGATTGATTCGGTGTCGACACCACCTCCGAATTCAATCCACCACCACCACCCTTATTCAAAACGCTATGCAAATCCCCGGTTTTCACATAAGCAGTATCTTTTTTATCGGGCATTCGTTGCTGCTGCATATGATAGGCATCGATAAGCATCGCTTGATCGATCGCTGGTTCGATATTAATTAGCTTCCCCGTCGGTAAAATATCCGGACCCGTTGGTTTCACATATAACCGTCCTTTCTGGGTGGCTGCCATTACGTACGGAGACGAATCCGTGCCAGGTTTAGCCGATTCCATTTTGGATGCGTCATTTGCTTTCACATAAGCCGGACTGGCAGGTAATTTCGTTGTAGTAATGGAGTCGATTGTTGTCGGTGGTTTAGTGTTGTATAACGAATCACAAGTGACGTAAGGTGAGTTGGTTTTCGATGGTTCGCTATGCGGCATCGATATTGGTACGGGTACGTAACCGTGGTTATTACTGGTATCGGAGGGTTGTGTGATTACGGAGTCCACACCTAGGACACAATAGTTACTCACTTCCAGGGGTTTCGGTGCTGCTGCTGTCCAAGTGGAGGGCGGGGTAATTGCTTTATCAGTAATAGGCATGTTAAGAACGTAACCTTTTGGATTTGGCCACGCGATCTCCGAATCCCAACCGAGAGTTTCGGAGCCGGTTCGCCGTTGTCGCAGTGAATTCTCTCGACTTGCGCTATCACTGCTTGGAGTACGAGGTTGCTGAAAATTTTATCATAATACTCCACATTAAAGACATTACAGAGAAATACTTTGAAACACATTATGCAAATAATCGATTTAAGTAGTGCGTGTTGATATTTCTAAAAGTGAATAAATGAAAATGCCTTTTAATAATATGTATATTGGTTTATATGACGTACCTCAGTTCCTGAATCCGAAGAACTTGATATGTTTGTTCCAGAAGCTAAGGAAGATGTAACTGATTCATGTCCAGAGCTGCAACCACTGGAATCACCACTGGTCATGCGATCATGGCTTTCGCCACATTCTGCTTTTTTCGCCAACAAATGCTAAATAATGTTTATAATAAATTTAGTAACATATCTAACCATATACCAATTTGCAGACAAAAATTAACATGAGTTTTAAACGTTTAGATGGTCATTAAAATTATTGTTTGTCTCTAATACTAAATAAATAAATGTATGAGTGGATTTTTAGTAACAAACATTGTAATTTAACAAAATATTATACCTCTTCATCAGCTGATGTGTCAGTTCGCATATGCATCATTGGATCATCATTAGGTGATTTCTGCAATGGACCTGTCCAATGCGTCAAACTCAATTCATTGGTGACATTAGCCGGAGCCAAGCCAGGTGGCAGTTTCACCTCGACATCTCGCATAATCTTGCAGCGGAACCATAACCTACGTAAAATTACAAAAACATAACAACTCCATACACATTTGAACAACTTTTCAATTCTTCATACACTTTTTATTCGTTCTATTGAATTTTCACATAATTCAAAATCAGAGAACTTACTTTTTCAAAACGATAAACAACAATCCTACGAAACAAACAGCAACAAATGCTAAAATATAAACGATAAGTTTTGTTGATGTTCCACATGCGTATTCAGTTTCTACGCTCCAATCGCCAATGTATCGTTTATTTGCGTCAATATTGATCGCACGTACAGCGAAATATAGAACTTTGTAATTCTTTTCATTGCCACAGAACGGAACTTGCCAAGTTAGCTCTTTAAACAAATTATAAATAAATAAATAACAATAAAAACAAAATGTTAAAAGAAAAATGTTCTACCTGTTGTATTAAAATATTTGGTCATATTTTTAACGCCAACTCTTTCTTTAACACGAAATTCATATTGGTCCAATCTTCCAGCAGCTCTCAATGGTGGATTCCAACCAACAAGAACGATAGATTCATTTTTGTATTTTATATCTGGAGCACCCATCAATCCAGGTGCTTAACAAAAAATAAATTTTTCAGTATTTAAACAATATTATTATAACTTTCTCAAAAATAGTTCAATTAAATAAAATTTTCTTTTGTATGTTACCTTTTTAACAAAAATGTTGTGGAGAACTTACTTGATATTGCAGTTTTAATCTGGATGATTTCCGATGGTTTTGAAGCATTTGTTGTAACCGCGTACACGGTGATATTATACTCAGTGAAACTAGTTAAATTTCGTATCTGCAACATCGGCTTTTTCTCGTTCTCAGGTCGTAGAAACAAATCTGTACCATGAGTGTCGTAATGGACCTCGTAATAGCGTAGAATTCCGTTCATAGCTTTCGGTGGTTGCCATTGTACAGTGACAGACGAACTTGTAATGTTTGTTACAGTTACGTTTGATGGCGGATCAGGAGCTGCACAACGGAAATATTAATTAATTAATTAAAGTAAGTTTAAAAAAAAAGTGCAATTTATACGTGCCTGCTTCATAAGTGGTGTTGTACAATGAATCACTTACTGGACCATAGTTATTTTTTGAGAGAACCGATACGGTCAACATGTAAGTGGTGTAAGGTCGAAGATTCGGAACTCGAACTAAATTCCCTTTCAGTTGTCTTTCGATAGTCATATTTTGTTGTGGCTCTACACACGAAAATTAATAAATTATCTAAACACTTAAAAGTATTACAAAAGTTACGCTTACCTTTACAAGTCAGATCAACAGGCGACATAATCGGACAAAAGAAGATTCTATATCCTTCGATACTTCCAATACGATCCGAACAATCTAATTTCCAGCCGATTTCAATGAAATCGGATCCAATACTATCCACCCATAAACTCTTCAAAGTCGTGAAACCTAACAAATATTACTCATAATAACTTATAGTTCAACAAAAATAAAACTGCTATTAAAAACAATACCATTTTAGAATTCTAAATCATATATTTAAATTTGTTAATAAAAATAGATTTTTAAAAAAAATAGATGAGTTATACCTTTACCATGTAGGGCAGTACAGCTTGCCCAAACCATTCCACTACTTGATTCTTCTGAATTTGCTGAAATAGCAAACTGATAAATTTTATCTTCAGGCACTGTAATATTTTTCAGTGTTATATCCCCGGGTACCGTAATCCATTCCAAATATCCCTGAAAACAAAAACAATATGTAATGTTAAGGTATTACAAATATATGTAGTGATTTAATTTCATTTATTTCTCAGCATAAACATACCTTGCATGGGAATGGCCTGTCGTAATCGTAACGACAGTAAAATATCGTGTAATTCTTTATCTTAATTGTACTGTGTTCCGGTTTCAACCATGACAGTTCATACACTTGGTTACCAAATGAGATTTTCGTGAATGATATTGGTTTTGGAACAGCTAAAAATGAAAATGTTTGTAAGTAAAGCTCGGTTTGACATGAGTAATTCGTGTCACTTACGATTTAATGTTGGTGGAACGTAGATAGTAGAATTACTAACTGAATTTCCTATTTCATTTATTGAAACTATTTTAAATGTGTATGCATTATTGTTGAGGCTTACAAATTTCGCATAAGTACTTGTTATTTCGGCTGGTGCTATTCTTCTAAAATTTAATCAAATAAAAACTTGAACTTAGTAACAGAAGAAAGATCGGTATATACATATATATTTTTTTAAAGATAATAAACTTACTTTTCAATTGAACCTTCTTCAACAGATATGACTTTGTACGAAAAATTTTCGCCATTTTTTACCCTTTCGGATATTTGCTGCCAATAAATATAAACATCTCTATAAACACCATTGTTGTTTATTTCAAAACAGCCAATCGTTGTTTTAGGCGGAGCTCCAGGCACTATAAATATATAATCATTAAAACGTGTCCACATATTCCGATGGAGAATTGACAAGTGACTCAATGTGATCTATGTGGAAAATGTATTCAAATTCATCTGGATTCATATTTAAATTTAATCATAATCAAAACAATTATCACAGAAATATAAACAAATATTTGCGAATCTAATAGTTTTTAATTAACAATTATTGTTAATAAAACATGAGCCAAACGGGTTTTATTCATTTAGTTCCACTATTTGGTTTAAATATGTCATAACAAATGTGGATTCTCAATAGGTAATTTTACGTCGTAGAAAACAAAGTTATTATTTTCCTGAGATTGAAAATGTCTTGTCGGAAGAAAATTATTATTGTCAATTTGACATTTTTATCTGTCATTTGCATGAATAAATATATATCTTATATTTGCGTATAGACTGAAATACAAACAGCTAAATTTAGATTCTAATTATTAGTCGAATACATTGAAATGCCAGATTTGAATGACATTTATCAAATTCATAATTTAAAAATACACTTATATAATAAATTCGTGTTTACAATCTACAGAAATAATTAATTTAACACCCACTGATAACTAGAATTAATAAAATTTATTTTATATATTTATAGGTCAGTTTTTAAGAAAATTATAATTGTTTTTTGTTTACTAATAAATTAGGTGTAGCAGCAACTATTTTAAACTTGAGTCTAATGTTAGCTATAAGTGGTAAATAAAAAGTGGCTATTTGATATGTTTTTTCTTTACCTGCACCCATGGTTCGGACTGTAACTGACACATTTTTAGACCACATATTGTTCTCAGTGGCCTTGTATGAACGTATCGAAACCCGAATATCGTATAAAATATGCGCGTATGTTAAACCAGTTAAATTAAACTTTGGCGTTTTAACTTTATCTATACTAGTTGTATTTACATCCTAAAATATATATATATAAAATAGTTAAGTGTGTAAAATAATTTTAAAAAGTGGTGATTTTTTAAATTTTTATTTTACATTTGTAGATATACTTACATGCCATGTGTCTTTATTATCATATTCCGATTGATATACTATGCGATATACAACGCATGGTGGAAAATTAAATATTTGCGCAGATATTTTCCAACTTAAATACACTGAATCTGAGGTTCGATTGAGAACTGTTAATTCTTCAGCTGGTGCTGGTATTACTAAAGCGAAAACATTAAAACCACGCTCGTCTTTTTTTTTCGATTATAATATTAACTTACCATTTGCAAAATGATCAAATGAGATGATTTCTGATAAATTCCCGAACATATTTTGACTTTCAAGATAAAAATAATACCAGGGTTGAGCTTGCCTATAATGTGGTCTAGTTTCTAAACTCCAAAAACAAGACCATATATTTTCATTTGGATCTTTCTTAATTGCAGGACAATTAAACTGCATCCTATAAATACTTATTAAGTTATTATTAAGGTAAATATAATGCTACATCAAAAATTAGAAGTGCAATTTTTACAACAATAAACATGCTCAGAGATGCATTTTTTTAAAATTTTTAATTCAGTACTTTCTTACCTGCTGTTTCGACCCTGAAAATGGTAAGTTAAGTTATATTTAGTGTTAATGAAAGTCTCATCGGCAGACCATGAACAGGTAAGATTTTCATAATTATAACCGATACATGTAAAATTTTTCACTGGTTTTGGTTTTTCTGTAAAACAAATTGTGATAATAAATACCAGGGACTTCAATTTCATAGTGTTATTGCACTTGCCTGCTACAATTACTATGTTAATACATATCCCTACATCAATGTGATTAAATTTACAAATGTACGTCTCTCTAGATGGCGGAGGGTTATCTATATGTAGCAGAACTGTTGACCGATTTATATAAGTAACCTATAATAAAATTAAAATACATTAATTCCTACATATTTTACGGTTTTTTTATATTAAAATTAGCAAGTTAAGAGGCTCAATTAGACGATGTACACATAATTTGCAAAAAAGACAAGGTTTTGGGTAGTGTTTTTTTAATTAATTAATAATTTTAATTATTACTAGACTAGCTTTTAATATTAAATCGAATTTGATTAAAACACATTAATTTTTCGTTGTTTTTTTTTTCGTACCAAGGTTAACGATTCAAATTATTACAATATGTAACAATTACTAAAGGTTTATCCGAATTTATTATTATCGGATAAATGAGAGTTTACTGAACTTAATTATGCGTTTGAAGCAAAAAATCGTAGTTCGAAAAAAATATGCTCATTCAGCTTAACAAACACAAACGAAAACAATTAAAAATATAAGCTTGCGTAATTTTTTTTTAAAGTGTTAGTGTATCGACCATTTTCTAGAAATTATTTATAATCGAAACCAAAATACTTTCCACATACTTATATGCCTATACTTCAAAAAACCTATGTTTCATGGTCTATTTTAAGGAATGTACCTTTCTACAATTTAAAATATTAATTTGATCTAAATCATCACACACATCAAACAAAACGTAAAAACCTCTAAATCTGACAAAAAATGATTGAAAATCACTGTAGAATAGTGATATGATAAACACATTTATTAAAAAATATATCAATTTGATGTTGTATACCTGACATAGATGATGCGTGTCACTACGTGACACGCGTGTTACAAGTACGCCATTACCAGCCTAGTATAATCTATAAAATGTTTTATTATTTATTTTATTACAACATGCATACAACGTTTATGAATAGTGCAAAATGTGTATTGTTTGATTTAAGTGACAGTACAATGTTGAATAGAACCAACCTACACTTCAAGATAAATCATTAAAATGTTTCAGAATCAGCTTCACAACATTGTTTATAAAATACATAAGTGTATTTATTATTTAAAACCTTTATATTTTAAACTGTATACGACGGAAATAAACTACAACTGAGGTTAAATAATCTGTAAATTGAATCGACGTTAAATCGTGTATAAAAACACCAGGGCATGAACATCTTTTAGATGATCCAGTAAGAGGAAGGGATTTCTCAGTCGTCAAAACAGACAATTTTATATGAAATTCTTAGGACACGATATAGCTATTTCCGTGCAAAATAGTTACGTAAGTCACGTATCGATCGAATGTAATATGTCGTACAGACAAAATAAAATATATATTTGTCAAATGTTTTTTTTAATCAACAAATATAACTGATTATTATATTCCCGACAAAATGTAATTATAACACAAAATTTGTTAATTATGTGACAAGATTTATCAAAAATATATAATAATCTGTAAGCTACAGAAAAACACAGAATAGATGTAGTAACTGTAAGAACCTACATATACCAATAAATTTGCTCATAATCTACAATTCGTTTGGTGTTCATTCGGAAATATAAGTTTATTTAAAAAGTGAACCAACTTAGTACAAAAATGGAATAACTAGCAGTTGTCTTATCTCTTTTAATGCATATACAAATATATCAAAATGTTATCTAGTAGCAGTCAAAACTATATAATATAGCAGCGCGCAATGTTTTTAAGTTAGTGACGCTTAAATAGTATTTTCATCCCAATGTGTATCACAATTTTTTTCCCTTGCTCTAACTATTTTATACACCATATAACATTTAAATATATTCGTTCCATTGAATAGAAAATTTCTGCAAATGTTATTGTGCCGTTTCCAGATGTAGTCGACAGAATAAATTTAAATATCCAAAACACACCGGATCTTCTACTTTTACATAAAATATAAAATTTGCTTTACAAATTCGTTCATAGAATTACATCCTTTAAAAAAATACTTTTATTTCATTTTTTCATATTTTGTTTTATAGAAATATACAACTTTATTAAAAATGCCTTGGGAACAAATAAGTTCCTAATGTATAGTAACCACTAACGTCAATTTGAAGACTAGCGGTGACGACAGGCATGAGAATGAGCTGCAAATATTTATAAAATTAAGAAAAACGCGCGTTAACCACAAATATATGTAATAACAGCGTAAATTATATTATTTTCAGCTATACTGGTGTTGGTTTTAAGTATTTTTATTTTAAGTTAGCGACTAAATTCACCACACTGTGGCATCATCAAACTATTCAAAATCCAGATAATCTGATGGTCACAGTCGCAAACTTAAAATAAAAATACGTAAAACCAATTAATAAGTATATTTTTCATTTTCCTGACATAGGTATATAATACAATTTATTGAACATTTACAGAATTCTGAACTAAACGTGCATAAGTGTTCCTGAAACTTTGCTTTAATAAAATTTGAGCAGGATAACGTTACTGCCTAACAGTATAAGGCGCTTTTATTTAGTGATTGTCAGTTGTTAACATCGAACAAACAGATATGAGGTTATAGTTCATGTTCATTATCTATTATCAAACTATCTTCCTTTCTCAAGTAATATTATCTACAACAAGAATATGAAGAACTTGAGAAATGGATATAATACACGAACCGCGAAGAATCAAAGCGAATATTGAAAAGTTTGAGTAAAATATTTATAAAAACTCAACGATGAATTTTCAAAATGATAACAGAAAAACAGTTATAATTGAAAATAAAATATTACTCAGATATTCTCTAAATGTGTTTGTTATCTCTGATAATAAAACGTTTAATAATTACGCAAACACACAATAAATTTTATACAATGATTGTTTTACTGTTTTTTCCACTAAATTAAATACTCATCTTTAAATAACATTCCGTTTAAAAACATTATCCTTAAACAATTTTCCGAACAGCTAAATAAATATTCCGCACATTTTTATTCTATAATTAGGTAAATTTCGAACAAAAAGATAATGAAATATGTGGGTTATAAGCAAAATAGAAACAATAAATGGAAAACAATTTACCGTTGTAATTCTTACAAATAACAAATTCGTTTTAAAATACATCCGTTTATCACTTCAAATGAAATCTAGGAAATTTAAATTTCAACTGTAGTTATTATTTCATTGTATACATTTTCTACAAATCGCTATCTCACCTAAATGATTTAAAGTTTCTTAAAACACAGTGCTGGATTGATGTAGTTAAAACTCAATTCTAAGCAATTCGACATTTTAGATTATTGTTGAGCGCAGGAAGATCGACGGACTGCAGTTAATTTCCGATTGTACTTTTTTCACAAAAATGTTTCGGTTGGATCAGTTAATTTTGGGCAATACTATAAAAGGGAATGTGATTGGCTGCAACCAACGAATCTGATTCCTACTGCAATTTTGTGTATGTGTGTGTGTGTGTGTGTGTGTGGTTGTACAGCTGCATGATTGGCTGATACTAAGTGCAAAAAAGTGCGCACTGGAATCGTAAATGGAAAACGTATTCTATAAAAATGATACACTCGTGTTTCGTAAAATAAAGATCAAAATATTCAATTAACATAAATATGTTTACTGATGGACTTATCAAATTCTAATTACCCATTTATTATTGAAATGATCTGAAAAGGGGGAATGTATCGAGTTGACAAGTACGATATATCATATCAAAGTAGTAAAATAAACAACATTTTTACATAACAACATTAGCAATTCTTGAAATTTAACGGGGATTTTTGTAGAATAGCAAACATTTCAAGCATGTTTGTGTATAAATAGAAAACTACAAATATCACTGAACTCGGAAGCTATACACTCGTAAATAACAAGTAGAAACATTTAAATTTTCAGCACTAAAAATCAATATGAATAGCACTCCCCCAATAACTATAATATTGAACTCTACCACTTTATCGAAACAGGAAAATTGTTAGACATTGACTAACGATAACATTAATGTTTATAAATGTATTTTTTAATACAAAATATCAATATAATTGCCTTCTATAATGAATAACTACATTTATAATTAGCAATAGCACAGTTAAATTGTGTTTAAAATAAAAGAAGTTAATTCATAAACAACATTTGATAAGATTTTAAACATTGGAAAAATACATATTAGTACTAAAAAATATTAACTTTGGCATAAATATTTGTGTAACCATTTACGTCATGAATTGCATATTTGGCGGGTAAAAACATCGTTGTTGAAATTCGACGAAATCATTTATTTTGAAAATAACCTTTGAGAAATTGTATTACATGAAATATAAGTTTATTTAGCGATACAGACAAAATAAGAGTTTAGTCATAAAAACTGGAGACAAAACAAATGTTTTAAATCAAGAAAACACTGGGAAATACTAGTTGATATATATATATACATATATTGGAAAATAGAGTTATAATTCGCCACGCACAAAAAAAAATGGGTATTGCGTGATTAGGCGAAAAATATATTTTAATCAATTTCGTTGAAAGATTATTTTATCTATAAAAGATAGAGAAGAGATAATTTTTACCAGAAATATGATTTATGGAGCTTTTAGATTCAATAAATTTAAACCATACTGATAAAACATGACGTATAGGTAAAATGGCGGCGACAGCAGTCATTTTAAGCCAGCTTTTTAACAAAATCTTCGATATCAAAAATTATTTCCTAGTACGAGAAATCATTTTAGGAAATAGTTTCCTTAAGAGATATATGTTTATCTAAAAGTTAATTAATATGAATAAAATTCGACTTCATATCAAAGAAAAATTATTTTAATTATTTTCATCACATAATACGCTTAGCAACAGTTTTTTTTTTTCGTGTTTTCTTAATATATTTATAATTCTTAAAAACAAAATGTTATAATTCTGTGAATTTACGGTATTTGCATACATACATACATAAATTCGTGCCTGTTCCCATCAAATGGGGTGACAAAAAACCATTTACGTCTTGACAATCTTTCGCCATTCGACTCTATCCTTTCGCTTCTATAGTATAAATGTACGAAATCAGTCTTAAATCCCAGAAAGGTGGTATATATTTTGATTAGTGATAACGGTGTCATTTAGCGGTAATTTGGTGAATTTTCGTCACGATAAATAGTCATATATGCATGTTATCACAAAACTCGATCAGTAAACAGTTTACACTAGCAAAGGGTGAATACGTGACGCCTCACGTTATTTTGGTCAATGACATCAGGTGTTGTACTAATGTACGAACATCCAATTTATTAGTAAATAAGGGGATATTTGAGCAACAATTTTGCTTGTTCTGATAAGATTAGTATTTGATCTCAATTTGATAAAAGATGCATCGGTATACATTAGTGATAATCAGGTTAATAAACAAAAATAATAATATTGCAAGTGTAGTCTATCAAAAACGAATCGGGGATAACTATACACATTTTCTCTAGGGAGTTGAATTGAAACATTACGCATATATCTATGTTACGTCTCTGGTGCACATATGTTATATATCATTGCTTGCGTATTTTTTTATAACATATGGATATGGAGTAGTGTAAAATACCATTTAAAATTACGTATCAAATATCAATATTGTATTTCTAAACTTTGAAAATATTGGTTTTTGGTATACAAACAAGTGTCAACACAAACAACACGTGCAAAACACGAGTTATCAATCAAATTTGTAAATTGATCTGGAATTTCTTTAGAAATAATTTAAACTGTCATATTCGAATTATTTATTAAACATATGTATGTATATATATATATATATATTTAGATTATCCAGAAGTACTTGTAAAGCGATATTTTATTGAACAAGTGTGCACAAACACAAAACTATCCGATTGCGGGTCATCACTCATCAGTATCCGAACTGAAATATATTCCAATTCCAACAAACAAACATGTTCGCATGTGTTACAACTAGACTATTGCAAAAAATGGGCTCTTACGTAATTGTTTGATTAGTGATAATGGTATCGGCAATTTAGTGATGCTTAATTCGTATTCAGATTAGGTTTATCTGTGGGCGTCTGTGAACTGTATGGGTTTATTTCAGTCAAAAAAAATATATATATACAGGAAAAAAAATGTGCGACGTAGTTATAAAAACAATTACTCCTATCACTTTCGTTTTGCAAGCAGTGTTTCGATATTTCACAAAGAAAGTATTGCGAGTGTGATTTGAACATCGTTTATAATTATTCGAAGCGCCTTTTGGTTTGTTTTGCCACTCGACCATTTTTAGTAATGGAAAATAATTGATTCACTTACCCATTCTGAAGGTATATTTTTGCCGTCTTTGAGAAACATGACTTCTTTACTGCTGGTGTTTTCATGATCCTCCAAGTACTGGTCGTTTAGTTTGCAGTAAATTTCTAAAGGATTGCCATGCTCTATGAAAATATCACCCTTCGGAATAGTAACTATAAACAAACAGATGTAGCTTATATTAGTAAATATTTAATGAAATAAACCGGAAAAGAGCAAAACGTATTGGGTGTCTGTGTCGGGATTATAAATAAAGAGACATAATAGCTCTCTGAGTATCTGATTGTGATTCGGAGAGGTTGATGATGAATGTGTAATTGTAAAAGGTCCAGGAAGCGAATGACCCGCCAGGATATCTGCCAGACTATAGTGGGGTCAATCCGCCCCTGGTAGAATAATTTAAAGTGTGCGTAATGATTATTAAATTTGCTAAATAGAAGCTCTGAATGCACAAAGTAATTTAATGAAGTTCACTTGACGCGTCGTCCAGTAACCCCAATTACTTCATAAAATGTGAGAGGTAATCGTTGTCATGTCATACGATATGCTCATTTTGAATTATTTGTGATAAATCTAAAAAAATAAGTGAATATTCGTTTAAAAATGGTACTTACTTCCTGCAGATGGTACGTTATTGCACCGTTCCGATAAGGAGAGTGTTAATTGACAGACAGTTAATAAAACTATAGAAAATATCACGATTTGGGACCCAGCCCGACGTAGTATGAGGCTCCATGCCATTCTTGTACGGTGTTTTTCGAACTGCACAAACACAACACTTACACCAGTAACAACTGTTTGATATTTATAAACATTATTTATGGTTCTTGATATGAGGTTTTTATACACTCGTAAAACTCACATTTTATGATGAAAGTTGAAAAATTGTTAAGGTAATACACTGCCCCAGTCGATTCGAACAAGCATGCCTCAAGTGGTATGGTAATACATTGACATTCATTCTAGTCTGCGAATCAGTGAGAAATAAATTTGAATAATTTTGACAAGCACCCTTGGTTTCTATAAAGTCTATATAGGTATTTCGGCAATCGTTTAATGCAATTCGGTTGAGCGACTCCACAATAAAAAACAAATGTTACTAAATATAGCTCACCTTAAAAGGTTAAAGAAAGAACAATTCCAATGTAAATAAATCATGTTAACCTATCTGACAAGCGAAGTATTCGATACAAACTAAATACGATGGTACAACCTTACTATATTCAGCATTTCCAAAAACACAGTTATGTTACAGATTCTGACTATGAGCACTATTAACGCATGATAACAACTATTCTTGGGAATGAAATACCTAGAATTTTACATACGTAGCTATGGAGGCCTTGTTCTTGTAAAAACAGATTTTAAATGAACTTTTCCACATCACCCATATGATTTGTAAAAAGCATATTATTTCAACATCACAAACAAACGATGCACATGATTTTAATACTATCTGTTACACGATATTTTACATAGAAATTAAAAACAATCTTTAGTTGCGCAAGCAATACAACTGCCAACTCTGAATTGTGTGAAGTGCTGTGCAGAGGGCGCCTTCTTACGTTACAGCGACGACCATTTTGAATTCAACAGGATAGATATGCATTTGGTTTCCGGAGAGAGGGAAATTTGAAATTCTGAAAATTTAGATAACAAACACGTGCAACTAAAATAACATTATTACCCTTTAAAACTTAAATCAATATATAACTAATATTTTTAACACACCCACACATGGGAATATATATTTACATTTGTTTAGGTATAGGTACTACTCTGTCTACCCTTTAATAATCAATAGCAAAATGTAATTATTACAATTTGTAACATTTTTTAAATAATATAATGTAATTGAATGACTATTATGATTTTTTGAAATTCTTTAAATACGCGTGATAGGAATAAGGGTTTCGTAAAAAAAGAAAAACATATTATATCCAAATTAAGCAATCTTTTTAATCACAAGATTCATACAAAATAAAGTTAACTCAGTTCGTTTCTGTAAACATCTTATGCAAATTGTATTTGATTTTACAAAAAAAATATTGAAACAAAACAATGATGGAGGAGAACGAGGAATTTTGTTCCAACTGAACTACTTCTTCTTGACAGCCTTTTCAGCAGCCTTCGTCACTTTGCCGGAACTGGCATCCTTGAAATTGACGCTCTTGATGACACCGACGGCTACGGTTTGTCTCATGTCACGGACAGCAAAACGTCCTAGTGGAGGGAACTCGGAGAAAGATTCTACGCACATGGGCTTGCTGGGTACCAAGCATACGATGGCGGCATCACCAGACTTGATGGCCTTAGGGTTCTCTTCGGTGGTCTTGCCGGTACGTCTGTCTACCTTTTCTTTGATTTCGGCGAATTTGCAGGCGATGTGAGCGGTGTGGCAATCGAGCACAGGCGTGTAACCGTTGCTGATTTGACCGGGATGATTGAGGACGATGACCTGAGCGGTGAAATCGGCGGCTGCACGGGGTGGTGAGATTTTGGTATCACCAGCGACGTAACCACGACGCAATTCTTTCACGGACACGTTCTTCACGTTGAAACCAACGTTGTCACCGGGTACGGCTTCTTGGAGAGCTTCGTGATGCATCTCAACGGACTTGACTTCAGTGGTGATATTGGCTGGCGCGAACACAACAACCATGCCGGGTTTCAAAACACCAGTTTCAACACGACCGACTGGTACTGTTCCAATACCGCCAATTTTGTAGACATCTTGGAGTGGCAGACGGAGGGGCTTCTCTGTGGGCCTGGATGGAGGCAAGATTGCGTCCAAAGCTTCGATCAGGCATTTACCGTCGGCTTTTCCTTCTTTACGTTCAACAGCCCATCCCTTGAACCATGGCATTTTGCTGGATGGTTCGAGCATGTTGTCTCCGTGCCATCCTGAGATAGGAACGAAAGCAACAGCGGCTGGGTTGTAACCGATCTTCTTGATGTACGACGACACTTCTTTCTTGATTTCTTCGAAACGGGGTTCGCTGTATGCGGGCTCGGTTGAGTCCATCTTGTTGACACCAACGATCAACTGCTTGACACCCAAAGTGAACGCAAGCAGAGCATGTTCGCGCGTTTGTCCGTTCTTCGAGATACCAGCTTCGAATTCACCGGTACCAGCGGCTACAATCAACACGGCGCAATCAGCCTGAGATGTACCAGTGATCATGTTCTTGATGAAATCTCTGTGACCGGGGGCGTCGATGATGGTTACGTAGTACTTGGCGGTTTCGAATTTCCATAGGGCAATATCAATGGTGATACCACGTTCACGTTCGGCCTTCAGCTTGTCCAATACCCAGGCATATTTGAAGGAACCTTTGCCCATTTCCTGAGCTTCCTTCTCGAATTTCTCGATGGTACGTTTGTCGATACCGCCGCATTTGTAAATTAAATGTCCAGTCGTAGTAGATTTACCAGAATCTACGTGACCGATGACAACAATGTTGATATGAACCTTTTCTTTACCCATTGTACCTGCACAGAAAAACACACATATACTACATATATTCACTGCGCTGTATATTCACTATGCTAAATTCATTACTTTTGATTTATTCTTATAATGAATAGTGCTAATAAGTAGCGAAACACACAACAACCAGCATATGGCAAAATGGAACTGTCGATGTGTACACGTGGTGCATCACATTTCACAAGCGTTTATTCGCATATTAGCAGTATGCTACAGCACTAAATACTGGTAAATAGTAACAAGACTCACCTGATTTTTAGGAGGAATGTAATATTCTAAATGCAAACGTGTAGAATAACAATTATATCTTAGTATCCACCAAGAGCACAACTCGCAGCACCCGCACTATACGAAGGTACTCGCTGAAAAGAAAGAATGGCAGCGCAGAAGGGAACTCACGGAAACGGATGAGCTTGCAAGACACGTCAGCTTTGATACGTGCGCGCCATCTATAATATCATATCTTTGAGCGGCATCTATAAACACGAACTACAAATCGCTATTCATATTGCCAAAGTTCACAAAAAGACACTTCTATTTAAACACAACTACAAAAACATCTTATTTGCATTTACACAACCATATCTCACTGAGTAATCACCAACGAAAAGGCACACGGTATTTCACGTGTATAACTATTGTCAATATTATTCTCATTATTCTATATTATGTTTTACCTTCAGTGAAGCGTGATTTTGCTATCGTTAAACATCCAAAATATTTACAAACGATGCACTACTAATTAAAATTCTTTTACTACATTACTTACACTTTCATTCTATAACTGCAAAAATGTTTCCCACATTATTTCATAACACAATCACTTCTAATTAGCAAAAATGATATTACTTCATTAAACACCTACTATACATTTCATTTGCAAATAAATATTCATTTAATTATTAAAGATATAGGTATAGAAATTATAAACAATTTAATTTTTATGTTTTATTCTTTAAAAAAAAAACTCCTCATTCCACAAAAAAATATATTGGAATACGAAAATAAAATTATTTTATCAGGTCACATAACTAGTATGTCTTATTTATAAATATAAGAGAAAATATCGTCATTTCTTACATTATTAGTTTGATTAAGATTGATTCTGAAATATATATTTTTAAAAACATATAAAAAATATGTATCTATTTCAGATCAAAATTATTTTTAATATTGTAATAATGATAAATGTGCCACTAAATATTGTACTAATAATAATTGTTATTAAGAAACCCTTCTTGATAATAAATCAAGCTTGTGTTCGTTTCACTATTTTAAATTTTGATTGGATTGAAATATATATTAAATTTTAAATACCTGCATTACAAATAATAGTAAATTTGCAAGCTTTTTTATAATAACGTAACTGCAATTTTGATCAACAAAGTGTTGCGTCCGTTTTAGCAATAAATAGTGAAACTAACTCTCAACCGTAAACTAATATAAATTAAAAACACTTACAGTGATCAGTTTAGAACTGTGTGTGTTGGTTGAATTTAAATGACAGCAAAACATTAAGTCTATAATAAACATAAATCAGAGATATTTTTGTTCTTTGTGAGCACCAAAAACATGAGCTTTTTCGGTACAATTATGCATCATACCCTTAACTTATTAAATACTTTTTTTTAGAAAAAAATAAATATTTTTAGAACTATATATTTACAGTAGTACTAATAAAATCTTGTAATATAAAAATCAATAAATGTAAATTTAGATTTCAGTCGATAAGGCACTATATCACACTAATGTTGCAGTTGATCTTCCTATAGAAACAGGACTTGTATTTGGATTGTTATTCTCAAGTACTGGTTGGCCATGGCTCTGGTACCAAGCATTCATTTCGGCAGAGAAATGTTCGGCTACATTCGATGTGTTCAATCCTAAACTAGCGTTTAAACTAATGTTGTTTGCGTTCTCTGAATTCGGACTACCAATACTTGTAAAACTTCGATTGTAATTACTGAAAAAAAATGGGTCAACTTAAAAATTAAAAACATTTTAATTTGCCGTAACGCATTAAGACACGCCCAACTGATCTTGGGAATATGGCGATTGGACTACTGTAGTCACGCCCATTAGACATAAAACATATGAACCCTGATTAAATACGTTTATCATCAGCAGAATGATAAGTCGCAAATGATTTTTGCTTATTTGTTAATCATGTTAAATGTATACAATATTGAGAATGATTAAAATGAGAATGTTATTTATTTATTAACATTAAAAAAATATTTTAATTAATCTTAGTTCTACTCAAATCTGATAGCATACCTGGTTGGGCTGAGCGGTTGACACTTCATGGGTGCTAAAGGTAAATAAACACTTTTCTGAAAAACATCATCAACTTCATCATGACCATCACATTGATCTTGTCCACTTCGTTGATACGGAACACCGGACATAGATGTACTAAAACGATTATCCTGTGATCTAGACAGTTGTTGTTGTTGTTGTTGCTGCTGCTGCTGCTGTTCACAAATATTAGTATCTTTCTTTTCTGGCTGGTTTCTCTCACGAAATTTCGTCGAATATTTATAGAAGTCAGCCATTTCAAATGGTTTCGTAACTTCGCGGTACGGTTTGCATTGTCCCGCTTGCACAACTGTGCAGTTTTTGGGCAACTCAGTCATCACATTATTATTGTACAATTCGATGTTTGTATCCGAGTGCATAGGTGACGGATTTGATTCGGCGGGGATTTCTAGCGCAGGTTTTGGGGTACGAGGGGACATTGACGATACTGACGTGTGTGGGGATATAGGTAACTGAGCAGGGCTTCGTGGTTCGTGCATAGGAACGGGTGTGTTTTGTGGGGTATTTTGTACTTGTGCTGGTGGTGGTCCGTCTAGAGAAGTTTCACACCAGCCTTTTTGTTTCAATTTCCGTGATGCCGCATTTAGTTCATTCACGCTGAGTCCGTCACTGTCGTATGATGAATTATCGTCACTGGGCCATACGCTATCAACAGTTTGAGCTCCTACGCTACCTAAAGACTGAGTTCGTACTAATTGTCGATTATCATGTCTGCTACTTCGTACTATAGCCTACAAATAAATGAAGAAACTAGCACCAAACCCTTTACACAACTACTTAAATAATAATACTAACGGGCACAGATTGAATATGCATTTGTTGTCGAGTTAATTCTTGTTGTGAGTTTGCAACTGCTCTCAATGTAGCTTGTTTACCCATTGTATCCAAACTAGGTGATGCTCGTTTAGGATGCACGTGTTTACCTTTTCTACGATCCAAACTACCAAATCTAGTTAAACATATTTTATATACAAATACAAGTATATAATAATTAAATAAAATATATGGCGCGAATTTGTGAAAGATCATACACAAACCTTTTATCCGCTTGCCAATTAGTTGATGCCGCGTCATCATGTTGCATTGTGGGACACCAAATCATTTCCCCAGTCTCAGTTTTCATCCAATGGCCACCAAGTCCATCCGACTCATACTGATGTTGCTGCTGTTGTTGTTGTTGTGGTGGAGGTTGTTGTTGATGCGCGTGGCTATGATGTGGTGATGTGTTCATGAGATTACCACTTGCATAACCACTATTCGCATCCATTGTATTATAACAATATTGTTGTTGTTTATAACTTTGCGGCGACATATTTGGATGCATAGTGTAAGCATGTTGCGGTGTTATTGTAGGATAGTACGTATAGTTGTTATGTTCTTGATTATTATAACCATTACGATAATTTTCGGTGGCGTATTTACGTAGAGGTTCATCAGCGTAGTAACGGACTCGTGAGTTTGGATGATGTAACGTGTGCGGATGGCCGGGGAAATTTAGATTTGGATGGCTGACAGCTATTGGGGTTTGGTATTGATTTGGGGGGGCTATAGGTGGGGAATTTATGTGAGACATATGCGGCAGTGTATGAGTATTGGACATCATCACTTGGGGTTGATAAATATTAGGGTTCGAATGGGAATGAGTGTATGATTGTGTATATGAGTTGCTATTGCTACTTTCACTGCTACGTCTGTAAAAAATTTGATGCTTCAACAATTATATGTATATTTAAACTAAAGTATTAATATCTTTAAATAGTTTACACATGCACGCATGTGCTTTTGTGTCAATTAAGAATTAATTTTGCAATTAGATTGAACAAAAACGTAGAGAAGATTTAAAAATTGAACAATAACCAACCTGTCTTTAGCACTGGTATAACTATTAACCGACAATCGGTTCAATGTGGTAACTAGACCATCTTCTGCAATATTATAAGTTTGATTGTTTGGATTGTGAGTTTCGTTTTCCATCACGTATGCATTCGGCGTTTTGTACATAACGCTATATTTACTATCCGGTAACATATAGCGTTCACCCTCAATATCTTGGCCGAAATGTGTTGATTCCGGCCTCGGAATTTGTTGCAAACTATGCGCAGAATGTGAGTCCTCATTTTGCGATAGACTATTACTTTTTGTTGATATAGTATCTGGAATTATTTTTTAATATCTAATAAACTTTCAAACATATATTCTTAATTATAAATAACTGAATAAAATTAGAAATATTTTGATTGATATTTGCCTAAAATATGTTTTTTTTTTAAATCAAACCAATGTTTATTTCTTATCGTATAGTTGAAATTTGGCTAAGACTTTTTCTCAAATATAATTTTTACATTTTTTAAAAATGTCACTACGTAGATAATTAATAAACTTTTTTTTGTTTTGTCACAAACCTGCTTCTAGTGGTGGTCTTGGTTTTTTCTTTTGTTTCAATTGTTGATTTTGAGAATTTAATGTTGAATGGCCTTGTGTTTTTAAGTTTTCCAGTCGATCTTCTAAAACTTCCAATTGTTGTTTTGTTTGGCGATACATATGCATATTTTTGCGTTTGATGGACTAATGGGAAAAAATGAGTATACATTCAGTATATATATATATATATATATATATATATATATATATATATATATATAATAAAATACACCGCAAAAGCAAACATAAACATTATGCCACGCCCATGTACTCAGCTACACCCAAATAACAAGCCACGCCCATATAACAATGTAGGTGTTTGTATTTACATGTTGCAGTAACTAAATAATAAATAATACCCAATATACTATAACTAGTAATTAATAATTTTTATTAAAACTTTTTTGAATATAAACCCATATATATTAATTTTAAAAATAAAATTGTATCTATGAATTACCTTACTAATTGTGGCATTATTAGCGAGTTGTAAAGCAGCTTCGACAATTTTTTTCTGAACTTGTATTTGTGTCTCAAGGTTAGGTATAGAATCCTACAAAAACCGCAAAATTAGATACAATTTTAGGTTAAAATAGTGAAGAATTTTACTTCATTAGATAATTTGTTATTGATGATATTTTCTGGATATTCAAATGCAGTACCAACACGTCTCCGGAACGTCGGTAAGGTTTCGCCCGGCTCTAAAGGGATTTCTGCTGGTAAAGAACCAGTCAATTCTGCTTCCTACAAAACGAAAAAGGAAAACGAAATAGATTTTCATACAAATGGTTGCAATCGTAAATAATACCTGTATACATAGTTTTCGAAGTTCTTTATTCTTCAATGTGATTTTTTCCTCTATCACTTGTTTTCGTGTTTGTAACGAAACAAGTCTACTTGTTGCACTAGGATTGTTATCAGCACCCATTTTCACTAATTTTAATGTGTCATCTGCTTCATCATCTTTGATTATAAACCGATTTAGATAAAATTAAACAATATTTACCATACAACATACCCATGGTTTTCTATGTGTAGGTGCACATCACATTTTATTTTGTATTGCTAGGTTTCTTTATTTAACATTTTAACAAATTCATACTCAATATTCGATGAAAAGATACCACTGATTATCTATATAATTTATAGATAACATATACATCCTTTGAAAAGCTATGATTAATATTAGAAATGAAACGATAAGGAAAAGGAAATTAATGCACGCGGCACATATAAACAAATAACTTCGATAATAAAAAATAAATATGACAAAACGCGGTTACATTCAGCAATTGCACGCTTACTAGTACAGTATCGAAAATGTTCATGGGATCACTAAATAATTGTCATTTTTCGATTCTGTACACCATAGAAACATATGTTTATTCATCTTAGGAAATTATTATTTATTTTATATTGATTAAATAGCAGTTATTAATAAATGTATATAGTTTTATTATTTATCTATTTAAGCGTTAAATGTTAGCTGTATGATCCCTAAGCTTTGCAGCGCAATATTTAAATATATATATATACATATATATTTGTATTCAAAGCTTTAGATACAACGGCGTTTAAATTCAAAATAAGAATACAATTTATGTATGTATACTCTGTGATTTATTAATAAATATTTATTGTATTTGTAAGAAATAAAAATTTGTATTTGAACTATAGTTGGCATTACCATTTTTTAACATTTATTTCATAACCGTATAACCACTAATAGCGACTTAGTTTTTAATAACCACTGTGGTGATACATTTCGAAATGTTTTAAATCATAACCAAACACAAACATAGGTGTTTAGTGTTTTATATTTTTGTTATAAATAATTTATTACAATGGATAACAAAAAGGAATCGGAATCTTTGTTACAAAAATTCTCTAAAGAACGAACAGCAACTGCGGAATCAATATTAAATTTCGATTTTAAGAAGAAACGAGTTCGTATTTTATCTGATGCAAAAGTTGTTAAAGAGGGAACTAATGGTATTATGTATTGGATGTCCAGAGAAATGCGAGTACAAGATAACTGGTCATTTCTATTTGCACAAAAATTAGCATTAAAGAACAAAATACCATTGTATGTGTTCTTCTTTATGATGCCCAGCTTCCTGCAAGCATCTATTAGGCATTACAAATTTTTACTAAAAGGTCTAGAAGAAGTTGCGGTAGAATGTAATGAACTCGATGTACCATTTCATTTGCATTTTGGTGCCGCGGAGGAGAATCTTCCAGGCATCGTTTTAAAACATAATTTAGGAGCAGTTGTTTGTGATTTTTCTCCGCTTAGAGTACCACAAGCGTGGCAGAAGAATGTCTTGGAAAAGTTGCAAGATGATGTACCATTTTGTCAGGTAAATAGTATATTTTATAATCTCGGATGTTGTTCTACAGGTAATACATTTTTTAAGGTGGATGGGCATAATATAGTACCGGTTTGGGAAGCATCTGATAAACAAGAATATGCAGCTAGGACAATTAGGAATAAAATCACAACGAAATTATCAATATACTTAACTCCTTTTCCACCTCTAATACAACACCCACATACAAACAAACTAGATATCGAAGTTCGTTTAAACTCTAAATTTATGTATCAAAAGAAATTATTAATTAAATGTTATAGGCTACAGATTGGGGCACCTTGTTGGAAAGATGCAATGTAGACCGTAATGTCGAGGAAGTGACTTCGATGCAACCTGGTTACAAAGCCGGTCTTGCGATGTTAGATTCATTTTGCAAAAAACGCCTGCGACTATTTGGCGAAAAACGCAACGATCCAAATGTGAACGCGTTGTCTAATCTTTCACCGTGGTTGCATTTCGGACAAATTGCACCTCAACGTTGCATTTTAGAAGTGAGCACTTACAAAAAGAGTCATTTGCAAAGTGTCAATGCATTTATCGAAGAAACTGTTATTCGACGTGAGTTGGCGGATAATTTTTGTTTTTACAACTCGAATTATGATAATATTGATGGTATCGCGAATTGGGCAAAAATTACTTTAGATATTCATAGGTCAGTTTAAACATATTTTTCATGTTTTATTTTAAACATATTTTTTTTTGTATATATATATATATATATAGAAAAGATAAACGTAGTCACGTTTATACTACAGAACAGTTTGAAAGAGCTGAAACACATGACGCGTTATGGAATTCGGCTCAGATTGAGCTGGTTAAAGAAGGAAAAATTCATGGATTTATGCGGATGTACTGGGCGAAAAAGATTCTCGAGTGGTCCGAATCACCGGAAAAGGCAATTGAAATTGCGATATATTTAAATGATCACTATAGTTTGGATGGACGTGATCCAAATGGATATGTTGGTAAGCTGCAATATATAATAAAATAATTCATAGAATCGTATTTAAACTTCGTAGAGAATAAGTTACTAAATGTTCATCTTTTCAATTCATTTATAATAATATAAGTAATTTAAATTTAATTGTGATTAAAATAAAAAAAGATATGATTGTTTTTGTATTTGACTAGGAATATTATGGTCAATTTGCGGAATACATGATCAAGGTTGGAGTGAGAGGCCGGTTTTTGGGAAAATACGTTTTATGAATTTTGAAGGTTGCAAACGAAAATTCAAAATTGATCAGTATATTTCTCGTTGGGGTGGCAAGGAGCATTTGGGCAAATTGGCATCGGGGAAAACTAAAGCGGTATCGCTCGCTAAAAATCCAAGTCCCAAAAAGAAACTTAAAACCAAATAGTCTGTGATGCAATCGATGAATGTTGCATATAGCTATTTGCAAACCTTTAAAAGAAACAATCGTACAAATGTTCGCGGGTAAAACTCAGGTCAATAACAACTCAATTTGTTATTACAAGTTGTAACGGTTTTCGGTTACAAAATGTTATTTATCTAATTAATCTTTTGTAAAAAGTAAATGTATATTTTTCTTAAATATTAAATTATAAAGTTGATAACAGGGTGTTGGATTATTCAGTTAATAATTGCGCATTAATTTACAATTTTTCGCATGCATAAAGTTAAAATGTAAACTAATTTATTAATGGCTTCAAAAACACGTATATATTCTAATTGTTGTACTTAACACAATAAATATTTTATAACTATGTTTATTGCATGATTACTTTGGATACGTTTGACATGATTGAAGCGGCTTGTGCTAGATTCTGTTCTGTGAAATCAACGTTGACATTCACTCGAATTTGATATGATTTGTGTTCGGGTTCGGGCGAAAGTACAACGGCCAACCCTTTTTCATAACACTATAAAACACACATACACACACAAATTTATATGAGAATTTTGTGTAATTCTACAACAGTTTTAAGGCGCTTAAACTATTTTAATTGTATTATAAATCAAACATCTCTTAAATTTAGTAAATTCATCGCACATAATTCTTCATTTATATCATAAACGATACTAAAAATTGTGTTCATTAAAGATCTATAGGATTTTTTTAAAAAAATTAGATTCGTCTTATAAATCGTGTGCGCTAAAGCGCACGCGCCTTTGTTTATCAATATAAAATATGGTCAAACATTTATTTTACCTTATCAACAAATTGGTCGTAAAACTTCTTATCATCAAGGAATCCGTTCTGCCCAACAAACTTCAAATACTTCACGGGAGATCGTTGGTCACCCATCACTTTCATAAATGGAATATTTTCTAAGATATGATGTACTTCAACACACTTGTTGTTTAATTTTACAAAAATATCCGAACTGTTATCATCCATGTAATCGAACGCACATATTGCCGCACGAGTTAAAACTGGTGGTAGTGACGCCGAAAAGCAATAGCCTTAAATATAATTAGAATATATATATAATTTATTCAAGTAATTACGATGTTTGTATTACCTAATCCAGACAATCGTTGATGTTCGATGATAAAATGCGTACCAACACAAAATCCTCCGATTGAGCCGATCAATCCTTCCAGTGACCCAATTACCATATCAATTTCATCCGGCTTATTAAAAACATTTTTTCTAAATATATTTTAATTTACAAATTCAATTGTTTACACTTACATCGACATTAAAATGTTCTGTGATTCCTCTACCGGTTTTACCAAGGACACCAATCGAAAGCGATTCATCCAAAAACAAGCGCATTTTATATTTTCCACGTAATTCAATCATTGGTGGTAAATTACAAATAGTACCAGTATTTGCGTAAATTCCTTCAAGTATAAGGAATTTTCTAGCTTTATGTTCCAGATGAGAATACTTAAAAGTTAAATGTATTTTAATTTAGGTTTCTAAACGTACATTAATAGATATTACGTACTTTTTTATTAAATTCAATTATTTTTGATTCTAAGTCTTCAACGCTGTTATGTTTGAAGTAATATACTTTGCATTTCGCTGCGTCCATACCTTTTTTGGCGGGGAAACAAATTTGTTCATCACTATTTAAAAGAAAAAAGATCATTAACTCTTAGCAGCAATTTTATTATTATTACTTACCAAAATATAACATCATGTCGTTTTACATAAGCGGGAATAGCACTGGCCACTGTTGAAAATCCATACGAATAAACAACGGTTTCTTCCATATTCATGAATTTCGATATACGTTCTTCCAAATCCAAATGTACATCTGGCAACAATTACACGTAAAAGATATTAGAAATGTATTCAAAATATAATAAACAGAAACTAACCAACAGTGCCATAAAATCCGCGTGGACCACACGAGCCGACACCATACTTTCGGATTGTTTCCACCGCTACCTTTTCTATATCTTTATTACCAACTAAATTCAAATAGCTATTCGATGCGAAATTAATCACTTCTTTTCCCTAAAAGATATTTAATCATTCTACTAATATGTATTAGTTACCCAACAGTACTTACATCAATCTTAATTGTTGTTCCAATTTTACTATTAATAATTTTGGAATGTAATAAATAACTATTATCATCTTGATTTAAATCATCCGCAATCAGAGGTTCTGGGTTATAATTCTCCAACAAGCTTTCCAATAACTAAAATTTCAATCATTAAATGTATGCTAGATATATATTATAAAATTATATTTACTTTATCCGACGATGCGGAGTAAGATTTACGCAAGCGTGAATAATAAATATAAAGAATACCAATAAATCCGCAGATTAGTGTAGTTAAGGTTAACACATCGCAATTCAACTAAAAATAAACACATTTTTATATTCACCAACATTTATATATATATATAAATTTACCCCTGTATATGTAATAGATTTTAAAATAGTAAACATAATTAATAATATAAGATGAATCTTCAACAAATGTCAGTGGCACTAGCAGATATTTAAAGGTCTTTAATACGTTCGATATTTCGTAAACAGTGCACACTCTTTACTCGAAATATCAATGCGTCAACGCTTGTAAGTAAAATGTACTTCATTCGCGAACGTGGACAAGAAGAAGTATCCTATATATATGTATATATATATATATACATGTGTTTATAGTTTGTAAATAAGCGTAACATTTAAATTAATATACAGCTGGAAATATTTGCAATTGCAATCATGAGTAATCATCTACCAATGACTCGCGTCAAAACAATAATGAAAAGTTCGGCCGATGTGGATACGATAAGTAAAGAATCTTTACATCTTGTAACAGTTGCAACTGTCAGTTTCAAATGTTCGGCTGAAATTTGAATAATAATATTGAATTGATATTTTTTATTACAGGAATTGTTTATCAAGCACTTAGCAGTGAATGCAGAGAAAGTATCGAAAGGTAGAGAAATCGATTATCAACATATCGCGCACGTTGTTAATACGGCGGAACGGTATGATTTTCTAACAGAAATAATACCGAGAAAAATCACTGTCCGACAGTTTAAGAAAATGCTACAAGATAAAAAGGCTAGTCAGTCAGCGACGGACGATAGTGAAAATAGTGACAGTGAAGATTCGGATTCAAGTAGCTCGGATAGCGATGATAATTCGGGGAATCCGCAAAATGATGACGCACATTCTTCCTCATCTTCTGTGATAATAATAGATCCCGATGTGGAAATATCACAATCTTAACGACAATTCTAATACTTTATTTATTGGTAAATTTTTAAATAGATTTAGTCAGACTTTAAACTTTTTCTTTAGAGTTTTATTTAGATCAATTTTAACTTCCTTAAGAAAAAGGTTTTATTTCGATTTAAAAACAACATTTAAATAGTATAAAATCATATTTTAATTATATTTGTAAAATAAATTTTATTGCATTTTAACGCCGGTTTAATCCGATTGTACATAGTTTTATCTTTTATTTATTATAATTACGATTGAAAATATTAACTGGAACCGTATTAAAAGATCTGTTGAGCTTTTGTACCACCGGTACCCGTTAATTATTAAGACTGACTAACACATCTAAAATTTACCGAGATATGTTCTATTTTTACCAATATTATTGCGCGATATATATTTATAAGGGGAACATTATATTATACTTTAATTTTAAGGACTGACACTAAACAATATTTAGATGAAATGGTTTACAATCAAAAATCAATGATATGTAGGAAAATTGTATTTTTAAATTAATAATATAAATATACTTAATTGGCTTTTATTTCGAAATGTGTAACTATTTTTATAATTGGACTCTAATTGTTTTTTATTAGATAATTTAGCAATTATTTTTGATATTTCTTCAAATAAATTTATTTACGGAAACATGTTGAGTCTCATTCAATTTTACCTTTATCTCAACGTTCGTTCTTCAAACACATACGACGTTAAGATCTGCATCAAATAAGATTTTATAAACTACGTCGTTAGCATCAGCCCAAATATAATATCTGATCTATAACGTGTTCAATTAAAGAAAGTTTTTTGTTGTTGTAAATTTAATCATAACTAGACTACGCATTTCCTAACCATAACAAACAAGTCATATAATGGAATTGAATGTTTATTATAAATAATAAAAAGCAGTATAGCGAACAATTAAATACATGTATTTCCGCACACTTGTCCCACTTTATTACATAGGTATGAAATACCTACTGTTTTTTTTTTTACAATTAAGAATAAAAAAGTTTTATTTTTTCGATTTCTTGGGTTCCTTCGCGACTTTAGTAACATCTTCGGGGTTCTCTGACGCATCCTTTGCTCGCTTTGCACGAATTCCAACTAATCGAGCATCAGCGCGAGCTTTTCTTAAGAAGATGAAAGCGTTGAATTTCTTTTCTTCTTCGGTGATGACGCGCGCCTTGGATTTAGCAACAGATTGTCGGATGGGCATAACTTTGCGTTTCAACTGAGTAGCAACTTTACGTTCTTCCTCAGTAGCTTCACCCTTGCGCAACTTCTTTTTGTCGTGACGCGGGAAGAGGATCAACTTGCTTTGATATTCCTTCAATCGCTGTGTGTTCAATTGAACAGATTCGACGGATTTGTTACGTCTACGATAGTCGACAGAAATACCAACAGAACGAGCGAATGCTGCGTTCAAACCGGCCGCCTAATTAATAATAATTCAATAAACATTTTATTATAAAGTATACAATGATAGGAAATCAAGATATGCTATAAGTCACAGCCACAATCTTAAATCAGTAGTTTGGAACCAAAAGAAAAATAATTAATACTTACTTTGATTTCCTGCAGTGTGAATCCACGTCCAGCACGGACTTTTGTGTGATATCTAAAAGTTGGGCAGCGAACAACTGGCCGTAGTGGACCTGCAGCTGGTCTAGGGGCGATCGCGCGAGCTTTCTTAACTCGGTTATGTTTGCGTCTGATTTTTCTAGCTGGTTGGTTAAACCACGTCTTCACAAACCTTTGCCAATCCTTATGGAAATGCCCATTTGGGATCATATTATTCCTTTTAGGTGCCATCGTTAAGACTTACACCTGAAATCGAAACGATTACTCAGTTAAAAAAACACGATTGATTTAAAAGTTCACTGGAAACAATACACTTTGATATCTTTTACAGTTATGATCACAACACATTACACATGTTCGAGTGACATGTCATAAACATTTGCAAGTCAAATGAAATAATAACATACATATATACTTTAAGAATAATGAGAGTTTAACTATTACTATTATTAATGATATATTAGAGGATTTAATTTAAACACACAGTAACAAGTTTGTTTAGCGGTAAATCTAACCCTAAAAAAGTATTTTTCAACACGGGAATCTCACACAATATGTAAAACTTTTGGTCTAAAACTAGAAAACACTATAGCACAAATAATAAATGTACGTAATATTTATAAAATAGTGAAGGATTGCTTGGAAAAATATGGATAATATTAACAAACAAATCTCACCCTCGTACGGTGACACGACAAGGCGATAAAGAAGAGAACGATTTCTACAAATTTTTAAGAGAACAGCACGAAGCACGTTTGTTGTTAGATGAACTTCACACTGTTGCAGAGCGACTAGGAAGAAAAAGATCATGCACAATGTACACACATCTGAAACTATATTCAGGGCATGCGCATATTTATGAATTCATATTTTAAAATGTATATAGATTTATTTTTAAATATGTAGAATGACACAAACCTTTTTATAAACACTACAATCGAAATTCTATTTATATTACATACTTACTTGATGCCACAAATCATTAGATCTACATTAAAAAATCGTGTTATCCCTTGAATGTATTTTACTAGATGTTGTTTCTAGAAAATATGATAAAATATTCCGATCTAAGGATTTAAAATCAAAACCAATTATTATTTAAGGAATATAAATTATATTTATTTCGAGGACTAAAACATATAAACATAATATAAAGTTATTAAGAACAACAATAATAGTTTCGATTTTTTTAAAGGGAGATTTTAATTACTTCGTAGAATGTTTCTAGCTTAAATAATAAAAAAATAGGATATTGTCGATAATTACAACCCCCATTTTTGTCTTATTTTTTTCGTTTTATTATAAATTAAGCGTAATTTATTTATGTTAAATTGGCAATGGTGGTGGTGCAGGTACATCTGAGGTCGTTCTGTTTTCATACGGACGACCCCGTACTTCTCTTATAAATGGAAGTTCTAGGAGCTTATTTATCATCTTCTTGGTGATATGCTCACTACAATCTCCAATATCTAATACTTTTAAGGATTTTGCATTTCTATATACTGACATCAATGCTTCGTCAGTAAGTTTTTTGCATGACTTAATTCGAAAGGAAAAATATATATATATATATATAAAAAAAAAGTAGAAGACTTAAATGAAACATGTAACTTACTCTCATATACAAAAAATTAAGTCGTTTTAAACCTAAAGTTATAATTTCAACAGCAATATTATTCAGTCTGGTTTCGCTTAGATCTAATGACTCAATCACTGGACATTTTGCAACGAGTAATATAACACCTTTCGTTGTAATCTATATAATAAACGATTAAAAAGAATACAGTTTAAAACGCATCAATTCTTACCTTAGTGCCGGCCAATTTCAAAACTTTGAGATACGGGAAATAAAAGCCGGTATACAAAATTTCGTTTGATAAATACCGCGAACTTAAGTTCAAATACTGCAAATTAACCAGATTTCCAATAGATGTTTCAGGTATTATTCTTCCATCAATAGTGTCGTAACAGTGGGTTAAAATGGTTTGTCGATGCGTTTCCCAATCAATTGGCATTTGTTGTTTTTGTTGTTTCTTTTTTGCGTCATATTGGATGGCGCGTAATGTATATTGTAATCGTCGTAGACGATCTGGTCGGATTCTATCAACACCGGTAACCATAAAATTTTGATTGTATTTACAGGCTACATCGAGACGAATGAGTTGTTTATGGTATTTGTAAATGTAGTGTAAATCATGCCAACCAATACAGGTGACGGTTAATTCGATTAGATTTGGCATTCGATCAGCAATTTCTGAGATGACTTCGTATTCATAACCCAAATACGCGATGTTTAGTTTCTTTATTGAGTAATTATATTCGGAACATAAGCTGTGTAGTACTGCATTCGTAGTTACATTATAACAATGCGATATATCTAGTTCGGTTAATTTCACTAAAAATTTAATAAATATAACACCCCTGTTTGTAATACGTTTTAAATAAGAACAATTTAAATATTCTAGATTCCGTAGACCGAAGCATAAGTCTTGTAGCATGCTATCCGTAATTCCGTGTATGTGGGATACATTTAGTGAAACTAAATGTTCCTGCCAATTACTTAGACGCGTTAAGGTATCTCTTCTAATTTCATTGCAGCCAGCAATATTAAGTAATTTCAGTTGTAATTCCGGCATTTTCGAAAACTGCTTCAATGCCTGGTCAGTGAATTTCGTCTTTCCCAAATCAAGGCTCTTCAGATTTTTCGCATATTGTTTCAAAATTTCATACAAAGCTCTCGAAGTCAACACATTAGTGCTTAAATTATGCAAAGGAGTGCTTAAATGCTCGTAATAGAAGTAGTATATTCCAGCATGGAAATTAACATTTGAGTTATGAAATGATAAATGTTCTACTTTCGGGAAAATGTTTAAAATATTATAAACCGTGCTATCAGTCAAGAAGCCAATGTTGGCGAATGTTAACGTTTTTAACGTTTTAGTTATAATTGACATCGGAATTATATCAAATGCACCGCATGATACAATCGCCAGCGATTCTAATCTCGAACAACAGGTAAGAATTGTTACTAAATTCGAATCATTGAATTCGCACGCGTCTATTCTCAGGTGGGTAATAGTATGGCCGAGTTTTTCAAACAGCTCTTGTATAGCGTCAAACGTCTTTAATTTGATTACGGCCCAGCTATGGAATATTCTATGTGACTGAAGAACAGTTGCAATAAAATTAATCGGATTTTTTTTAAATATTATATTATCAATAACAAGTTCTTCTTCTCCTGTTAGATATTTGTCATTGAGCACATGATTAAAGTAAGTTGAAACTTGTCGCAACGCGCATTTATCACCATATGATAAATGCTCAAAAATCTGGTATAAAATCTACAATAAAATCAAAATGAAAAAAGTTATAACACTAACCTTACTCTAGCAAATAACCTCAAATGGTAGTTGCTCCATAGTAGTAATTTTTCTAAATAATGTGCAATAATGACTGCAATTTCTCTTCACAACCGTACACAAAAATCAAGAAAACTTTACTGAAAGTATTATTGAAACGCATAATCAATGATGATTTTACATGATACCTGTAAATAAAAATATAATATCGGCAGTTCATATTGCATTCTATTATTTGACACCGCGCCACATTTATCTCTGCGTCATACTTACAAAAATAGGCCGCTGTGCTATACGACCCAAATTGATTGATTTAAAAATAAATGCAGCAAATGTTTTATCAAAAATGATGTCTTTTTTCTACCCCCTAAACAGTACACGAATGAGCGACATCAATTGTTCTTAACGACTATTGTGCAATTTGTGCGTCATCCACAAAAATTTTAAATTTGGAGGGAATATAACTAAAAATAAAATAGACAAGTAAAATCAAATGTATATAAAAACAAAAACTATTAACGTAATTACACAGTAAAACATTACATATTTTGCTTTAAGTTACATTGCTTCAATAAATAATATTGCTCTAAAGAGCTTGTAAAACCATATGTATATTATATATACAATTAAATTTACTCTTTTTGGTTTCGTAGATTAGGGTAATGTAGAACATTGCTGATTCATAGCCACTTTCTATTTACCACTTATAGCCTTTTCACCACATGCACATGTATAGTACACACCAAATTCTTAATTTGACCTTGGTTATTTTTTGTGTGCACCAAATAAGTATAGCGAGATCTTTAAATTTATTTTTGAATTTTAAAATTTATATTCTAATTTTTATCTTGTTTAATAATAGAAAAAAAAACGGCCTAACACAAAGAATTATATTAAAAATGTATTCAATGATTTTTGATCTCGATAAATATATAAATTTTAAAATAAATTTCACTTCAAATAAATAATGTTATAATTATTCATTAGAGAAATTTATTTTATTTATTTAAAAATTACTTTGATTCTGTATCAGAAAGAAGTCGTATTCTGCAGTTTTTCGTTAATATTGAACTGTTCGAATTTTGTTAGTTAACCGTATGACTTCATTTATTGTACTGGGTGTAGCGGAAACGCATTTACTCCTTCAGAGTACATTTGAGTAAAATTTAAAATACAAATGAACCAATAGTCATTTTAAATTGTACACCAACATATTCTGGAGGAAATTTAATTTAAAATATATCTGATAGTGGCTATGAAATTATTTACCCTATTCTACAATGGCTTTAAGTACATATGTATTTAAGTGCATTATTAAATTACTAGTGAGTAAATTTGTACATATTAAGTTGCTAAAAATTAAAACAAAAAAATCACAGTAAACAACTGAGTCAAATTATTGCTAAAAAAAATTAATTAACAATATCGCTACTGTAATTTATAACAGTTGGTTTATATCGTCGATTATGATGAGAGGTAATCGAGGATAGGGGCGCATGTAGATACGGCGTCAACGCGAATTTATAACCAGCTATGTCGACATGGTAAGACGCATCTCGAGATAAAATATATTCGGCGCTAATTGAACGACGAGATGTGTCTGATTTTGGTCGTTCGATAAAACCTAAACATATCAGTTTGTCCGCTGTAAAACCATACCTAAACATAAGAAAAAGAAGGTTTTTCTTTGAATTCCTTGATAAAATTACCTCAGAATTAATTCGTTCATTTCTAAATTTAGTTGAATACAAAAAAGAAGACAAGACAAATTCAAAAGAATGATTATGTTTCTTATGCAAAAAATAAATAAACCAATTCTGAAGTCATTAAATGACGTACCCTGCCGAAGTGACCGTCCCAACAAACTCATCATTTCTGTAGAGCGGCTCCCCACCCCATGGCCAGATATCTTTATCTGGATCGATGTCATTTAAATGAAATAAAACAAGTTGCCGGTGTATACCCTGTTCTTTTTGTTTTTTCAGGGCGTGTTTACCAATGAAATCGCCTTTCTAAAAATGTTCTCATTTAAAAGTCTATCGATTTTTAAATGATTTGAATTTAATTACATCTAGCCTAACATTGTAACCGTTACCGGCTTCGTAAGGTGTCGTAAAACTATTCAATTCTTCTGCCCAAAACGGTATGAAACGCTCGATACGCATAAATCTTTGTGTTAATGTACCTACATCACGGACTCCGTAATCCCGACCAACCTTAACGAACATACAAAGCATTCAGAGTATTCTTCAGTGTTTAATCGTTCATCATATAGCATCATTTTTTTTTCTTGAAATGTGAATTATAAACAATTAAATCTAAGTTATAAACAATTTTTTTTATAAAAATATGGATCATAGAAAAATATACAGTTTCTAACGTGATCTTCTCAACTAAACCAAAAATCTCATCTTTTATTTAATTCAACCACGAAATATATGTATAGCATCGTTGAGACTTACTTTCATCAAACGGTAGTAGACATGTAATGCGTACTCTGATGGAACGTAAAGACAGTAACCGGGTTCGCCGGTATGTGTAAATGACATAACCATCACATCAGATGCGTAACCAACATTAACTTTTTTGTACGAGAACGGTTGCAATGCCATATTAGAATTGGACAGTTCACTGAGTAATTCGCCAGCTTTCGGACCAACTACATTTATTACGGTGTACATTGATGTTACATCATTTAAATCAATCGAATTATCTTCGGGTAAATGACGCGAAATCCATTCGTAAACGCGAGTTTGTTGACTGGTTGGTGATACCATGAAGAAACTGGTCAAACAAATGAATATTTTCATGGTTGAGGATTTTTTTTTAGGATGTAAGATATCTTGTTAGGGATAGCATACATAAATAATTTACCTATTTTCAGCTTGTCGCACTAACATACAATCATTTTCATAGCCACCAATTTCATTTTGCATACCAGTATGAACTATGCCTCCAACTGGTATATTCACATCATTCGAGCATAATAATTGTAAATATTTTATCACTTCTGTACCGCTAGACTAAAATTGCATTAATTCTACACTAGTTGCCACATTAAAAACAAATAATACATACTTTAATTTCTATTTTCGAAAATGATGACATATCTATAATCCCAACACCTTCACGACACGCTAAATACTCTTCCTTCATAAACTCGAAGAAATTCGGTTTATAAAAGCTACCAGGGGACATTTTCGGAGGTGGATCACCACCTTAAGTAAAATAATATTCAATTTAATGATTGTCTTATAGATGAATTTGTGTATATTTACGTTTATATGTTGAGTCGAAGTATAAGGCTCGTTCGTAAGCCATCTTTATACCAAAAACAGCACCGCGTTTTTCTAATACACTATATAAAGGTGAACAGCGCAATTTTCTTGCGTAATTGTACTCGCATTGGTGCGGGTAAAGAATTGAATAGTGTCTGAAAGTTTTTTATTTTGTAGTCATTTAAGTGACCGGTTATTATATGATACAAAATTTATGTAATAATATAATGAGACTTTATATAAATAACGCAATGTAACTCGGTAAATAATTTGAAAAACACTTACCGTCCTACGACTTCTTTGGTGCGTTGCTGCAGATACCGCCGACTGTTGTGAACGTCCAGAAACCGTTGAACATTAAACGGCAGCAAGTCTTGAGTAGGCTTCCCTTCGATTAGCCATTCCGCAACTGCTTTGCCAATACCGCCAGCTCCCTGAAGCGAATTCCCATTCATACCAACAGCAACGAAATAGTTGGTAATTTCGGGCGTCTCCCCGAGCACCCAACGTCCATCCGGTGTAAAATTATCTGGAGAATTTTTAAGCTCTGGTTTCGCATAATCCTTCAGCACTGGCAGACGTTTGACAGCTTTCTCCCAAAGTGGCACTTGAAACATAAGGCACCTATTGTCCGAAAATACACGGGTGCAAACACGAACACACTAGTATTTTGGTCGTTTGAAACCCAATTCCTTATTTGATTTACTTACAGAAACGTTCCGGATCCTTGTTTAAATGTTTGCGCCAGTCCCGCGGCACGGTGCTTTGTAGAAATGCCGCTTTTGCATCCAACTCGAACCAGCCGACCATGAAACCGTTGTTGAGTTCACGCACGTAAGTTTGAGAGTCATAATCGCGCACACAGGGCAGGAGCATGTCCATCCGAGCGTCATCTAACTGGCCGGTGAGCGCGTAAAAATGTTCAGCTGGATAAGCTGGAATTCGCACGGGTGGTTTGCAACGAAGACCTAATTCACGTGCCCACATGCCGGCACAGTTTACAAAGTACTCGCATTTGATTTCGCCCTGGTCAGTTTTAACGCCGGTTACTTTAAAATTATCTGTTAACACTTCTTCGACCATGCAGTCTTCGATGTAGGAGACGCCAGCTTTTTCGGATAGCGTCGCCAATACATCGCATATCGCTTTGGGATCTGCTACGGCGTCATCGGGAACCCAAACCGCGCCTTCTAAATCATCAACATTAAGAAACGGATGTAGTTTTTGTAATTCTCTCGTAGTTACCAATTCGCAATACAACCCCGTCGGAAGATTATAAGCCATGCGACGCTTCAACATAATCAATCTATCCTTTGTTTGCGCTAAATTAACACTCCCACATCTCTTCATTCCAATATCGTAACCCATATCTTGTAATTCTTGGTACAATTTAATGCTATATAAAATTAAGTTTCTATGCGCTATTGGTTTAAATAATCCTAGTGTTCCGGAGCCGAAGCGTGATGTACCGCTGCCGATCTTATCTTGCTCCAGTACGAGCACATCGGTCCACCCATTCTTTGATAAATGATATGCGACAGAATTCGCTACGACTCCAGCACCAGCTATCACAACTTGGGCTTGTTTTGGCAAGATATCATTTCCGTAAAGAAAACTCCTATTCAGGCGTGTTGCAGTTGTTACACTTCTAACTGTCGTGTAACTTGGCATTTTTGTGATGAAACCCCAGGATACAATGCATGACTGTGGCGAAACACTGATCATTCCAAGCCTGCAATTATTAAGTACAATTGAATGAATGAATTAAACTACGTATACTACAAGTCACAAACAGAGCAATTGAAAACCATGGATTTAATTATAGGTTTTGAGAAGTAAAAAACAAAAATAATTGTACACTTACCACTTTTTTTGTAAAGTGATTTGAAGGTTACAAGCGCTGCTGTATTTTTTTGTGTCGATGCCATTATGGATAATCTGTCAAATGATAATGCGCGGTGAAATTTAATTCCTTACATAACGCTTGCACTTTGGAATTTATTTGTGTATATTCATACATGATTTCATCAAAAAACACCAACAATTTTATACATAACATCATATCTCTTCCTATAATTTGCATAAGAGTGAATATCGTATAAAATAACACAGTTACTCTTGCTGCTTTTATGCGCCTTTTACAGGGATATGTACAGATATGTAACATATCACGTGCAAGAACTGCAGTTAGTACACTCGCATTAGGAGTCTCCATGCAATATACTTTAAATTATAAGTTACGGTTAGCGGATATTTCGAATCCGTTTTAAAATGGAAAATATTATATACTGAACCAGGACAACCAGACAAATATTATTTATTTTAGCAGAGTATTTTTTTTTTTAAATAAAACATACTTGTATATTATATAAATTTATTTTTGCTGTTTTTTTTTTTAAAATAAATAAACATTACTTAATTACATATGTACATAACAAAATTAAATTCTAAGCACAGTAATGAGAGCCATTTGATTTTCAAAAATATTTGAACATGAAAATAAAACTTATGTAATCCAGAAATATTTCGTAATTTCCAATTGAATATTTTACAAATACGATAGATATTTTAGCGTTTGTAAAGATTGAAATACTTTTTTCACCAAAAACTAATAATCCAGTAGCTCAGACAATTTAAACAGCAAACGTTTCTCTTAACATTTAATATTAAAAATATATTCGTATTTACACATGGATGCATATTTCCAGTCAGTTATGCACGATTATATTGATTTGTTTAACTTAACAATTACCTAAATACTTAAATTGCATACTGTATTTTGAAAACAAAGTACGAAAGTAGAATTATTCAACATATGTTTTATGGTGTGCAATAATTAAAACATATTTTAATTATATAAAATTGTATGCAACTGCAAATACTTAATAATGAAATATTGGTGTTTAATATTATGAATGAGAATGATTTTGTACAAAGATATGAAATAATTGTGTAAAATTACTCATGATGCATAAAATTGTATTGTTAACTAACAAATGTTACAACACAAAATAAAATCGAAAAATCAGGTCCATTGCACGGCCAGCTGAAATAAAATTGGGCTCTATGGGGATAACAACATGGTCATGGCTCATATTATAGAGGAGTTAGAAAATCAAATTATCACATAAAAAACGTAGGATACACATGATTTAAGACATTATTTTTGAATAGCTCTAAATTTGGGCCTTGACTTTTTAGATTGTAATAATAATAATAATGTAAAATGATGTTTTAGTGTATGTGTCGATATGTTTAATCGACAGTAAAATATAAGAAACTTAAATTAAATATACGTAATGTACGGCAAAATAAACTATAATACTAATAATCTTTTTTAATACCATTTCTAGCTAATAAATTAATAAAAATACATTTATTTTTTAGTTTTATTGGTATGGTTATTTATTTATCTAAATGCATTATTATTTACTATTATATTGTAAGTTCGAGCATTATTTTTGTTTTATCCCAATGCAAAAAAAATCAATATTATTATCAAATTATTATTAGTATAGCTTATTATTGTACAAGTGATTTTTATATGATTTTTTTACTTTGTTCTCAGATTCCATCCATAAAATTTAAAAGTTGTAAAATATAAAAGGTTGGTTAATATTTAAATCAATGGCGGCTCCATTAGGCACTTCAGTGCCTTTTTACTCTTTGATAGTTTTACAAAGTAAATGTGATCACGCCAAATAAGTTGGATAGCAAAAATATTATCATTATATAGCAACATGTACATCCGTTATCCTAATCGTTTAGGAATCAAGTTTACAAATACATGAGTGTGTTTTAAGAAGAACTAACATTGTGCAATCAAGGAATTGTTTGAGCTAAAATGTGGAATATTAACACCAACGTATAATTTGAAATAAATATATATATATATATATATATATATATATATATATATATATATATATATATATATATATATAATCTGTAATTGATATATATATATATATATATATATATATATATATATATATATATAATCTGTAATTGATATCTATGACATACTAAATTACACATATATCGACGTTGATCTATTCTTGCCTATCCACTTTAGGACAATGTTGTAACGAAGAAAACAAGAGCTAATCAGGTAGTTCTAAGAAGACACCATAATGTTGGCCTGCTGAAAATTATCTAATAAAAAAAGTATCTTTTCTATCTATTAATTACCTGCTGACGATGTGCTACAGAGAAATGATAGGAAATGTACGTCTTTGCCCGTAAGATATATAATAAGGTCGACGTTGAACTAACGATTGATTTTTAAATGCAAAGTGAAACACATCAAAGTATTTACTAATATTTAACTCACACCACAATTCGCGTAATACGGTGGAATTAAGATTTTCATATGCGTTTAACAGATCAATGTATAAGTAAAAGAAAATATTTAAAATAATAATTATAACCGTATGACTTTCAAAACACACATAAGCTTATAAATAAATGTGAAATGTTTGTTAGTATTATAAACAAATATAAGAATAAATTAAAATAAATATGAGAAAAAGGTAAACAAATAAAAATACTTTGCATGCTAAATTACACCTAAAAGATCAAATATGGTTTTTGATATTTTTTAGGCCATAGTAACGATTCTATTATAGAGTAAAAGAACGTATAGATCATTAATGGTTCATAGGTTAATTATTGTAAATAAATGATGTAAATGATTTAGAACGAAGAAAAAAATCGGAGCTGCCATTTTAATAATTATACGTCGACTTAAGAAATTCTGTACGACTGTAATAAAACTACAATCTTATATACGTTGGGAGTACAATGTACAATTACATTTACTGCATGCATTTATTTCGCTAATGTAATCATTTTGTATTGGTTCTTTTCGGAGCGGGGAATATTGGCTCTTTCTTTAATATTACAGGAGTGTTTATCTCATCATTTGTCGTATCGGGTTTTGCGCTGAAATTTTCAACAGTTTCTGTATCGGGTGCGTCATCAAAAAAATTATTGAAGTCCATGTCAAATGATGGCGCTTCTGAGATTGGATATGGGGCAAAAGGCTTGGTGCCTGCAAGCATTGGATCTGAACAAAAATTAAAGCACTCAAATTGTCATATTAGAAAAGCAAAAACCATGTATTTCCTATAGTAAGTTAATATAAAATTGGTATTAAATATTCTCGAAATATTTGGTATATACAACACTTCTGAAGGTTGTTCAGCAATTACTGAATAGAAAACAAAGATCTCGATGAAAACTTCGTATTATAAACAAAATACCATAATTATCAAAGCGGAAATGGTCAATTTTATTATCAAGTGTAAACCCGCAAAGAGGATATGCGATGAGGATCTCAAACCGCAAAAGTAAGGTCAATGGCGGCGGTTACATTGTAAAAATAACATTTTATGAAGCCGTTTTGTTTTTTTTGCTTAATTTATTATCACACGCACAATCCACACATTTTAACAAGTATATGAGTTGCATATGCCTAGGTGTTATATATTAATGAATGACAAAAATATTCGTTTTAATTAAAAGTAGAATACGGTTCAAAAATTAATATCCAATAACTTACCATAATCGTTCACCTTTATAGGACTGGAATCCTCAGGAATTGATAGTTGAGGAACTTCTAATGGATATTGGTCTTCCGGTGTAAAAAGCTGCAATTGGACATCATCAATCGTTTTACCTTCGTTCTATTTTCAGTTATGGAAAGTTATAGCATATATATACAAAAAATAAATATAATTCAGTAGTACTTACACCAACGAGGGCATTCGGGTCTAGAGTATATCCGTCGAACAGCATCGTTTTAATGTTATCCAATTCATCTTGAGTGGATTCAAGATGACAGTCAAGGTTGTCGCTGAAATAAGCATTGCTGCAAGCGCAACAATCATTTCCGAACAATTTTAATAAATAAGATAAATATGGGTTGAAAAACAATGACTTACTTGGCGTTGAATTTAAATTCAGGTACAGGCCTTGTAATTATTGTCCCATTTGTTCCATTTTTGCCACTGTTTTGCGTTTGTTTTTCTTCATCCGTATCCTGCGGTTCCGTCTCCTGGAAACTCGACCCAGAACTTGTAATACTGTCAAGCATCTCTTCACTAAAACCAGCTTCAGTCATCGCCTTTTCTTTGGCGATCACAAAAATCGGATTGTCTTCCTTCATCGCATCAATGTCAATATACTCTTTTACATTCGAGAAAATATCTTTATCGGCGTCCATCACCTCCTGAAAGTCGGTATCTTCAATTGGAAACTCATCACTGCTCGATGTGACAGCGTTTAGTTCTGATTCGGCAAGTAAATCAGCAACGGTGCTGTTTTTCAAAGGGGTGTCCGGTAGCTCGGTGTCTTCCAGATTCTGACTAACGTTTAGTATTTCCGAACCGAATGAATCTTCAACGGTGGTTTCGCTGTCTTCGATGGGGATATCAAGTAAGACGGGTCCGCTCAAATCTATAGGGCTGTCGACTTGTACTTGGTTATCGGATTCGTCGACGTTAGTTTCGGTCATTAGTAAGGAATCGGTGAGTACGGTTTCGGTGTCTAGTTCATGGATGGTTGGACCGTCCGTCGCTTCAGTTTTACGGGTTTTAGCACATTTACCGTCGTTTATCATAAGAGGATAGTGACGTTTCACTCCAAGTCCTCCTAAACCGGTGCGCGATGGTTGCACGATTGTTACCAGGAAGTGAATAAGCTGTAAACGTGTACAATTTATACTAACATACAATCCAATTTTGCTTGTAGTATACCTTATTAACGATTTGTTGCTGCTTTAAATGCTTTTGCCGCAATAAAGCTAATTCTCTCCATAGTGCAGCGTTTTCCGATTTCATCGCTGAAAGTTGATTATCGACTGTTTCTTGTTTACCACGTATTTGTTTTACGTCTACAAGAACTCGCGTTATTTGATCAACATTATTGACCTTGTTTTCCTCCCCTGTTGTTGTTGCGGTTTTACTAGACGCGATCTACATCAAATAATATTAAATTAATCTTTAAATACATTAAAATACAACGCAACTACCTTTCGCTTAATATGCTTTATAAGATTTGGTTGCTCCTTTTGAAAATAAGGATGGAAAAATTTGATTTCATCCTTATCACAATCCATGCCGCCATTGTCAGAAGACATCTTATGAAAGCCGTCTAAATATTTATAAATAATAATTACAACAAGATACTCAAATTATAATAAGAGAGTAAACTTACACATATTCAATTGTCGAATAAAACTCGACATATTGTTATGCTTATAATAGATTGGTAACAAATTATACCAAAATTGTGCTTGATTTTGAATAACAAAACTATGTCCACCCTAGAACGAAACATATTATCATTGTACTACGTCGTTCTTCAATTCTGCTTGTTTTGTAACAAATAAAACCACGTGCAAAGTCTCGCGCATCATGTTCACGTACAATTCTGCAGTTCGCTCAATTAAAGTATACAAAAATAATTGGTACAACATTGAAAGGACATATTCTACCTTTGAACCCAAATTAATTCAAGTGACAACTAACGGAGAATACATAAGAATAAAACGTTCCCTTATTTATGTCAATGTCTTTTTGAGCCTTAAAATCATTATCGAATTCAGGCCTTTCGGCTTATATTTGTGTTACTTAATGATACGCCTACTTGTGTATATATTTTATAAAAACAGCAATATTCATTATATACAAAAATAAATAATATAATAAAACTACTTGGTATTGTGTAAGAAATATATATTTTTATGTTCCAAAATACAGCTGCGAAAAATGTAGGCTACTTAAAAATTGAATAGAAAATATGGATATGTCCAACAATGTATGTCAAATGTAATATCTTGAAAATAAGAAGTATTTAGCATGTGTTTAATATAAAATTGTCATATGTAGAATATAGTGTCTGTAAATGAAATTATTTAATAACAACCTACCGGACTCCAGCTAATAAGATGGTCTGTTTCAGGATCGTTTACCATTCTCCATAATTTGGAGAGGAAGGCTGGAACATTGGCTCCAATATTTGTAACGGTCGGCCTCATTTTCAGCAAATGTTTTGCTGAACAAAACACAAAACAACTGTATGTTAAAACAGTAAAATTCAGAAATTTTACACACTGAAAACAAGTTATACATAAATGGCTACTTTTAGTACCATTCAATGACGTTAACTGCGTTTGCGCACTAGGACATTTTTCAGGATCTCGTCACGTTTTTACCATCGTGTTGTTCACGGCCAGAGCTTCTCAACATTTTGTTTTGAGCAGGACGCGCCAATATTACACTTAATTCAAAATATTGACCTAGTCATGAACGTGCGTGATCACCATTAGGTTATTGAAACGAGAGATTCTTAGTACGTGAAGCGTGATTATTTAGATTACGAATTTTATAGGTTCCTGGACTTTGGATAAACACATTTATTATCAAATAATTCTGACATAAATTTTAAGAGAATATATAATATAATAGGATATTATTATGAATTATTATGCACTTAATATACAGGCTGCATATATATAGCAATTTGAAATATATCATAGCGCAAATATGTTTATATATCTTAATAAAATGAATAACTGATAAAACTTTAATCCATATGATAACAAATATTAATGCAATAACTCGTTCATAACATATATGTAGACTCTAAATGAAATGTCAGTGTGTTTAAAACGTTGCAATGGTGTCTGGTGATAACCTCCCATCCAAATTATGTGCATTGATACTGGCCGAAAATTCAGCAGGTATATCATTTAACACATATATTTAGATCAACTCAAATCCAAATTATCTTTAAAATTATTATTATCAATGATTTGCACTGTATCTAATCTCAAATCAACAATTTTCATTTATATATTGATTTTCTGCATTATATATATATATAAATTTTACTATGATATGTAAATAAATACGTGACATTAGATGCAATATTATAAACTATTTAGTACGTAACGTATATTATATGATTTTAATTATTATTACCTATTTATATGAACAATTTTAGTAATAAACAGAGGATAAAATAAAAAACATCACGTTATATAGAACTTAGGCGCATGCGCATTACTTTATTATTACACGCGGTTTATTTTGGAGGGAATTTATGTTATATTATTTTGCAATAATTCCAGAGGAAGCGACCGAATGGCGTCTTTTAGGACAAGAACAAGATGGATCTTTACTGTTTTCGTGGATTGAAACTTTTAATAAAAATGAAGAACGTACAAAAATCGGCGTATACACATATTCGTCGAATTCCATAACGACGTTGTACACTTTTGATAATATTCAAAATGTAATACAAGCTTCAGTTAATTCTACTGAGACACTTTTAGGCCTTGTCACTAAGGAGCCCAGCGATGACAAAGAAGATGGCGATTTATTAGTTTATAGAGTTTATATTATTAACTTAGATAATAATACAGTTTACGATTTTAAATTAGAAAGATCCAAACAAATAATGATACAATTTTTGTACAAAAAACATACAGTTCTTATTGATAAACAGCCTGTTGAAAAACTATTACTTCTCATTCATCAAGAATGTGCGTTCTTAACACATTGATGGAAGTAACTTTTCGTTAGATTCCATCGACGAGTTAATATTTAAACATAAAACTGACTTAGAAATAAACTAATTTTAGGTGCGTCATTGTATCAGATAGACTTAAATAAAATGAACGACTTAACTTATATAGACGATAGTTGCTTAACAAGCGAATCATTAGTTCGCGCGTTTGTTTGGGCACAATGGGATTGTGTGCATCAAGTACTATATTATATTCATTACCGTAAACCTATACGTTGTTTGGTGGAAGGAGAGGAATATGAAATGCATGAAAGTAATAAACTATCGCCGACATTATCGGGGTTGCAGTTCCATGATGACCTACCACATGAAACAGTGGTGAGATCTTTTGTGTTTCCAACTCAATTTTATTATATATTTATAACTGTTTCAATTTCGCATAACATAGTTGAATATACCAATGAATCTACCGCATATGGCAGCGGCCCAATCTGCAGTTCGTATCTACGAAGACGACACAGTTCCTTTGCGAATACACGATTCCACTTTGGATTTACAAGTTGTGTCAAATTCGGATGGCGTGGTCTGCATATGCCATCACTATTTGTATCAGCCGGTTAAGAGTCAACAGTCTGAGTTACTAAACACTATTGAGGATCCGCTAGCGACTGTACATTTTGCATATTCCGTTACTTTGTTGCATCATAGTTGTGTTATTCACTGTGTTATACCTGGTATTCCATGGATTGAAGCAAAGAAAATATGTCCTACGTTTATGTTATATGGTGGTGCGTAAAATGAAATACTCAAATCTAGATTTTTGTTCTTTATATATATATATATTTCGCAATTAATTAATCAAATTACTTTTAGATCATCATATGTTGGTCTTTATACCGGGACATTTTACACATTTATTAGATATAGGAACAAATCATGAACCGTGTTGCCATATTGTTACTGCACCCGTTGTTCAACAAATTGATAACGCCGAACTTCGTTTGGTTCCGTTTTGCGGGGAAATCAATTTAACTATAAACTTAAATACTTTAGATGTGATTCCAATTAATATTTCAACAACACAATTAGTTGAAACTTTCAAAAGTGATACGCATTTAGATAATAAAATAGCTATCATACACTACTTAATTGTACATAAGAGTGATCTCGAAACAGTTGGAGAAGTAATAGCATTCGCTTTAAAAACAAAACAGCCTCTTATTATCCACAATATCTCAGTTCTGACAAGAAATTTAAACATCGTTGTTGTATATATTAATGGATGAAAAGTGGTTGTTTTATTCAAGTGTTCCTAAAATATAATTGTGAAACATTTTAGTTATTAGCAACGTTTACTGAGAAACCGCTATCGTTAGGACTGTCGCAAATTTTACGTGAATTTTTGATTGGAAGTTCTTATGCATCAGTGCAAAGAAATCTTCCATCCGATGCTAGTCAACTCGTAAATCTACTATCAGTTACTACCTTGTCGCCCGGTAGAGATCTTGAGATACGTACCAACAACTATTTGGTGCGTTTATCACAAGATGTGCTTTGGAACACTGCCAATATGCTTCTATCGCCGCAACAACGCATTGTGCCATATAGGGTGGATTTGTGGACGAAATTATGGGAGAATTTGATGCAAGCTGGTAAAATCAAATCGAAATTTAAACCGAGTCAAGTTGCTGAGAAACTTATGGTTTCATTAATGTGTTATCAAGTAAGAGGCAATTGTATTTCATTTGAATTACAGTACACTGAACATTTGATTTTAGCCGGAAGCGTTGTCTAGATCCAGTACACCATTGTCTCCAGGTGGTGTTCTTGGAAGCGCGACGGATTTATCAGTGATAGCTGTACAAAATAGTCGCAAAAATCAAATGGATGCTTTGCCATTTTATGAGTTTGAAAGTTGCACAGCTAGTAAACAAGAACATATTATATCTGTGGTAGGAACAAACGTGTACTCGACTTACTTAACGTGATAAATGATTCATTTTCAGAATTTACGCGAATTAAGTATGCATCTACTTAAACACAGTCTCGGCAACAATACTTTAAGTCGTCTACAATGGCAATCGCAAACACCAATGCATGTCCACGCGGTTGCTACCCGTTATGTTGCAGCGCAACTAGAACAATCTAAGTATTTGTGTCAACTACTGTGCCGAAGCGCAAACGTGAACGCGAAACATGAACATGAGAAAGGATTTGTTTTAATGTAAACTTCCCATCCATTGTCGAAATGCAAAGTTTGAAAATAATTCATGTTTTAGTGATCATTTACAAGATGACAAACGCTACTTATTGTTCACGTTATTAGAGCGATATTATTTAGCTGTGGAGTCAATTGCGTTTCCATTACCGCAAGGATTCACATCGTTTTTCACATTCTTAGGCTATAGAACGTTGAAGTTTAACACATTCTTGCAATACGTTCATCGTAACGTATTTGAGTTACAAGTAGATGTTATGAAAATCATTATGACAGGTAAACATTCTAATTAGCCAAGTAATAAAAACAATTGACCAACTTTATTTCCAGATACACCGGATTCCAAACACGGTGTCTTACAAAAATTAAAACTACTCTCGTTACTTCCACGTTCGCGAGCCAAACGGCTTTTAAACGCATGGGGTCACCCGGTCAGTTTAATGTTACGCGCACGCGAACACGCACTAAACATTTTATCCGGCGTTGAAGGATCACAACCGCGTTCTCGTAACTTAGAACGCTCTCGTACAAATCAATTTGGTACAAACATATATGATTTTATAAAAAAGGTTAAACTCACCAGTTCGTTTTTTTTGTCCAGGTCTCGCTGCATTCCCTTCCGCGGATCGTCTGTCGCCGTTAGACACGTTCCTTGATCTATTAACTGCGAAAGCAAGTTTAGCCGAGCTTGATTTTGGTTTACTTGTGGAAGCAACGGTTACATCAACTGAAGAGTTTTTTTAAAGCACTTTATTCGATGCAAAAATTTACATGTTTTTATGCATAAGCGCTTTTTGTGTAACGTTTAAATTATAAAAGAATAGTGCAATATTAGTGAATAGAATTTTGTTTAGTTATAAAATGGATTATATGTAACCCAATGAGCTCTAGTTTGATCTTTTTCTGATTGATGTGTGGTAAATAAAGACTTATAGACATCTGTGACTTTTGGATCTTTAGCTACACTGTAATCAGTTTTAATTTTTTTAATATCTGGGTCTTGTAGATCGTTTTCCACGGCTTCAATTGGTCGTTTGAATTTTGTTGTTACACTTGTCGTTGCTTGAGATGAAGTACTTGTAGAAGGAGTTGCATTTGTAACTGTAGATGGTTCTTCTTGTTTAATTGTTGCAGCAGCGATATTTTTCTTCGATTTTTTTTGTGCTTTCTGCAGCGCTTGACGTTCCTCCATATTTTTCCTCATTTTCTCTACATCTTCTTCGTTTCCGTTCAACACAATCACATCTTTCGTTGTAAATGGTTGCTGACACTAGAGCAACAAAATATAAACATAAGTATTTATAATAATTACAACATAAATTTGATTTATAATTATGTGTCGCAATATGAAATGTAAGTAAACCTGTTTACCTTATGACAGATTTTAGTGTCAATTTGTTTCAAGACTCTTTCAGACATAACGCAACCACACGACCACAAACAAATAAACCGAAATTTCCCAGACATCTCTAAACCAGTAACAGGGCATATAAATGGTGAGCCACGAACATCAATCATGCCCTCAGTTTTCTCGGCGTTCAAATCATATTCTGGGTTCGGTGTCAAGTTCAAATCCTTAATATCTTTCAGATTTCGGATGTGTTTTGCGCTGAGGGGTAACATGGACCGATTTAGCAAACCTTCAATCACTGAAGATTTGTTGTACACACGTCCCAAACCGCATGCGACAACATGCGATTCTAAAGCTTCTTGACTGATATCACAACAACGCCATTTGAACGACAGCTCTGCGTGTTTGTCTTTCTACAAGTTAACAAAAGGTAAGTTTAGGTTACATTTTGATATTTCGAATAAATACCATTTCAGGCTTCTTTTTCACTTTCACTAATTCATCCCTTTTAGGGATGGTTCCACCATCACAACCCATATTGTTTTATATTGTTGTGGTTTATGAATTAATTTGATTGTTTTTGATGTGTTGAACACAGTACAGTTGTCAGCTTATTACTAAAAATGTTCGATAGATGATGCTAGTTATAAGTGGTAAATTCAAATATGAAACGAGGGTAACACAATTTTATTTCGTATATAAATTACAATTAAGGGATTATATAAAAACATAGATTAGTTGTTATAAATAATACATATTTTATTCAACAAATATATAAATTTGTGCATGTTACATCAAAAATAAATTATTTTGTAAGGCGAAAATCGTTTGTATTAATATTTATAAATATTAATATTTAATTTAATAATGACTACGTTGTCGTTCGTGCATATTACTGAAACGGGCCAATTGTTCCATGAATCCATCGTTCGGTTGAACAATGCGTCGCTGATAAACATATTTTAATGCTTGCGAAGCTCTGATTTTTTTTGTCACAATTAAATACGCGATTATTGCAGACGCTGACCGTGATATGCCCATAACACAGTGCACTAAGATTTTGCCTATTAACAACAAAGTTATCACATACAGAAATCGCATTATTTAAAATATAAATATAGAACTAGCATACCTCGTGAGTTAAGCGCTTCTTGGATGAACTTCACCGCATCCATGAAGTAAGATTCGAGGGGAAATGAGGGTCGGTCATACGCATTAAAGCCTTTATACTTTATGTTTGACCGTCGATAATAATTTGCATTCGTATTTACACTACCAATACCAACACCTTCTGCCATATTTAAGATATGAGTGAATCCTTCCGATTGTAAATATGATAGATTCATGGCAGCATATCTGTTGCAGAAATGAAATTAGTGAATAATACATACAGATTGTTTGTTTAGTTATTTTCTAACCCATCTCCAAGATAGAGGCCTGGTTCTATCATGGATGCAGGATGATCATTATAATTGTGGGGTCGTGGGTCTGCCATCATACATTGTGTTAGTGTGTTAATTAGAGTTGCTTTCGTTTCTGCCATTGGAATTGGTGGTGGTCGAAGTGATCCCTAGAATTAGTGAAATTTGTTTAAATTAGTACTTAATTTATAAACACTGATGTATATTCATTACTGAATAAACTCTGTCTCTCCATGATCGATACATATTTCGATTGGGTAAATGAAAAAATGGTTGGAAATGCTTGAATGTAGTAAATAATATTCGAATTAAAATGCTCTAATGCACATAAGTAAATATAAAATAAATTAAGCAAAGGGAACAAAAAATCAATGGTAGGATGAACAATGTAAGTGGAACATGATTCACTAGTCGACTAACAAAAATATATAAATAACTTATTGGATCACTGCCAAAAATAATCATTTAAAAATACTTCATTTTTAAAATTCCAATATACCTTCGTTTGTTAGTCAATGATTTCCGATGTATTACAGTAGTATATAAATATATCGTTAAAATATCATAAAACCACAAGTATTAATTATAGAAATACAGTACAAAACTTAGTTGTCTATACATATGTATATTACGCGCCTTGTTTTGTCAACACAAAACGACACAAATAAAATCAGTTTCACACGATTCAAAACTAGAAATACTGCGACACAATTAAATATTCAATTGTCCGTTTTGATTTAAATTAACCCACATATTTAATAAGTCCGCCTACATATAGTTATTGATAAAACTTGCGAATTCATTGATTTTGCGTAGTAACAAGTTATTACTATACATGTGTATTGTATATATATATATATAATATATATTAAAGATTAGTTTCGCAAGAAATATATCTAAAGATGTTATGTATGTATTTAAATAAGTGCGGTTGTATAATATAGACTTTGTAGCGGAACTTTTGCGACGTTTTAAATAAAACCTTGAGAAAGAGCGCGTCTGTTATGCAATAGATGTCGTTATAAATTCGCAATGCGATGAAAATAAAGTGCAACGAGGTAATTCAAAGCGTGGTTGTTATTCAAAAGAAAATTATAATAAATAAGTAAAAAACCAATTTATTTCTTAAAATAGTTCAATAAATATGTTATTAAAATATTGTAATACAATCATATCTACACTATACAATAAAATTTGAATTAAATAAAGTTAAATTAAGAACAGTCTAAAACTTATATTCGTATAAAATTCGATTTAAAACATGCACAAATAATGCGTGTTGGATATTTAATTTATAAAGTACTACAATATTTATTCGGAAGATTCACATTTGGAAATTTATCAAACAAAAATGTTGGCATATTGCTATTGGTATTTGTTTATTAATAATCGAGGTAGGTAGATAATTGTGTATAAATTAACGAATTGTGTACACATATATGAACACAAATTTAGATCTTTAGATTGTCCAGTATTGAGTTTTAGTTTTAGTAGAAACATTCATACAGAAATGGCGGAAATAAATTAAGTAAAGTAATATTAGAAAACTATATTGAAAAGTGTGAAAAGCAAGATATTTTTATATAATAATACCCAATACTGGCAAATAAGAAGTATACTTTAAACAATTTTACTATTTAATTTTTACGTCACGTTCGCCCAGAACGACTTAACTCTAATAGAAATACTGACTCAAGATGCCAATACTAGTTTGAACTGTTTGAATAACTTATTAAATAACTCCGTTTACGATATTTTGTCGCTTTGATTCGACACAATAAGACTAGTTATATGATTCGTTAATATGTACAATGTTTCATATAGGAATTATCGTATTTTGTAGTGAGTATTTCGACTAATTGTCTTATTATTACATAGAGGCGGTGCCACTGATTTCAGTTTTAGCACTTTGTTTTATGTATTCATCATCACAACGTTTAGGTGAATGCAGTACAATTTGTTTGCTCAACTAGTTAAGGACGGGGTGCGCTTGAATTACTACATAGAACAGATTGTTAAGTACTGTGTTCCGTCAAACAACAACTGGCGCCTCTTGATAATGATGGTAATGATGATGTATATGCTCATGCACATGGTGATGCTCGTGCCGTTCAACCGCCGATATACTCGGACTATTCGCTTCTCGATTTGGTGATGCTCGCGAGGAATTTAGCGGTGATGATTTCGCATTACATTTCTTCTTCTTCGCGCTATCTTGCTTGCTTCCCGTCATATTCACGTTTGTTGAGAACTCTTGCTCGAGCCAACGGACAACTTGGGCCATCGCTCTTGCTTGATCCTCTTGCCGATTTCGGTGTTTTAAATGATGTGGTGAAGATGAATGTCCTAACACTACTTGCGGGAACTTTTTCACGTTTTTCTTGAAGGCGGCCGGCGTTTGCTCGAACTCGGCTTCATACGATTTTAATCGTGCATTCGGTTTTTTCGCAGCGCGAGGACTAAGATTATCTGCGGTCTCATGACAATTGAAATTCATTGGTTCTAGTAAATGATAACGCATTTGAGCTAAATCGTGCGATTTGGAATGATAGTGACGACGGTTTCGACATGGTGAATGTGATAGTGAGGAGCGTTGCAATAAACTTGAGTTGATTTGTTTGTTGGACATACAAACAACGGCGCCGAGTAATTTATCGTAACGGCAATATGGTAGTTTTTTCAGACTGTTCGGTTCGTCGATCGGGATGTGGGTAGTGCCTTCTAATGTTGCTAGGTCTAAGTAGCAGTTATCCGCGTTTACGAAGTTTGCGAGACACTGAAGTTGAGCTGTTGATTTTTCCCGTGATATTTTGTATTTGTGGCGATGTTTACGTTCAACTGAAGGTGCATGGTCGATCTCAACGTTAACATGGTTTGGACATTGTTTTCTGCAATGAACAAAGACATAAATTAATGCACTAATGAAACAATTTTGAGTAATAATGTGTACGCAAAAAATAATTACCTTGAGTTTTGAAAACCATGATTATTTTTATCCATATTAGCTTGAATAATCTCCAATAGCTCTTTTCGTTGTAACGAACTCGATCGTTTTTTGTTCCTTCTAGCTTTGGTACAAAGTACAGGTGATATAGGAATATGTGTACTTTGCGAATAATTCGCATGATGCCTCGGACTGGCGTGCTTCTGATACCGCTTCGATTTAATTTTCTCGCATGAAGGATGCTTCAGTATTTGGTCTTCAGAACATTCACCTTCATCTTCACTCATTTCGTCCTCTGTTATGCGGCTGCAATGATCACTGAAATCGCAGTCGGAAAGATCTGCTGCTGCTGCTGCTGCTGTGGTAGTACTTGTTTCTTTACATGATGTGAAATTACAGCATATATGTTGTTTGACTTTTTGCTGTTTTTGCTGCTGCTCTTGTTGCTGTCTTTGTTGTTGTTGTCGTCGACAGTGCCGACGATGCCGATGCGTGTCCTTGATGGTTACGTTTAGATCACGTTTTATGTGTACACCACTGTCTTCTGGTTTCGCATTTGGTTGGCATTCAGGTGACGGTGATTTGTGGTCTATAACCGTTGCTGACATACGTTTTCTTTGATCGGGCGACACTGTCAATTTCACTTTTATTGTCTTGCTACCGTAATGCGGTACTTTTACTGAGGAACCAAGTGTTTCGTATATTGTCGTTACTAAACCAGCAATATCCTAGAAAAAAACATTGGTGATATAGATTTTATTGCAAAAATAAGCTAACGTATTAGATGTTATAATTGGCAAATTAATTGCATTGCATTGAAAGGAAAATTTAAAACCAAGTAAGATTTCCTATTTTATGAAGTAATTATATTAAGTGTGAAGTTTATTAGCAGACAAAATCATTTTAACAAGCATATGAAACTGAAATTTGATACTCGCGTCATAATATATAATTTACCTGACCCGTAAATTACAAGCTGTAAATAATATAGTATGACCTTAACACGAGATTTACGACGGCATTTATTATTTTCTATTATTGTTGTTTGAGTATGTTAACAGTTGTTCTTATGCACCTTTTTACTAGTGGTTACACAAGTAGTAATAATAATAACATGTTAATAGAATAATGCACGATTGTGAGTATCATTTCCAACAAAATATACACAATTTATATTTATGTACATATCTCCTTAATTTTTTGTCTGCATCATGTTTGTATTATTATTTATATGTATCACTTACATCTTTGGTAATTTTGCCATGACCGTCAAAATCATACAACGTAAATGAGAATTCTTGTCTTTCTTGGCCATCCCGATAAATTCCACCCTCCATTGAAACATCACAAGAGAATTCCTGGAAAGAATTATTTTGAATTACTTACATATATCCAAACAAGGAACAATTATAGAGTTACTTATATGTAATTATTTATTGAATTACAAATGTGCAATTTACAATAACAGGCGCCACTTAGACCAGAATAACAGAAATATTTTATAATTTACTGAAAGTATGCAATCAAAAGTGAACATTTAAATATCATTTCACACGACGGAAAACCGACTAACGTTATTACTTTATGAAGGAAACAAAACAAACCAACCAAATCGGTTATCATATCAAAGAAGAAACCACTCACACACATACATACATACATATATTCATACATATGATACATAGAACGCAACGTACAGATTCAGACAGTGTATGGAGAAACGATGATGGGTGGATAAAGATAGAAATAGATTTATGCCAGGCTCTGCGTCGTGTGTATTGGTTTTGTTCGACAGAGAAAACAAACTACTTCAATGTCAACTAGTGACTAGCAACGATTCCTTTTGATGTTTTGCCGGCGCGCCACAGTTCGTTCTTTCATTTATATGGATGTATGTATGTTGTGTGTGTGTGTGTGTGTGTGTGTGTGTGTTGTACGTATGTGTAGACGACGTGTGTATCAAAACGAGCTTGAAACTTACAGCAACAACATCAACAAGTCAAAGTAACCGTGCTCGACGGCGTACGTGCGGGGACAAGACGAAAGCGCGAGTAAATTCATTTGACAAACAATTTATCGTTTTTCGGTTTTATGAATGAATGAAATGTCGATCGGACCATATTAAACGTTTATTATAAACAGAAATAAACAAAAATAATACAAATAAAGATATCGCGCGCGCGGTTGATCTGCAAACATTACCGCTGTTATCGTTTTCGATTCGGGTCATTTACGTTTCAAAACGATAACAGCAATGTCTCTAATTATAAACACCACATTTTCATTCATGAAATCATGAATCAATAATTACTGCTCGTCATATAATATGCGACATAATACTTTTGTTTTTCAGATAACTTAATTAATTTATCTTGTCATAATATTTATTTATGATTTTATTTGCTCTTTGACATTATTGCTATGCCGATGGCTAGAATTTATATATATATATATATATATATATATATATATATATATATATATATATATATATATATATATTTAGTTATATATATATATATATATATATATATATTTAGTTATATATATATATATATATATATATATATATATATATATATATATATATATATATTTAATCTGTATTATCGCGAATTATTATCGAATTCAATTTACACTACTTTCTGTACACTGTACATACAAATAAAATAAAGTCTATATGTAAATGTTTAGAATAATTCAAACAAACAGAGTTTTGCTGTGTTATGAATTCCTCTAATGAAATAGTTAAATGTGTTATTTGATATATTAAATTCTTGAGTTAATTGTGCAAATTTTATGAATCAAAAGTATGCAGTAACAATAAATATATGTTTTAAAAATAAATTTTATGTTTGACATGTAACAATCAGAATGAAACATCGTGTGGCGTGTGTATATGTTGTATACGCATTTTATATATTTATATAAATACACATACATAGGACATACATCTACGACAAACGTTTGATATTCTTTACTCATAAACTTGTACCGTCCTTATCTAACTTAATAATCTGGTTATTATGGTTGTCTCGTTCTAACACTTGCCTCTTTTTTTATCTGTTATTCGCGTCTGTGATATGAAATTATATGGCCGTGTGCTTACCGCCTTTGATATGCAAATGCCGCAATAAACAGTATGAATCACGTCTAAAAATTGCTCATGTTTTGATACGACATTTTCAACATACTATAAATACATGCTTTCGTGATTACCGGTTCAATGAAATACCGATCTTTCTACATGAATTCGTTTTTCGTGTTATATGTTTCAATTCATCACAAATGCATACTAAATTGTTTATTTCGTTTTGAAAATCTTCACCAAATCACACTTTTACTTTAGGCACAAAACATATTGTTGCACAAATATGGTATAAACTTTCGATTTCAAAATTTATTGCATAATATATTTTACGATTAAAGAAATCTCAATTAAAATAAAAGTTATTTTTCATTTATAAAATGCACTAAAAATATTATTTTATGGGCCTCTGTAAGCAGAATCTGTAAATTTCATCAAAACAAGAATAATTTTCGTTATATTTTGTTTAACAACCTTTCAACGGATCTATAAACTTGCTCAGGAGTTAGATGTTTTAAAAGCAATGTTTAATTACGTTAACGAATGTTCTTTCTAATGATTTGTAACTAAAAAGGTATTTTTGATAAAACTTACCTCTAAATTTAATAGTTTTTCTTCCGAAGAAGGTTGAGTTGGTGGTGGTTGTTGTTGGGTTGGAGGTGGTGTTGATGGAGCAGGAGATGCCGTTGTTTTTGGGTGTATCGTCGGTGAATTCGGAGTTGTCTCGGCGGCATGATGATCGTTACAGGAATTCAGTGGCGGTGTACTGCAGATAGGTAACTGCACCGCACTGACGCCACCACAACTATTATCTAACGACGAACCGGTGACATGATGATGGCCCAACAGTTCTTCGGTATCCGATGGTCTGCCATCACCGAAATCCGACGGTATCACTGTCAACAAAAATAACCACAAACTTCTTAGAAAATCGTTTCATGATTGACACAAGTATCGCGTTGATTTGGATTTGAATAAAAATCTCTTTTTTTGCTACTCATACAAATTTAAGATGAAAAAAAAAATATATATATATATATATATACATATAGAAAAAAATAATAATCGAAGTTTGATTGCATGATAGCAGCTCTTTTGGAATTATTATTTTTACAATAAACATTAATAACTTGACCTCAATGTATGTTGAAAATTATATATTGTGAACCAGCCTTAACAAATCATAATTACACTATAATAATACTATATACATCTAGTAAACAAACACATTGCTTGACCAAATATCTTTTCGAGTTTCATTTCAAACTATTAGACATCAGCAACAAGTTTTATTTCATAAAACACTGTTTACAGTTCGCATTTAGTACTTCGGTAAAATTAGTACAACTTCTATTTTGATGGAATAAACATCTATTATTATACGCATGCCAAAGTGGCGGTTCGTGCGCCATTTTCCAACATTCTTAAATAACCCACAAGCGCATTCATTTTTTATAATTGTCTAAATTTAAACTAAAAATTCATTCTCTATAAACGATATTACGTTTTATATATTTGTAATACTATTTGTATATACATTAAAACGAGACGCCACTGACTTTCCCAACCCAGTGTTAGTGCATTGGTTAGCAGTTTATAACACATAACAGTAAAATCTATTTGTATTGTAAATTATAGTTTCCTTAGTTGTATTTTAGAATTTCTAAATTTTTCATTTACAACTGAGATAATTTTTATTATTTTATTTAACAATAATAATTTCTGTGAAAAACAAATATATTTGACAAATAAATCAGTATTAATCGTAATGAATTAATGAACGCATTAAACCTATAATATGTTAATAATAGATAAATCAAAATTATTATTTTGATTTATGATAGACAATTGATATTACTCATATTTTCATTATTAAATAATGGCTATATTTCAATCGGATTCTATATTTATATTTGATGCATCGGTGTAAATGCTTCGGATTAATTTTAGTTTCGGATAAATCAATCATACATTTTAATCGGATACAACACGTTTATTGGATCAAAACTTGCAGCACAAAAGTCAATTGTATAAAATAATCTAACCGATGCGAATCTAATAAATAAATAAATAAGGTTCAGATATAACTATACTGTTATCATTAAAATATGCACCTACGCATATAATATTCAAATTAATATTAACTACATATATAAAATAAATTATAAGTATGCGCCGCACATTTTTTTTATAAAAGATATTAAAATATAATAATGTTATTACGTTTTTTTTTATATTTATCGTAAATTAATTTGAAACCTGATACATTGTTCATCTTTTGATGTGTTGTCGACACATGTCACCAGGATAAATTAATATTTCATACTATTTTATATATATATATATATATATATATATATATATATATATATATATATATATATATATATAAAGTAGTATATATATATATATATATATATATATATATATATATATATATATATATATATATATATATATTATATATATATGTATATAATTAGAATATCGATTACTATCTGTATTTTTTCTAAACAATAAGCTCATAGTTGTGAAAGCTAAAAAACATCTTCAACTTTTCATAAGAACATTTTTGAATTAAAAAAAGATATGTTCTTTAAAAGTTGAGACAAAAAATGAACAGGTTCTAGTTTTATAAAATTTAAAGTACCAAATTATAATGTTTTACTCAGAAATAATTATTATTTTAAAATATTTTTTTTGTAAATGAAATTATGGCTATGTGGAAGTTATATTTGCGTTGGGCCCGTGTATGCATTCCTACGCAGTGGTAATTTTACGGGTTCTATGGAATCTATTCTCGAACATAATAGAGAAGAATCTTTATGTTTACCAAATTGGGTATTCAAGTTTTTCCAAGAAACGTATTTTATATTTGTGTAGAACCTATCGTTGATACTTTAGGTTCGTGAAATAAACGTACGTTCTACAACCGACACACACACACAAAAACCGACTGGAATACATTGAAATTTGCACTATAGAACAAGAATTACTTAAGATGTAAACAGAATAATACTTGGTTTAAAATTAAACTAATATTTACTTATGTTTTCAACACAGCTATAAAGATTTTGATTTACTATACCGAAGATTCTGAGAATAGTATAAACAGAGATACCTTTAGAAACTGCACAACAATTCTTATCAAATTCTAAAAGTTTCCTTCGCATAAACATACTCCATATTGGCGAATACTTAAACAGTAAATAGAAATGTTATCTAATATATAATACTATAGGCGTGAGAACATTAATGATTGTTTTACAATCACATACTGGTACGTGGAAAAGTTCAAGTTGTGATATCAACATATTGACTTACAGCTAGAAGATTACTTCAAATTATAACAGTTGGTCAAAGTTTACATTTGTCCAACTGGACCAAGGTAAAACTGTTTTGCCCGTAATATCGTAATTGGTCTAGTTACTATATAATGTTTTCTTGTGAAATAACAAATTGAATATCTATTTGGATTTAAGTTAATTTAAAAACGATGTAAATGTTGTTATCAACATTTTGATGGTACTATAGTCATTATGATAGTGGTGGTAGTACCGGAAATAGCAAAGGCAACATTTTCATGTCAGTAACCTTGGTTTCTGTGGCAATAAGAAGCGGTTTTGTTTGGTGTTGTTTGGAGTCCGTGATGTGATGATACAGTCTGACGAACAACGGAGCCAGTTTCTTCGGTCACGGAACGCCGCTCAACCATCATTCACCGACGAAGAACGAACAGCATCATCAAGAAGAGAAACACGGGAAGAGACAGACAACCGCAAAAAGATTAGCTATTAGAAAATCAAGAATAATTCCTAAAAAGAAAAGAAAAGAACGGTTTGTTTGCGCCAACCATTTAACAACAACAACAAGTACGAAACGTGAGTTGCTGAGTTGGGCGATTGTGCTGTTAATAGTTCCACTTTCACCGGTGGCGCACATGTTTTGTTCATATGTTAGGGAAAGAATTCAGTTTCGTTATTTGATTAATACAGCACAATTTATGAAACGTTTCGATTATAAATCGAAATCAAGGCAATTGTCAAGGTATTTCACAAAAAAGGTAAACAAAATATAGCCTATTTTAGTTTATATAAGGCTTGATTTTTTTATGTACGTTTAGTTATCATATTTGTCGGCATTTTATCATATAGGAATTGTGTTGTTATCATAGTTTAGAGTGTACATAGGGCGCCAAATATGTACTTATAAAATTGAAAAAAAAGTACCTTTGTCGGTATTAGAGTTGGGTTCAGTTCAGAAATGTTCTCTATTAAAATAAGGCGCCGCCGACAGGTTGTATTTTTTTTGTTTTGCGTTTTAAACTATCTGCTTTACAATTTATGAGTTTGCAATGATATTACCGGTGGCGGCAGCACATATAAATAACAGCCGATCGTGATTTTATCTATTAACGATTTTGATATTTATTTTGTAAATAACATGTGTTGCACACAAATAGTTCACATTTTAATACATACAGTAACTAATTATAGTGGTGCGCTTGTGCAGTATAACCGCGTAACCAAGAACAGAACGGGTTTGTCACGAAAAGATAAATGAATACGAATCGATTCAATACAAACATGTTTATGTATTGACATTATTAGTTCATATTGTACGCGTACCTATATATTATAATCATTTAGTAAGCATTGCATGTTCAATTTTATTGTTGTGCATTGTACTATTACATTACTTTATGCACATATGATAACAATGTAATATACAGTCACGATAGGTCATTAAGAGCATTTATAACATGTTAACACATTATTATTATTATATTGATGACTGTGTGTGTGTGTTGAGAAATGAAATAATCAAATAGGGTAGTATAATTTAAATTTTAAGATAATGCGATAATGAAATTTAAATATATTTGAATTGTATGGAGACATGCAACCATTATTTAGATATAAAAGCTTATCACATGAAATTAAAAAAAACACACTTACAATTAATCGTAATTTCCATAATAATAACTTAAAGAACATTAAATTTGTGTTGGAATCTTGGAAATGATACAATGTATTTGCAAATGGGTAAATGATTACCTACAAGTTTATAATTGAAAACTAGTTACGACCGTTCGGAATTTATGTGGCTTAAATTGATGGTTGTATTATGTAAAATGAATGAAACAAGAAGAAATCATAAACACTTTGCTAGTTTCGTTTGAATTGCGGCCAAGAAATATTGTTTACGTACGAAATAAACTTAAACACATTATTCGAGCATTTTGCCAATGTACAAACGCATATATATATATATATATATATATATATATATATATATATATATATATATATATATATATATATATATATATATATATATATATACATATATATA
>JADQWA010000172.1:327822-547977 GCA_018344505.1 Nebria ingens riversi
TTATATAGTAAATTGTATTTCGTCCAGTCTAGTTGATTTAAGTTGGAATTTAAAATTAAATATCAATGGATATTTGCACTATAGTCGCATTTTAGATGTTTGAAAAGAATTGTTTAATCAAAATTTAGTTTGGTGCTCGGTTTTAAGATAATATATTTTAAGATAATATATTGATGATGCATGGTTATATTCTAATAAATGAGTTACGCACAGCGTGCGCAACTCAATCACCGAATGTAATTTATGTTGATGACAATGAGAACGAAATAAAAGAGATCATCATGATTTTGACGCTTCTTTTGTGATTTGTGAATGTTTGCAACAGCGCCATTCAACCACACCATGTTTTGTTTGCCTTAATATTTTCTATCGATTTTCTGTCAAAGTCCGGCTGCCGCGGCTTTCGTTCAAGTTTCGCAAACACATGTCACCCCACATGACAATGCCACACCAAGGGCGCGCGTCTGCAATCATTTTGATTTCCACATTGCCTTTCGTTGTCTATTTCTCGTAAGATGTTCAACAACAAATATATATATATATATATATATATATATATATATATATATATATATATATATATATATATTTACTATATATATATATATATATATATATATATATATATATATATATATATATATATATATATATATATATATTACATATATATATATATATATATATATATATATATATATATATATACATATATATATATATATATATATATATATATATATATATATATATATATATATATATATATATATATATTTATTTACATATATATATATATATATATATATATATATATATATATATATATATATATATAACGTGCATGGATCCATCTTCGGTTACGACACTTTCTAACCGTGGCCCGGATCCCTAACTAGAAATGGGACGGAACGAATACTTCTTACAACGGTCTTTTTTGTTCGCTCTGTTGTTCAGATCAAAAACGTGCCGCTTCGTAAGGCTGTCTATGTGCTTGTGTTTGTGGCCGCTTGGCCGGGTGAAAGACTTAGCTGGGTTCCGCGTAGCTGAGGCAACGCACAATATGTGCAGCCAGAGTGAGTAGGTATATATATATATATGTATGTATGTATGTATACCTAAAAACCGAACCAACTTCGACGACGGACTTACCAAGATCGTAGACCGACTTCTGCATACATACGTAACGTGAGCAAGAAAAAAGCACACCACCCTACAAATACGATACGGCATACAAAGAGGAAGTTTGATTGTATGTCTACGCTATACGCTGTACTGTATTGTGCTGTACTATACCCATACCATACTATAGCACTACGCTATACGTATCTCAATTTGAAACAAGTATGTATTATATTCTACATATTAATTGTGCGTCGTATGCATCATGGAACATTAACGGTATTGAAAGGATATAATAAATATGATTTTAAGGTGGTGCATTTCGGCATCCAAAAATAATCTGAAGAGACCGACAGTATGGACCGCTGCCGCTGAGATGTCAGCCGTGTGACCTCAAGATACAAGTGAAGCCAACAACCCGGCGTTGCAACATTGGTCACGTGCACGTACAAAGTGGCTGTGTTTCGACTAAAAACGACTTTTTCGAACACAGCTACTGGTTTTCTTTTACCTGCGACAAGACGCGCAACACACACGCAATGCATCTGGCTTAGCGCGGACAAATCAGATAGATTTGTTTTATACGTTTCGAAAGATAGATGATACATAATGATTGAATGAATGAATGGATGAATGAATGAAGGAAGGAAGGGTGATTTGCACTCACCCGAGAATTGTTTATATCCATTGAGGAACTTCGTTCTCCACCATTTGATCAAGTTATTCGCCATCTGCGCGCTGGCCAACGAATACCAAGGTAGCATAAGGGTGGAAAAGCATACGTATAAAATAGTAGACTTGTTTGAAGTGTTCGTCACTTGCTGTTATTGTCGCATTTCTTCCGGCACTGCACATACGGCACGCACTAACTACTAACGTTGCAACACCGCATGTGCACACAATTCACCGACACACTGGAAACTTTTAAAAGGCAATGGAACGTCACGCGCCTCACGCAACAAACGATGTTTCGTATTGCCGATCCTATAGGTATCACTGTCTACACTTGGTGGCGAACGTGAGGATACACCTCACAGTACAACTGTACGAAAGATATGAAACAACACATGCAGTTCGGCCGAGTTTATTTGAAGCATGTCACGCGCGTCCGCTACAAGGCGGCGTTTTTTTTTTTATTATTCAATATACACAAAAACGCGCGTTCTCACTCTTTCAACCAACACAAAACCGAAGGTAGTACTGTCTGACTGACTTGAAACTAAATAAATCACCGAAATAAATGTGTGGAATGTATAGCACTAAGTTAACCACTTCTGTAGAATTGTTGTGACAATATAATTTTAAAACTTATTCATAAACACACTACCACTAGTACGTACTATAGCAAACACGTGTGTAACGTGCACGCGCAGTGGCGGCCGTCCTTTCGACAGCACGGTATGAACTCGACTGCGAGCGTGATGATGGTTGCTTAGAGTTTCTGTTCTGTCGTGTTCGTGTATAGCTACGCTACACTACACTACAGCGAGTCGACCACTATATATAATATGTTGTATACTCTCTATAGCTAGGCTAGGCTAAGCTACGTTACGCTAAGCTAAGCTAAGGCTAGGCTAGACCGAACAGATCGAAATGAAGCCGGCATTTGGTACTCGGTTCGGGGCAGGACCCCACTTACAGCATAGCACAGCACAGCACAGAACAGAACAGTCACAGTACAGCACGCCACTTAGCCGCTACTCTACTCTACGCTACGCTACGCTACGCTACGGTGCCAGGTGCTGGTTGTCTCTGCTTGCTGCTTCGCTCTGTCTAACTATTACCACAGCAGGGCGTGCCCCTATCGTCCATCTTTCTGGTCCTTCTTCACTAACTTCAACTTATGACCGAGAAACTCTCGCATCACGTTTTCTTACATCCCTTTACCGCGCACCATTCGGCATTCGCCCACTTGTCATCTCGGCGATGCGTTGTGTTATGTTGCTGTTGTCCTCCTAGAGCCGTCACTTATCGGGCGGTCGTCTCTTTTGCTTCTTGCCGTCCCTTGGCCCCTAACTTCACCCCTTGCGTCCTTGTCCACTAACGCGCAGATCACACACAGTGAGCGGTCTTAAAATTCTCTGGTCATCTCTGTCTCGCCGTGTCCGTCTCTGTCATTCTTTTCCTTTGCCGGCTGGCGGTCTATGTTAAAGCACGCCGTGTCGAACAGGGACGGTCGACCGTAAAGGAAGAACTAACTTTTATAGAAAAGAAGCAAAAAAAATAGTTAATAGCTCCTACGTATTGATGTCCAGCTACGGGACGGCTTACATGTGTATGTTATTACGTTTTATTTTCTTCAAAATTTACCTCGACCACCAGTGGTTTATAACAGATTTTTCATATTCGCCACACTTGTTGGGGAATTAGATGACATTCTCGACACAATGATTAAACGTCTTCTATTGCCTATAGTTATAAGAAATTGTGCATTACTTCGGCATAGTTCAATATCATCAGAAGCTGTTTTGCCATATGTGGTTAATACCAAATGTTAAATTTACAAAAAATTTAAATTGCTTTCTTTTTATTTATACATTTTATATTTGTGCATCAATTATACATTGGATATGTTACTATACGAGATTTTTCATAGACATAGACACAATTATATATGTACATATGTATATGCAGATGCGTGTCTCGTGCGTGCGTGAATATGAACACCGTCGTCCGACTGAACATCCTCTATAGCCGCTCGACCCGATGTGGATTTCTGTGCTGCTCTTTAAATGTACGCAAACTGACGCATCAAACCTCGCGTGATCGTAATAAGACATGCGAGAGCACAATCAAAGCGCGGTGCCGCAAATCACGGGAAATGGCCATCGTCAGTCATTACCTTCTGTAATCTCGATGCGAGATCGCCATTTGTTCAACGTGATCGTTGTCGGGATCCTCTGCTATTCTACAATAAGAAAAACAAAATAAATAAACACTTCGAGCAGTAGGTATTCTTATCTCAAGAAATCCCGACAATGTTGCAGTTTCTACAGTGCCGTCTTAAGGGAGTACCACCCTAGGCACAAAATAATACCATTATTGATTTCCAAAATTGTCAAATTGCCAAATTTCATACAGCTCACTATAACTTGTATCTATTTTAAAGCCGTATCAAGCGAAATAATTATTCACTCCAGTATTGGGAGACTCTTTCATTTAGTATGACACTTGAATGTTCCCAATGCCCCCTCTTTAATCGGCGCCAATGTATCAGAGCTCATTTCATAGAGGCAGGTGTGGAAATAAAAGTTGGTATCTAAAAACAAACTGCAGGTATATACACAGGCAAACGATTCGTGGAGAGAAGACCGCCAATGCTATTTTGTTTATTATTTCAAAAAGCCAACGTCCTCAGAGCTTCTTATTTTTGTGTGTCGCGTCATATACATACATACGTATATATTTCTACCTATGTGCGGTATTCTTTCCCGCGTAATGAATGTCCCTTTTGTTGTGGATTTGATATTCGAAGGGGGGAAACCCGAAGTGCATTTAATCTTTTTCGATTTCTATACATTTTTCTCTTTCACAACAATGCTGTCTCATTGTACAAACATTGTACGTGCACGAATATGCACAAGTTTTGTTTGCTGCATTTGCATATAAATTGTGCATACACAATTGTCTCTATGCATATACAGGCGTTTTCAATACGTTTCAATTTTGTCGGTGTACAATTTGCAACTTCCTGTTCAATATTGATGTAACAATATTTTTTGATAGTAGTAAAATTATTATATGTGTTACTAATAATGAAAAAAAAGTTAAATCACAATCTGAATCAGTGAGATGATAATAGTTCATCATGAGTAACACGTCTCAAATGAAACAAATAATAATAAAAATATGATTTTGTATCGCGTGGTGAATTTGGTATTATTGCGAGGGCCTCCAGGGTGTACGAGGTCTGTTGTTGGGATTTTATAGCAGTGGAACACAGGCAGCAAACGCGAGGTTGCGGTGCCCTGACTGTGCCAGTTCGGCAACCAGCTGTCCAGTCCCAGTGTATACGTCGGCAAAACGTCTTTGATGTTTGCCGACAACGGTCAGAGGAAAAGCAATTGTATATAACTATCTCTGTCTCGCCATATCTCTCTATCTTTGTTTGACGTCTTTGTACCTTTTCTTAACACTTTTAAAAACATAGTTTATATTTATATATATTTCAAAACGAATGCATTTTTTATTCAAACTACGAAAACAAATAAATGATTTGTTATTTTTCCTTTTTCTCTGCGATTTATTAAGAAAATTGTGATCGCATTGCAAATGATTTAAATTATATCATAAATAATCTACAGTTGTGCGACGTTATTTGGTTGCAATCCGGGCCTGACCAATACCGAATATTATAGGTGTTATACATGTTCTTTTTCGTATATAACCGGCAGTATCTGTAGTATTATTTTAGGTGTAATGTTTTCGTTTTCAGTGTGTTTTCTGTATAGTGTAAAGTATCGTTGGATCTTGGTGTCTGGTGCGTAAGTCACTGAGGTGTGAGGGAACGTAATTCAAGGCCAACTAGTAATTGTCTGGCATCAGTGGGCATGCCGCTTTCTTTGATGTTTGCCGCTCAACACCTATATCCCCGCCTTTGGGCTCCTCACTACGTCCCAGCAATAAAAATATGATATTCATTTTGAATATGAACTTATATACACCTTCATACAAATATACATCTACAGTGGCGATCATACATTTTTTATTTCCTTTATATAGAAATGTATATTTCATAATTCTGAACATTTTATGTTTACATACATACATACAACATATGTTTAAAGAGTATGTTATGTTTTCTTATGATGTATAAATGTCTCAAATATCATATTTGAATTAATAACAAAACATCCAAATTTTATTTTTGCGAAAAAAATGTTACAATAGTTTTTAAAATATAACTTGGTTTTGTGTTTAGTTAGGAAACTTATAACCTGTTTGCTGGTGGAAACACTGAAGAAATTAATAGCTCCAGAAAACGAAGATTATTAACTTAATTGGTGTACCGCAGGTTATAGTTTCACCTTAGGTGTGTTTCAGTTCTCAGAAAAATATAATTTTTAGATGTGCAGTCAATTTTCGAGAACCAGCGGGGGTAGTATTTTCTGAAGAAAACTGTGTATATGAAAGTTCCTATAATCAGCTGGAAATGTAATATAGGTACTAACTGAACTGGCAGGTGCTCCCTGTCCTTCTCAGAATATTCTTGTGGGCTTTTGTATTCACACTAGCTTGTGAAGTCCTTGAATTTTTTTTCGTATTTCCACAAATTGCCCTTAACATTCTAGTACTTGTAATATATTATATTATAAATATAAAAAAAAAATAACAACTTTGTATTTGTAGCCTTATGTCTAAAACTTTTCTTTTGCTTTTGAAGAGTTGTTAAAATTTTTAAATTGTGTAATTATTTATATCGCGTACTTATAAAATATTCCAAGTTTATGTGCAGATAATATTTGTGTTATGTGACTGGTTCTCAATACAGGCCTGGTAAACACAGTCGGCGTAGAATTGCAGGCACATGCTACGCTGTATTCAAGAGCATTGCTTTTATTCGCTTTGATCTCGCCGCCATACTATTAGACCTCGTGATCATCTCCCCGCTGCGTCCCTGTTACATCAGACTTTTTGGCTGGGTGCTACCAGGCTGCTGCGGTGACTCTTTCGTGACAGATTACTTGCTTATACCAGAAATTATATCCCCCTTAATTCTAGTTTTTTTTTTAAATTTAACAATCGGAAATAATTTAGCACAATTATAAATTCAACATTTCTCGTATGCTCCAATTTTCATGAAAATACTATTGAGACTTGACAAAATATTCATGTCGAAGCAATATGCGGGATGTTATTACTATATTTTAATTAAATCCCATCGAATCATAAACATCGGCTGTAACTGCAATATAATACACATATACCGCAGTCACCACGGGAAATAATCCTGTTAGTTGACCATAGTGTCGAAGTACCGAACATTGATGCGTCCTATGATACAGGCAACCCACGTATCAGCCTGCTCGAAGCCATCAAATATTTATAGTTCCCTATAAACCTTCATCCAAGCACTAAAAGAACTTGTATTGCTTGATAGAATTAGAATTACTTAAATTTTACAGGCGAAATATTTTTTATGCACCACAACGTTCATCATAACTTATGATACTGATTTGATATTTTAATAAAATCTCGCAACGACGTAGTATTGAATATACAAGTAATTTAAATTTATAGATATTAAAATATTTCAGTACTAAATTTATAAAATGTATATATTTTAAATAAAAACTTCATTTAAAATATTTTGATTTATTCTTGTAGAAAAATGTTAAGACTAGTGTAGTTCCTTGTCTGAGTTTGCCTAGTTAGAAGTAAACAGTATTATATTATATTGAGATTGTCCGATCTATGTGAATATATTGTTTGGTGCACTGTGAAAAATGAACTCAGTTTTTAGAAGTATATGAATATATCTTCTAAGTTCCCATTCCAATGCAGAACAAGGTAAGAATTATGTGTGTATTTGTTAAATGAAATATTAAATTTGAATTTTTTAAAGAAGTTTTGCTTAAATTTAAAATTTATATTTTTCATTTCACCTTGAATTTGTACGGGAAAATTATTTAGAATGACTATTAAGAGTCTCCTTGAATTGAACCTTGGAGGTAATGGAAAAGGTAACCAAAGTCACTTAGTTGTGATGCGGGCAGTTTAGGCTTATTTCACCTCCAGTTGAAATAATAAAAAAATAATTACATCTATAGAAAACATTCTAATTTAACCTGTTACTAAGTATAAGATGCAAGATAAGGTGTGTGCAGAGGTATTATATTTGTTTCAAGCGAAGCATTAAAATTGATTAGAAAATAAGCATTCTGTTCCAAGTTTCTAATATTAACATATATTACAAATAGGTGAATAAATACAATACAATTCTAATTGATATTTATTTAATATTAATTCACAATTGTGTATCGATTATTATGTGTCATTAGGGCATAACCATAGGGAGTAATATGTGTGGACATGTGGGTTTGCAGTGTGCACATACAAGTATGACTTATTATAATATTAATTGTGACGTGTTTCTGTGTTTGGTTGGTTGTGTGTGTAGGTTCGTTTTGCAGATGTTGCATTAATACAAGATGAATTTGTAACTTAACATACACCTATTTTACACATCCTTGTATATGGTATTGTTTGGGGGATTGAATATATGTTGTGTATATGAAACAGTAAAATGTTGTGGTATTTTTGATTTTTTGTATATCACATAATCATTATATTGTTTATATTATTGTATTATGTTTGACATTTAAACGAAATGCGCCAATATTAAGCCTGTTATATAAGATACGTACAATATATATATTTATATATTGTAAGTACATGTATTTTTTTATTTTTTTTTTATAATACTTCTTATTCGAATACAGATATATTATATTTTGTTTAATAGTTATACAGAAATATTCGCTGTATTCTACACATTTGGTGAGATTCATACTGATTATTATATTAACGTCTATAAGTTGGTCATTTGGGAAGGGGTGAGTGAGATCATATCTCACCGAACGTTCATTTTAGGAATTTATATTTTACTTTTATTGATCACAAAGATGTTTCTCTCATATCTATAGAAAAAATCTTATTTATATTCCATTCACAATTTAAACCCCCACTTAAAAATGAAACGTGCTATAAGAGGTTGAAAATACTTAATAGATTTAGTATCAGGGTTAGTCAGCAAGTATGTATGGCGGTTCTCTTTAACTTTCAAAGTTAAGCGCAATACTTTTAGTCAACCGCCACTGGTTAAACTAAATTTTAGTTACTCCCCACAAACATAATACCCATAAGAGTTATTCAGTGTTAAAGACGCATCTAGTACAACACACATATTACTTAAAAAGATTGTAGAAAAGACAGTAAACAGTTGTCAAGGCGTGATAAAAGAGAGAAACATCCCCGTGGCATCGATTTAGAAGAGATACAATTTACATTTGGTTCCATAATATAAATTAGGAAAAGAATATAAAATTTCGTACACAAGGAATAGACATCTTAACAAATAGTTGGTTCTTAAATTACTACATTACTTATTTTTATAATCATTTTTGGATATTTTACATCGTATATTTTGTGCCTTGTGACACCTGTCGAATCTAAAATGAATATTTTTTCTCAATATTTAATTCAACAACTATAAATGAACAACACTGATATTATGTATTATCTTATTAGAAAATGAGCGAGATACCACTTTATTCATGCCATCATTTAAAATTCTTTTAAAATCATTACAATTCTACGTTAATATAACATATCCGAATGTGGTTCTTCATGAAATTATTCCGTTATATTATTTTTCGCATCTACAATATGTTTATTATATTAGACAAACCTTGTTTTCTTTGTAATACACAATTTGAAATGAAAACATATTTATTTTTAATATATTCAGGCCCAAATATATATATATATATATATATATATATATATATATATATATATATATATATATATATATATATATATATATATATATATATATATATATATATATATATATACATATATATATTTACGTGTAGTACATAAACCAAGGAGGCTGAAAAGTATTCTTTCATTTGAAATTGTGTAGACACATACATTCTACAATTATTAAAAAGTTTTCATTAAGTTCAAGAAAGAGGCCATGTCCAATAAAATAAACAGGGTGGTTGTGACCGACAAATTTTAGTAGCGAATTCGATACTAGAAAAAACGAAAACGATTTCGGAATTGAAAAGCCATACTAGTATTTAAAACTCCGAAAAGTATGTTCAGAATTGAAATGCTTTGAATCCCTGATTACGTAGCCGAAGTTTGTCGGTCGTAGATCTGAGATCACCCTGTATTCCTTTGGTTTACATCAGTTTATATGGTCGGTTTTTTATTATTGTAAAACCGACAAAGTGGTCATGAAAACACAGCGAAAAGAATTGAAGAAGAAGGAATGATTTCTGATTCTTTGTAGTTTCGTCCCTGGAAACCGTAAGCTCACCCTTGAAGTCTTCTTTCGTATGTAGAACGTCTTAATAATTAATTCTTAAAAACATTTTTAAATAATCTCTTATTTCTTTACATCTTCATCACTGTTTATGAAAAGCTTGATGATTTTTTGAAGAAGCTAATAATGGGTTTGAGGTAATGGAAGGTTCGAACACCTGCGATTATCTATACGCAATATTGTTCCATTTTTTTTATTTCATCTTACGCGAAAGACGACATTTTGAGACCACATTATTACTGTTGTTTTTTTTTTAGTTTTATTATTATTAGGCCTGTGTATTGGTTTTGACTTGTTTAGGCCAACGAATTTTATTATCGATGTGTTTATTATGACCCGTCAACCAGCTGTATCTGCCTTCTTTGTCCGCGAAAGTTTTTGTACGTTCAAAATCTCAAATATCAAAAGAAATATTAACAAGAACACCACGCAAAACATTCACAATAGTTGATCTTTACTAAACCGATTGTTTAATTATTATTACTATTAAAGTGGTCGACAATTTTTTAAGTTAGGCCACCAACAGGTTCTCGTCAAGGGGTTGAGTATTGAGCACCGTGCTGTGATGTGTCAGTTTTTTATAGTTATGATTGCAGTGTTTGTTTGATTTCTATCCGTGTCCTTCGTCATTGCTTATTAACCGTTCACCTCTTCGGCTGGTGGTTTGTTTTGGGGTGTTGATTGGCCGGCGTCCGAATTCGTTTCTTCATCATCACCACCGCCACCGACACTACCTGTGTCACTGGCCGCTCCGCTATTTAATTGTGCCAATGTTTTAAACAGGCTTGAGTTTACGAATCGTGGATAACTGTCGCGGTGCATCAATGTGTAGATTTGTAGTTGGGCATCGTCGAAGGTGTGCGGTGTTGGCTCGACCATGTTTCTGTTTACTATTTCGCGAACTCTTGAATCCAATGATACCTATATAAACAAGAACAATCTTTAAATACGTTACAGCACATAAGCGCTAAAATTCACTTTTGTGTATCTAGGCCGTAAACTGTTGATATATATATATATATATATATATATTATATATATATATATATATATATATATATAAAAAAAATGTATATGTATTTAGAAATTTGTAAAAATCCTCAGTGAAAATAATAAACAAATATAAAATATGCAATTACATTTAAATTTAAATTCAACCTAGGTTATTGAACTTTCATTATATTTTGAACTATAAAATTTATTTCGCATGTTTAACTAGGTATATATTTGATGTACAATTCCGAACTCCAAATAAATTCCTCAGTGAAAATAATAAACAAATATCAAATGTGCAATCACATTTACAATTAAATTCAACCTAGGTTATTGAACTTTCATTATATTTTGAACTATAAAATTTATTTCGCATGTTTAACTAAGCATGTATTTGATGTGCAATTCCCAACCCCAAAATAAATTCCTCAGTGAAAATAATAAACAAATATAAAAAGTGCAATACATTTAAAATTAAATTCAGCATAGGTTATTGAACTTTCATTATATTTTGAACTATAAAATATATTTTGCATGTTTAACTAAGCATATATTTGATGTGCAATTCCCAACCCCCAAATAAATTCCTCAGTGAAAATAATTAACAAATCTAAAATATGCAATTACATTTAATATTAAATTCAGCCTAGGTTATTGAACTTTCATTATATTTTGAACTATAAAATATATTTCGCATGGTTAACTAGGTATATATTTGATGTCCAATTCCGAACCCACATATACGTAATTAATTTGGCAAATACCCATACACTAATGTTTTAGCGGTTTAAATATCAATTAAAATAGGTATCTGTCTGTTCCTTGTTATCAAGATACTTAATTGGAATTGGATGTGTAAATATATATATATATATATAGAAAAAAATATTTATAATATTTTGAGTACGGTTTCATAAAATAATTAAAACACTTATGAGAAATCTTCTAATAATATCATAAAAAATAGAACTTGTTACAACCAACTTATCATATTTGTATAGCAGCTTGCGTACAAAGAAAATATTTTCTCTAAACGTATGCGTACACAGTAATGGTACGGTTAAAGGTTTTATACGTATAATAAAGCTCTCAACAGTAAATATGTTATATATGATATAACATATTTTATATGTTTCCCGGAAGCTGATCGCCAAAAGCTCTTTTCTTTAGAATTACATTCTCTGTAATCAATGATGTAGTTATTCTATTTTAGAAATAGATTCTGCAACGAAAAGAGAGCGGTAAAAATTCTGAATTCTTTGCTTTAATATTAAATGTCTTATCCGGTTTTTCCAGTAATGTAATCCTGCAAAATTCAAGTCAAAGGTAGAAAATTTAGAGCATCAGGTCTGTATAAAAGCTGATAATTCCAATGAAGGTTCAAGGCGATATATATATATATATATATATATATATATATATATATATATATATATATATATATATGTGTGTGTGTGTATGTTGGTGCTTGCAAGCTGGAGGATTTCAGTAAACAATGATTGGGCAGAACGGATTTAACAGGATTTATGTAATTGGTGGTGCGTGCAAAGCAAAACCTTTTTGAATATATAGAGATAAATATATAAATATATATTTTACGGTTAAAACATCTCAAAACGACTTATGATTTTTAATTTTGGAGTTATGACTTCTATTGAGTGATCAACAAAGTACACATAAATATATCAAAAACAAAATAATAATAAAAAAGACTGCGAGAATTGTTTATAAAAAACAATGTCGTTTTAATGGTGCTCGTTCTCTATCTTACGAGTATATAGAAATTCTATAACACCCAATAGGCCATAGCCACATACACAAAACTGTGTTCTTATAACACCTATAGCGCTTATATATCGCACCATTAATTAACTAGGATAGCAATGTACAAAAATTATTTTTAGGGCTTTTATTTCGTACTATTATATTTATAATTATAATTATAAAGCAAGTAAAATGATTACTACGTCAACACACAATACTGAAAATCACACGCAATTCGAAAAGTGTTTTGTTATATTTGTCGGCCAGTGTAGTGTTTATAGTTCAATTTTATTACTGCGGATAAAAGCAAATGAGAAAAAATTAGCGTGGCACTATATTTACAATAATAAATGTACATTAAAACATATTTTACAACGTATATGCGCAATTGATTTAATGGTCAAAAATCACTTAAATTAAAAGCCGGAATATTTAAAACATATAAAACGAAAATTTGGTGCGTGGTTTCGTTAAAAGCATATATTGGTAAATGTATGACGTCACTATTACGTGAATCCTAATTGAATATAGGTATAGAATCTGGTACTAGTTATTTGTATTAATAAAGCTAACAATAAAATACAATGAAGTAAATAAAATGTTAGAGTTTGTCACCTACCTCTTTCGGTGAGAGAATCGATATGTAATCCTCATATATTTTCCGTGCCTTTTCCTCGACGACGTCGGGATTAGTTTCTCGTTTGAGTTCTTCACACGCCAACCAAAAAAGTATATTTTCTTCAGAGTATTCGCACCTTAAGAAGTCTCTGAACACCTTGCGACCAGCTGAAAACTTTAATTTATGTTTTATCCTCTTACTTAACTTTTCGATTTCATTTATTATTTATTGAAAAATAAGTTCGCAACCGGTGAAACGAAAAATCAGAGCAAACTTATGAAATATATTTTAGTTTAATGGTAGAAAATCTAAAATGATAAACATCTTCACTTTTAGTATTTATCAAACATTAAAAAAGCCTCAATTAATGATGCTTTTTTGCTGCTCAATAGCGAAAAATAATATTTCAATTATAAACTTGGCGCGTTGTATAAGCCAACACCTATCGGTGACATTGTTTAACAAATACGTTGTGATCGTGTGAATTCCCGTATTTGCGTTGTTCATTCTTGTGTAACTTATTATTTCAGTTAAATAAGTTAGTTACGCTGATATATCAGTGAATTTACTTATGTAAATGTGCTTAAACACAGCAAACTTGCGAATGAAGAAGTAACGCAATACTTCATAATTAAATGTCTATAGCAATTTATAATAATTCAGACTCAAATGTCTATTAAGGTTTGAAACGTGATATGTATGTGAATCAATAATATATAAGCTAACAAACCAGAATTGTAATTCAATATATTCAAATTTTATATCAATTTGCGCCAGTACAACATAATCGAACACTAACGCCCCTATGCCGAGTTGCAATAAGGCGAAGTTCGATTGAGTTTAGACTGAATGTATTCAGTTTCGCTTAAGGTTCTGTTCCAAAATTCATAAACTCAAACGTTTTGCCTGGTTAAACATATCATTATAATAATAAATAGAATATATTTCAATTAAAAGACGATGAAAAAAAGTTTTTAAAACTAAATTTGACGAAATTAAAAAATGTGATATTTTTTAACACCACATTCTGTTATCGTAGTGAGTGCGTTGTTTAGTATCGTCGTGGTAGCCATATTGAACGTGTTACCTTAATACAAAGTATTTTTTTCTCGCAATTTATCCATATAAACTCATCGATTAATCATTCATAATTGAAGTAAGTAAGACTAGGATAACTACTTTATAGATTGACATAATTAAATTTGTGACTCTTCAATAAATTATCGAATTATTTAGCATGGAACTTAAACTAGCAAATCGTACAACGAATATCTTGGACAACCAAAATGTCTACCTAATAAAGGTGAATAAATACGCTGACGAACCGTTCCTATACATTTATGATGCTGGCAAATCTCTACGCGAGTATAATCATTGCGTGAAAGTCTTCTTGAATAACGTTGAGCCGAACGAGCTCCTATGGGATATGGAGAATTTTCCAATAATTGAAGTAGGAAACTGGATTCCCAATACTGTTTGTGGAATGTTCAGGTAAATAATTAATTTTGCAACAATATTAAATCCAGAATGTAAGTACCTTCGCATTACGCACTGTCGATTATGCATAAGTGCATATCGTAATTATATTGATACGTAATTTGGTCATGTATTCCGAATATGGTTTTCCACGAATATGTGGAAAAAAATGGGTAAACTAACCCGTATTTAATATGAATTTACATTCGACGTGCTGCGTAATTCATTTTGAAAGCATACACGAAATTTAGATCTATTAAACGGATGAAATGCAACAGAGCGGCATTAATTCGCGCGTCTGCGTTACTGCAATGCTGCACTCTGCAACGGACTTGACGTGTACCTTAATTAAATTATTTCTATGTTTTTTGATCAAATTAAATCTTTAGAACTCGGTCATCAATCTAATTTAACTCTAAGTCTAATTTTATTGCAAAAAAAAAAAACAAAAGTTAAATTTGGTAAATGTAATTATACTCTGTATAATAATTATTAATTGGAAATTGTACGCGTATGTTTGATACCAAAGTATCTTTGTTTATAGGCAATTCTTTTGGGCAGTGCGTTCCATTTACACAGCGCTATTTTCTGTTGCATACATGCACGGAAAGAAAAGCACAACGGTTGTGTTAGTAGATGCACATTGCGCGGCATTGCCAGTTCTGAAACGGTTCACTAAGTATAAAGTGATCACGTTTGAATACTTTCGTGAGCTGCTCAATTTCCGTAAAGTAACCAGAGTTGACTCAAACCGATTTCGCACTTGGTGCATGACATTTTCGGATGAAATAATCGTTCCGAGCGTACTAGCGAAAAGACAATTTCTACACTTGACGGAAAGCGATCACCGTTTGACTGTAACGACACTGTACCCACCCGTCGAAGCTGAACATTTGCGGGGCGTGAGCTACATTGATTTGCTAAATCGGTACCAAGCGGAAATAAGCAACAAGGACTTTTACTTAGCCGTCGGCCCATGGCATCCGAAATCTGAGTTCGCCATGACAATACAAGCGTTCGTCGAATTTTATGAGCTGCTTGAGTATAAACTGAAGGATACCGTAGCTCTTATTGTCATGGGTTATTTGGATTGGGATGACTTTGAAGCCAACGAGTATCGTCGAAACCTGCACGAGATGTTGAAGACTGTTCGTTGCAGTGAAGCCATTAGCATGATAACCAACGCTAATTGCGAGGTTCGAGCGAATTTCTATCGGATCTCGACGGCTGTTTTGAATACCACTAGAGATGATGTGTTCAATTGGTGCGTTTTGGAAGCTCAGTATTTCGGGACCCCGATCATTTCAACCGATAGTGGTTTTGCAGCTGAATGCATCAAATATGGTATCAATGGAATTCTGTGTCGCGGGGAAGCGAAGCACTATGCAAACTCGTTGTTTCGCATGAAATTGAGACCAGAAACATTTGCAACCATGGGACGAGATGCCTCTGACATGTATGGGCTTAAATACTCATCCATTTTGTATGGTCAAACCCTGCTGAAGATCATTAAAAAATATGACGATAGATATGAAACAACACCGGACCGCAGCAATGATGAGATTATTATACCTAGTGATACCATCCTAGATTCTCAAGTAGATGAAGAAAAAATCGAAAATAAGAAGTCGAAGAAGAAAAGAAGACGCCGCAAAGTTGTACAAGCAACCGAATAGACGCATACACGTTACAATCAGTAATACTAGATTTACTTTTTGAATCGTTGTAAATCTAGTATTTGCTTTGGATAGTTTACTTATTATTGTTCTTGTTCCTTATCGACTGTGATAATTATAGCGATGATATACATATGTATCTCTATTGTCGTCAACTAAATTGATTTTTTGTGGAAACATATTATAAATTACTACTTGAATTTGTTATCCGGAAGTATTTTACACCTTGCCATTGCCTTGTGCCCAAATGTTTTGTTATGTTTGTTGTAAAAATAAATAAATAACTTCCATTTAAACCATATTCTATTTATTTAAAACACAAAGTATTTTAATTTTTGTAATTACTACAGTTTAAGTGTTTACTGGTTTGTTTTTTAACCAGTTTATATTTATAAACTCAAAACGGTTTCAGTTTGAGTTTTTATCACTACATTTAATCGGTTAAACCGGTTTGAAGCCCTGGCTTTGGCCGATCAATAAACTGAATTTGTTTCACAAAGAGTGTTATTTGAAAACTTTTAATGATTTAGATTATTTCAAAATATCATCGAGTGCCTAATATTTTTTTTTAATACATTGAATTCAACAACATCGTAGTGCAATTAAATTTGTTCATACAGCAAAAAAGTACGAATTATTATTTTAATTGCAGTATGTATGAAAAATATATTCAAATTTCTATCGTTTGATGAATATATTTTTCATATGTAAATTACAATTAATATAATAATAATAATATATATATATATATATATATATATATATATATATATATATATATATATATATATATATATATATTTAGTGCAACAATAGTGCTATTTACGGTTGATTATTTTGACTACAAACTGTCAAACAGTTTGATTTGGAAAATGTGTGATTTTTAAAGTGATTTTCGTGTAATTGATTAGTTGTTAGTTCTTCGCAACTCTGTTACAACGATAACTGATGTAGGAGAGTGAGATTTGATTTTATTGCATTATTTGTTGTTAAATAAAGTTAATAGAAGACATTTTCTCAAATATAATAGTTGTTTAGGTAGTGTTATTATTAAAATAAAAATTATATATTTTATTTTTATATATTTTATCAGAAAATTACAGGTTCATCTAAAGCCATTTTTCTATCAGAATATATAATTATCTGACAAAATGGTATTGTCGTTTAGTACTGAATAGTTTATGTATTAATTTATAGATTTGTTTACTCGATTAATAAATACAAAACGAAAACTAAATGGATATAAAATGAAAGTAAATATTGACTTGAATTCGTGTGTTTCATGGATTTCATCGCAAAAATTCTATGGATTCGCGTTTCCAACGAACATAACGTTTGTGTCGCCAAAATTCACCTATACTTATATATCAATATCAGTGAATTGTAGACATTCCTTTTTTATGTATTGATATTGATTATTGACTGATTCAATTATGGTCTAGTGAACATTTTTTATAAAGCTTTTTGAACAATATTTTCTTTAACAGACGCTTCTACAAAGTCTGCGATTCAGTACTGGAAAACGTATTTCATTTAAAGTTTGCTTTAACAAAGAGAATAATGTGTTTTGTTTTCAAGTGATAATACAAAGTATACGAAAGAGCATTGATTTGATTCCCTCTTCGTGGTTGAACCATTCGTTCATAAGTGTAAAGGAAAACTTCAGAGTATAATTAGATTTCATTTGTAGACTAAAGGAACTTTTTTAATCTCCTTAATTTCCTCTAATCAATTTGCTCTCGTAACTTATCACGTTCATAGACAAAAGGTGTAGTAAACGCGTCAAATTAATCATATAAATAAATATATTCAATGAATCAATACATAATTTGTGTATTTGATTTCCAAATACTTATTGTTTCTTTATGACTGGTTTTCTTATTTCATTCTGCTATTTAGAAAATGTTTCAGTTCATAAAAATAATCTTCGCAAATATATTAAATATATTTTGAGAACATTCGACCTATTAATTATAATACATTTAAAATCCTCTTTGTTACTCTCAAGCCCAGGAAATACAGAGAGTATAATCCTAGTAATTTTTTTATAGAAAACGCCATAAAGCTTACATTTTAAAAGGCTCTTCCCTGCTATACCTAATATAAAATTGTTGAACCGTCTGAGTAGAATATAAAAATGTACTAATATAATTGTGTCAAGCACAAGTACTGTTCCTTTCATCTCTCTGCGTAATGAACCTAAACTTGTTTATATAATATCTTCTTAGCTCTGTGTTCTGTTCTTTTTGTTTTCCACACTTTATGTGAACAAGTATACGTTGAATTTACTGGTTTATACATATGTTCAACAACTCAAACCGTACGGTTTTTCTCGTAACATTTAGACACATTCGTTACTTGTTTTTATTTTAAATATACACGATCAGAAACTCATCAAATGATTGGTTAAATTCGAAATAAATATACAACCTTGTCTATATATGTATGTATATAAGTTTAATTTTGATTAAAACAATCAAAATTACTTGAATTATCGCTTATAGATTAAACAATGGATGAATGGTTTAAAAGTTTGGAATAAATAATAAGTAAACAAGCTTACTTACCAGGACTCTTCATTAGTTTATCAAACGATTTACCCCAACTTCGAATTTCTTCTAAAGTTGGACTGGAAAAGTACAAAACAATGAGTGTATGAAAATGTTTATAGACAATTACGTGATATTTGTAAAATATTATAATAAGCGTATTGATTGTATGTTGTATATACATATGTATGTACATACATATATATATAAACATAGTTTGATCATTTATGAATTGTTAAGCGCTTGTACTGAATCGATATCGGGGATTACCTACATTAAAATAGTACAATGGATTGTATACCTAATCCCAAACACACGACATGTAACAATTAAAATGTAATCAGTGTCTAAACTGGGTATACATTATTTTATGGTCTACCGCCAATAATTGATTGAATATCACAAAATTACATATATCGACTCTTAAGCTTTAACCCCTAAATTAGTTTAAATGGTTGGAGAGGAGGGTTTAAATTGTCCGTATACGTATATGAAAAGTATTTATACAATTAGCGTTTAATCATTTGCGCAGCTTTTTATTTCATTTCAATTTGTCAAACAACGGTATGATTATAAAATTGATGGCAATAAGTTAACCTAATCGATATTAAATATGAATGGTGAAATTGTATACATACACGCAGGGTGTGCATGGGTAATGTTAAAAAAAATAAATTATATATATATAATATATATATATATATATATATATATATATATATATATATATATATATATATATATATATATATATATATATATATATATATATATATATATATATAATATATATATATATATATATATATATATATATATATATATATATATATATATATATATATATATATATATATATATATACCTATAGATAATGATGTAAGTAGATAATAAAATGATAAATGACTAAACAAAAAAAAGATGCGAAATAACTAGGGTGTATAGTATATACGCAGTGGAACAAGAATGTAATAACATATGAGTGAAAAGAGGAAATAAACTAATGTAAGCAACATTGTGAAATATTTGTAAACTTACGCTGGTTCACCATCACAGTTGAGCACATCGGAATTGTTCAAATTTTTCGTAGGCCCATTTTCGTCGACATTCTTCACCGCGAGACTGTAACATAAAACGAACACAACGCTCAAATATTTAAACACATTTAATACGAATATACATATATATATAGAAATACATTTTATTTCGTTTATAATAGTAGTAGTTTTCATCTAAAGTCGGGAAAATTTCGAGACAATGTCTAAGACGCAACATTTTTCTTAATATTCACTCACAATGTGATACAGTTTCAGTAAATGTTCTAATCATTTTACCATTACTTTTATCGGTTAGAGAGTTTCCTTTTGCGATTAACAAACCACAACTACTGTGTAAACAAAATGTTTAAATTTAGATCTCTCTCTACTACATTCTATACCCGCAATTAAAATAATTGCAACTGTGTCACGCGCTGACCATTCGCACTCCTAAATAGCAAGTTACATAACAACACACTAGTTATTTTATGTTGTCCCTTTGAGTGGTAACTTACACAAAGTATACATCTCAATTTATGTAGTATTTACCCCAAACTGATTAAAGACATCAAATCACAAACCACAGCGTTACCGTTACAAATATTGAATTACAACTTCAATATTCCATTTTTCCGCAACCCTTACCGTCCCATATTGTAAGTTTCTACGAAAACAACAAATACGTAATCGTAAACAAACAACGCTCGTACATACATACATACATACATACATAACGATCGAATTGCATGATGTAGATTTGATTTCACTCTTTTGTCACTAATAAATTTATTTGTGGATTATAATTTATTACCTAGTTGCAGAAAATACAACTGATGATTCATGTATATTGACTTTATTCGACATCTATTTTATTTTATAAATAACTGAGTTATACTATTTTACATAAGAATACAGCGATGTATTTTGTCGCTGTCACTTATTCCACTATCTTTTTCAAACTAAGGATACCGTTTATGTTATGTTCGTGTGAGCGACTAACGCTGTATTCTTATGAAATATAGACTATAGTGTTTCAAACTCAAATATCATTTTCATGTTATTCGTTTTATTGTGCATCAAACTGTATTCCGTTTATTTTAACACTAAATTATTTACATTAAAATAAAACTATTTATTTGAATTTGTATTTTTGACGCAATTTGTTGATGTTAAATTATGAATTCTTTCGATAGCAATGAAAAATGTTACGGAATATAATTTTACAAGTACTGTAATGTGGTATATTTTTGGAAATACATCACTTGACTTATATTATGTTTTTTTGCAACCAAAACTCATTGTTTAATTACAATAGCACGTGTGGTCCTTCAGGGATGTAAGTTGACAATTAATAATCCACTATATATGTTAATCCGTTGTATTTTTCATATGTGCGGGAAACCCTCCGTATATCTATAGGTATATTTATTATTATGATGCAAGCATGCATATATTTTAAATGATATATTTTTGTGAATTCTCTTTTGTACTGGATATTTATGCAGTAGGTATATAAAAAGTGTATATTACTAAGGAGTACTTGAGTTACAGCATAAATTGTTCAATTTCAATCATATACATATGTACGTACGTACATATAGGGTTTTTATGTGTGCTCTAACATTTTGCTATTCAATACCAGTCGCAATTCTTATGCGAAAACTCCCCAATAGAGATGCGAGGTTCTTTTGCTACATTCACTCGCAATATAATTTAAATTGTGTAGCCACCAAGTGGCACTGATTTTTAAATTAACATTGAATTTGTTGTTTAATTGTAAAAAAAAAAAATGCGCGGAATAGAAAAGTGTGCATGGCGAACTTGATGAATGCAAATGAAACAAAATGAGCTTGTGGAATTACGAAATATTGTAAAGATGCAAATTGATGTGAAGGGTTCTCTGCCACCCCATTTGATGAAAACAGGCATGAAGTTATATACATATGTATGTATGTATGTTACGAATGAATGAATGCATGCATGCATGCATGTATGTATGTATGTATGTATGTATGTATGTATGTATGCATGCATGCATGTATGTATGTATGTATGTAGGTATGTATGTATGTATGTATGTATGTATGTATGTATGTGTGTGTGTGTGTGTATGTATGTATGTATGTATGTATGTATGTATATGTATGTATGTATGTATGTATGTATGTATGTATGTATGTATGTATGTATGTATGTATGTATGTATGTATGTATGTATGTATGTATGTATGTATGTATGTAATGTATGTATGTATGTAATGTATGTATGTATGTATGTATGTAATGTATGTAATGTATGTAATGTATGTAATGTATGTAATGTATGTAATGTATGTAATGTATGTAATGTAATGTAATGTATGTAATGTATGTATGTATGTATGTATGAATGTATGTATATGTGTAATGTATGTATGTAATATATGTATGTATGTATTTATTTATTTTAGACAGCTTTTTTTTCATATACGAATATATGAAAAACTATGATGTGTTTTGTTGTTGTTAAGTTTAGCAGTTTGTTACGTTCTTCTTTAAATTTGTTTAAGTAATATATAGTTTCGGCAAAACATAGGGTGAAATATATAAAATATACTGTTTGAATTTTTAAAGTGAAGTTTTTTTCTTCTATTTTATTCATTTATCGTTCAGAGTAGAATTTGAATAAAACAATAGAATTCGATACAAGCTATTGATATTATATGCACATACTGCCAATGCAAATATTTTAAATGCATTAATAAACAAATCCCGAAATTAGAGTATTTTGTAGCGTGTTCATTTGCTGCAAATTGCAAAGGAATTATTATGAACCATGTCAAATAATTAATAAACAAATATACATATATATATATATATATATATATATATATATATATATATATATATATATATATATATATATATATATATACATATATAAAAAATATACCTATAGATTATTCAATGTTTTATAACATGTCTAAAATCTTAACTTCAAGTGCTTTCAGAATTGTGATTTCATTCGCGTGTTGCGAGTGTAAAACGCTTATATTAATATTTAGTTAAGTTATAAACTATTAACTTATGTTATAATTAGCATTAAATAGCTAACATGCACATGCACGATACTGTAATATGCAATTATATTTACTATAATGTCTATGTACAAACTAACTTTGAATTTAATTGTTATCATTATCAATAAATGTCAGCAAACATAAAGGAACGCATCAATGGGCTATTTGTCAAAGACAGCTTTAACATCAAAGCGCTGCAGGACTGTATCTTTTGTTTGACATTGATTTAGATTTTTTGTAGTTGTTATTTTCATGTTAATATACGCTACAGAATCTTTGATCATAATATGAAAGTATATAGTTGAAAATACGCTTGACGGAAATGTATGATTTTTATTACTAGAGAAGCCAACTTCATCATTTAAGTGCTATTTTTATATCGTAAAATAAATATGTAATTTACCACGGCAGTTACTTCAAAAATTAAAATAATTAAAGTTGATTTTATGTTATATTGACTAATATTGCTAAAAAGGCGCAAACATCTTCTGCCCGCCGTGGCCGTTTGTCTAACGAGAAGTAGGGAAATCTATATTTAATTTAATTTCAACTTAATTTTTGTTCTGTTGATTTATAATTTCCTTTTGTGAATTCGTCTTATAAAATGTTGTTTTATGACGGTTTTGGATTCGGGCAAATGGTGCAATGATTTGTGACACGGACCGCCGGACAGAAGGTGCTTGCGCCGCTAAAAATGGTTTCATACGAATAACAGGTTTTTAAAACTAAAACTAAAACGGTTATTACATTTGTGAGAGCAAGTAACATTTCGTGAAGTAAAATGCAATTAATTTCATAAATGACAATATGAAAAGCGTACTAAAAAAACGGAATCAAAATGAATAATATCAGAGCAGCTTACCAGGCTGGTCCACGACGGCTAAAAACAAAAAATAAACAACAATTAAAAACAATGAAACTAAATTTTGTATCATGCACATAATCCTAATCGCCTCAATATTGCTTAGGATATGCACTTAGTAGATTACTCAAAAAGATATACTAGGTAGTATAAAAATAAACTTCTCAAATAACTTTCAATCGTTACAATTTCAACAAACCTTTGAATTCTTATTTAACGAGCGTTACTCTCAAGAAGATTACGTCCATTTTTCGTTTTGCAAATATATTACTTTGATGTGCTACCGTACAATTGAATCGGAAGAATTTTGATACATGTGCAAACAGGCACAATAATTAAATGAATCATGAAAATAGACTTCCTTTTGATATTGTTAGAAACGACTCAACGAAACTGTTTGCCCTAAATATAAAAGTATAAATCTAATATTTTTTCACAAAATAGGTAGGTTCTGATAATGTTACACAGAAGCTTTACAATTACAGTATACGATGTGATTATTTTATTTTTATTAGAGACAAAGCACTAATGATTAATTGCAAGTATAATAAATAAATAATATATATATATATATATCTATATAAAAATATATTACTATTGCTTCCTTGGAAGTTCTAAATCCACCTTGTTGTCATGTGCGTCTCGATCTTTTCAACTGTACGTGGAACGTTTGTTACAACGAGATAACAAAGAATTCTTATTTCTATATAGAGGTAGATATTTTATATTTTATTTTTACTTTTGAAACTACCTATAAGCTTATTTTGCTGCAATGTGACGCAGTTGCAATGTAGGTAATCATTACGAAATTCTATACGTTTTACTGCAATGTAAAAATTGTATTATTTATGGTAATTTAATATTTGCAGTTTTGGAATACGAAACGCTGATGAATATTTATTACTTAATAGATTTTTATGTATTCGTGCTGTAACGTCTAAACTATAACTAGATTTTTAGTTGACAGGCTACTCGGAATAGCTTGCTGCGCAAAAGACTGCTGCCACCACAATAGCTATAACAAGCTATTTACATTATTGTATTTTTCTATCTTTGTGCCACTCACTCTTCTGCGCATTTCGCGGTTCAAGTTATTTCGAATGTCTTGTAAGAATCTAAAAAGAAGTTTTGCTAAACGTAATATATCATGTTATTACACCGGAATACAAGGTAAAATCATCGAAATTTAATCGGTGGAAAACTTGTAAATATGCGCGTTCCAATTTGATCTCTACGGTTTAAGTCATTCACAATTTCCGCTGTTATTGCGTGCGTCATTCGACAAGCGATTGCTATCGGGAACAATAAGGAAATAAGGAAAGGAATGGAGGAAGTAGAAGTGGTATTAGTATACGTCAATTGTGCTTCCACATCCGTAATCTTCGCAGATATCAAATGAGTATACATACATATATGTATATATATGAATAGATACGATGCATAATTTAAAAGGTGTGGACTAGAAGAAGAAGAAAAAACAATGAAACTTGCCATGAACAACTGCAACAGCAACACCAACAAAAACAACAAGGTTTTGTGGGTCGAGCGGGAACAGCTGGGGGGGCTGGTTGGACTATTGACCCCCCGCTGTTGCCCTTCGAATTGGGTGGCGTGGCGTTGCTCGTATTGCTCCCTCTTAAGCGACAACCGCCGCCGGTCGCGCCACCGACACTGTTGCCGCCACCAGTACGTCGTTCTATTACCAGCTCACTCACGCCGCCACAAGACATCTGAAACAAACACACTGCAAATTATTATTATGCCAGAGCGTACTCTATATGGGTGCATCACAGCCAAGTACAACTAAACTGCGTCACCCATCACATTCTGATTGACAAATATGAAAATGAACATAATAATACATTGTTCTTAAAAAATTTATATACTCCGATAATAATTTATGTAGTATTTCTGTAATATTCCAAATGTCAAACAGGTATTCAGGATTATTTTTACCACTCAAAGTAAACTATAAAAACATTTTTGGAAATTTGATATCGAGCAGGGATTTGAACTGGAACGAAACCGTAACCGAAAACCGTACAAACACCGATTTGTTTTCCTATACCGTAATTTAAATATATTTAAAACCTTTAACCATAATTTATTTCGTATCGCTATTTATGCAATATTATCGGTTCGGTACAGAATCGATATTGAACTGTAACCTTTATGTTCAAATAGTAAATTTAACAAAATGTGAGCAGATGAATCTTCAACGTGCTCTTAACTGTGTTACAATTCGTTGAAAATCGCTAAAAAACGAACTATAAGCAACAAAAAAAAAAACATTACGCAATAAACCGAACCGTAAACGTAAACCGGTTTTGACCAAAAGCGAAACCGCAAACCCTTAGAAGACATCGTTTTCAAAGCGAACCATAATACTCTCTGAATTATTAAAATTACAAAATTGGTTTTACTTGAAACTAACATCTAGTTTTGTAAAAATTGTCCGCAATTGCAGTTTTGCCAGACATTTAAACGTAAATACTATAACTTGCTATCATCATGCGAACATGAATCAAAACTACTGATTTTATTTTGGAAAAAGTGAAATGTTACTGTAATCTATCATCATTAGGTTCTTTGAAGTCGTTTTGCGGCAATTTATAAAGCTACAAATTGTATAATAAAGAATAAAAGTAACTATTTGAGTAGCTTAAATATGTGTATATTTAATTTAAAATTAAAATAACGCAATAAACTAAATTTAATATTTTAATTATTACATGTTATTATTTTAATATTTACATTTCACTTTGTTATTAAATAGATTAAGTACTTAACTCTGCTTAAAGTTAAATGCTAAAAAAATAATTAAAACACCTTTAATTAATGAATTAAATACTTGGAAAAACCTTCACTGACCATTTACGTATTCATACTGAAGCACATTTGCGTTACAACTGATTTGACAATATATTCGTACCTATTACAAGTTTTATTGCACATAAATCCATCAATTTGATTCGCGTAGTAGGTGTTCTGCCAACAAAAAAAGAAAAACTTTTTTGAACGTGACAAAACCACAAATTTCAACTTCCTTGCAACTGCAACGAACCAACTTGTATATTTTACATTTACAAAACACTGCTATATTGAATATACTGAATTTTTATTTTATAGTAAACAATTTTATGAAAATAATTTCCTGATAATATTGAACTGCAAATTTATTATTTTAATGTATGAAATACAATTATTCTTTTATAGTTTATACTTATTAAAACAATTCGTATTTTTAATTGTAGTAGAAATTTGTATTTCGTAAACATTTAAATACTAATTTGTGCTTAATGTGTATCCAAATATTAGTAACTGTGTATTGCAATCATAAATATTCGTTGTTGTTTAATTATCTACAATTCTGTTTCTGTTTCAATATTTATGTGCAAATAATAATAGTACATTTTCATTATTGCCACTAATTTTCGAGATATGTTCGTAACACCCATATATTCCATTGTTAGTGAAATATGTTCGCGATTCATTATTCAATAAGTTTATTTTATAATGAAAATATTAGTTTATATATATATATATATATATATATATATATATATATATATATATATATATATATATATATATATATTGTTTTTGTTGAATAGTACCAAGTTATAAAATAAATAAAAAAACAACAAAACAAATATAAACCCACTCGTCTGCCAGTGGAAAATAATTGTTTCAACAGAAAACCACATCGCTATTTCTGGCCTGGACTTTTTGTTTTGAAGCGTAAAACCTATTTTCATGTTTTGTTTACAAGAAAAGCGATTACAATTTTTTCTTATTTATGTATTTAAAATAAGACCAAATTAAACTTTTTAAAATAGGTTGTTCCTTTCTACCCACATACCGAAAGTCTCTTTCGGTCAATAACAGCTATAAATAGAACTTGAGTAAATTATAGCTGAAGTGATGATGCGCTGTACGTAAAATAAGCCGATGTATTCTGTTACGACGGTTACTCACACCGTGCGATGTTTTACGTGCCGATATCGTTAGCATCCAATGTAAATAATTGAAAATATACGCTAGCATTTGCAAAAATGGAAATATACAGATAGAAATTCTATTTTATCATATTATGATTTCAAATTTCTCTACAGAGAATATTAATTCAGAATCGTATTGTGTTTGTTTCATAACAAATTATTTCACCACTAATAAATACATTGTATTATAAAAACAACAACTGCAAATAGAATGTTTCGCTAAAGCACCTAGTAGTTTCAATGTCATGGTTTAAACCGTAAATATAATTAATTTATTATGCAATATTAACTTCTCACTAAGTTAATAATGAATGCATTTAGAATCGCGTTAAACAAATTTGTGTAATGCGAATGACATACATAACTAACAGATGGCTACTTCTATTATGCGTTGCATTTCAGTTAAGTGACATGAAACTCGGTCTGAAATGCTTGGTTTATACCTAATGATTTCTCTAAACTTGTGTAAAGCGTACTCAAACTAACCAGTAGTTGTTCTACGCTTGAACCAATAAGAACGAGACATTTCCGTACACGTGTTTCAATTGATTTGTCGGGTAACGTTAGGTGGTTTCGTTTCCATAGTTTATCGTTACGTTATATGAACCCTAACATATATTCTATTAAACATTTTAAATTTATATACCTACATACATACATACATATATAGGAAATAACAATTTTATTATAGTTTTTGACTAAAATTGATTCAACGTCCTTAAAACAATTGTATATATGTATATTCAAATTTATAATCATATTCGTGTATGAAATATTCCCAATATTATATAAATTACATCAAATAGGCTTTTGCATTAATAATACAAACAAAATTACACTATTAATTATCATAAATATAACATAAACAGTTTAATTATTAAAGAGCCTAATCATAGTGCACGCAAACCAAGAAATTCGTACATAGTTCGTTGTGCTGACTATCAAACACGTGTTGCCAAATAAGAGTGTTCACGAATTAGTTGCGTGATGTCACTTATATTTAGTAGCACGTGAGGATGATTTGTAACAGTGCTAAGACCCTAGGGTGCGGCAAACCACTTCATACCGATAAGAGATTGTGGTGTGATTTTTTATAATGATATCTGAGCATAATATAAATTGCCGGTCACGACCTCATCATGCGCGTGAACAAAATTATAGTTCTATTTTTTTTTTTTTTTGTCTGTTCTTTGATGTAATTAAGCTTTATACATTATTCAAATTTTATCACACAAATTTTAAATAATGTTAACATTTTATTCTAGAACAAAAATCACCTGTAAATTATTTAAATTTTATTGCGAATAAGATCGCAAATTGATTCTACTGATTCGTGACAATCGGTGGAACAGTTGATTGGGATTTTTGTCAATTTGTGTTTGTACTAAATATCAAAAGTCAATCGGATACACAACGAATGATACGTTTGTTATTTCATCTATTACTGATTACGAAGTATATATTTTTTTTGCCAATTTGATAGAATTTCGTAGTTCTAATATATGTTTTTCTCATGTTATTAACTAGAATATTATAGTTTAGTTGAGATGGTTCATATTTCACTGACACCAACGCAACAGCATGGATGATTATGCTTGCATCCGCTTATGTTATTTGATGATTGATGATATCTGGAAAGTTCCCAACATTTATCCCGAATTCCAGAATTTGTGATGTTTTAATATCTGTGTCTAACAGCTTATGCAAACATGTCCTGAATAGAGGACAGTAATTAATCGCTGACCAATTGACCGTCCAGAAAGTGTATCAAAGCAAAATGGTGCGACTCTAATTAGTTATTTTGGATTTCAATATTGTAAAGGACCAATAATAATTAAATTTGCATTCGTCAAAAAATAAAAGAACTAAAAAAGTATTTGGCATCTGAATAATTTCCGAACGTGTGTGCAAATATAAAATTATATTTGGCTTTGGGTTAAAAAAAAAAAATACAGCATTCATTAATTAAATCAACACGTGTTCCATTTCAAAAGCGTATTAATGTTTACTTTGGTGAATTTTGTATACAATATATTGGAATTTGAATGATACACATAGAATTCGATTGGTATTATCTCAAACTAGTCTCAGAGCGACTAATGACGTCACTGATTCCCAATCAATATTGTATGAAAACATTAGGAGCTTCAAAGTTCTATATACATTTTTTCCAAGAAAAAAAAAACGCATAAATATGTCTGCGATTAAATATTTACAGTTACGAACAAGATTTGTTGCTTATTTTATTTATGTTTTCTTCAACATATTCACGACATATGTTTTGTTTTAAAAGTCATATATTATAAAGTTATTAATAAACTTGTTTTTAAATTTTATTGTCTGCACATGTGTGCTTGTGAGCAACCCTCAGGTTCCGTCGCAACAAGATCACCGAATCGCAAATAGGTTGCACCTATATTTATCCTAGTTTTAAACTTCAGCAGGTAGGTTATTTAGACTAGAAGTGACATTGAATATATGGTTGATGTTTTACATTCATTTTATTTATTGTATGAAGTTATGTAACTTATCATGTTAGTTGTTATTTGAAGTTTGGAATTTTCAAAACGTTACGAAAACACAGACAATTACGATTGTCTGATCGACTTAATATTTATCCTAGTTTTAAACTTCAGCAGGTAGGTTATTTAGACTAGAAGTGACATTGAATATATGGTTGATGTTTTACATTCATTTTATTTATTGTATGAAGTTATGTAACTTATCTTGTTATTTGTTATTTGAAGTTTGGAAATGTCGAAACGTTACGAAAACGCAGACAATTACAATTGTCTGATCGCCTTAATATTTATCCTAGTTTTAAACTTCAGCAGGTAGGTTATTTAAACTAGAGGATGACATTGAATACGTTGTTGATGTTTTGCATTCATTTTATTTATTATATGAAGCTATGTAACTTAGCTTGTTAGTTGTTATTTGAAGTTTGGAAATTTCGAAACGTTACGAAAACGCAGACAATTACGATTGTCTGATCGCCTTAATATTTATCCTAGTTTTAAACTTCAGCAGGTAGGTTATTTAGACTAGAAGTGACATTGAATATATGGTTGATGTTTTACATTCATTTTATTTATTGTATGAAGTTATGTAACTTATCTTGTTATTTGTTATTTGAAGTTTGGAAATGTCGAAACGTTACGAAAACGCAGACAATTACGATTGTCTGATCGCCTTAATATTTATCCTAGTTTTAAACTTCAGCAGGTAGGTTATTTAAACTAGAGGATGACATTGAATACGTTGTTGATGTTTTGCATTCATTTTATTTATTATATGAAGCTATGTAACTTAGCTTGTTAGTTGTTATTTGAAGTTTGGAAATTTCGAAACGTTACGAAAACACAGACAATTACGATTGTCTGATCGTCTTAATATTTATCCTAGTTTTAAACTTCAGCATGTAGGTTATTTAGACTAGAGGATGACATTGAATATATCGTTGATGTTTTGCTTTCATTTTATTTATTGTATGAAGTTATGTAACTTATCTTGTTAGTTGCTATTTGAAGTTTTCAATTTGTATAGATTTGCTTAATTAAAAACTAAGTTATACCAAATAAAACGAGATCTGCTATATTTTAATTCTACAGTATTATCATACAAAACATTAATAAACTTTATCCCAAGCTACAGCTACTTTATTTATTGCATGACATAAAAAGAAGTTATTTTGCAATTAATTGTAATATGATAGTTATTTTATTTTAACGATTTTACGCTTACGGTTTTAAATTGTTTATAAAATTACGTTGCTTTACTAATATAACTATATAAACAAAGAATAAAGTGTGATCGTATCCACTATATTAATGAAGCAGGATGGTTCATCGGAAGATGGGTAATGCCGGATTAGTAAAATTCAATTTTCCATTTGTGCTAACGTTTCGGTCGAGATACGATCTTCCTCAGAGCTGTTTTTTTATTTTTATGCAAAATCAAACATTGTATAAGTTATTTTACAAAAATTGTATAAATGTACAAAAATCCTTACCATAAGAAATAGCAGATTTTTTTATTGGTGTTTAAAATGTTGTTTCATATGACATTTGAAAATAACATTTTGGTCAGAATCAAAAATTAGAAAACGAATATACTATTTGAACAATTCTACTTTAGATAGCTTTAAGCTTTATAATGTATAGAAAACTTGTTTACAAAATACTTCATTATTTAGACTACATAAGGCAAACTTCTAACAAATTTTTATCAATAAATTACGAACATCCACAGGTTTTTTTTTACATGTATAATGAATTATTTTCTATGTGTGTACTAAAAAAGAAACTTGCAGATCGATAATTGAATTAGTGTTTGACAATGATGGTACAATGAAATAGTCTAAAGCAGCATCAAATAATATAATTTCCGTTCTAATGGATTGTTTGAATTTGTTAACTGTCAAAATATCGCAGAGCAACCAAATCAATTGAAATGAATCGTAGGTTGCATATATTTAGGTCTAATATGAGGGATTAATTTCGAAAACTATTTAAAATATAGAGTATAAATATATATGTATATAAATTTGATGGGGAAATGGCATGTACCTATATAAATATGTTTGTAGATTATGAGTACTGTTGGTTTCAAATAACAAATAATTTAAGGATAATCAAATTTTGTTTTTAACCAAAGCAAAAAAGAAACCCGATAAATATGAGTTGAATAAAAGAAATAATTTAGTCTGCGCTGGAACCTCAAAGTTAATTTCTAATAAGATATGAATTATTCGTTAAATGAGAAATAAATTTAATATGAGAGAAATCTCTGGCGTTTGAACAAGTATGTATGTATGTACATATTATATGATAATTAACACATATTTAAACAAAGCTTTGTAGAACGCCAATTCCAGTAAAACAAAGAACCGAGCATTTATTTCACAAACGGTAATTGCTTTTGGGGACGACCGTTCGAAATTCATTTGATCTGCACCATGGCGGATGCATAAGTACGAATTAATAAACTGGGGACATTTTAAGCTTTTTTACCGTACGCGCATTGGATGTATACCAAAAGCGTTCATAGTGTAATGTAAGCGGGCAAATTAGTTCATTGTCAATATCACTAGCTGCGTGTTCGAGCATGGGTATATACGAGTACACATAACAAGCACAGGTAACAGAAGGGTGGGCCCAGAAGTAATTTAGTGGCCTGTACAGCTTAAATTATGCATTGCTTTGGTTTGTTTTAGCCACCAGTGCGTTGAGCGATTTAGCGAACCTGAAACGTTTTTATCCTCTATGCCACATGCTTTATAGCGTTCTAATTTTGTCCTCTTGAATTTATACTTAATCATTTCTTGTATTACATACTCTTACACTTCAAATGGAATCTCATGCATTTGTTTATAATGGAAAACTCGGATATAACGACATTCATATTCATATTTGTTTGTTATAATCTCTTTAGAAGATTATTAATTAAATAAAACAGTTCCAAATGTTTAAATTATGTCATTCAATAAGGAAATATATATTTTTAAAGACTTCCAGTTCAATAAATCTGTTTATGTGAAAAGGATTCAAAACCTCAGAAATGCAGTCTGGGTTTTTCTGCATTCTTGAGAGTTTCAATCCTTTTCGCATATTAATATTTCAGTTTAGAACCACGTAAGCACGAAGTACGTTTATGCGAAAAGAATTCGAAATCTCAGTAATGCAGCCTGGTTTTTTTCTGCCTTCTTGAGACTTTCAATCCTTTTCGCATATTCATATTTCAGTTTAGAACCATGTAAGCATTAAGTATTTTTATGCGAAAAGAATTCAAAATCTCAGTAATGCAGCCTGTGTTTTTTCTGCATTCTTGACAGTTTCAATCCTTTTCGCATATTAATATTTCAGTATAGAACCACGTAAGTTTATGTTTATTTCTCAGCTAACAACTGGACGAATACTGTGATATAGTCAATTTGTGTTATAAATATCGTTAAAAATGTTCGTTATAGTCGAGTTTGACAACGTTCTTATAGGTAACTGGATTCTATTGTGTATGTGTGTGTGTGTGTGTGTGTATAAACATAATAATAGATTTGTGTGATTCTCGTGTAAAGAAGGTGCCTTGTATCATAACAAGCAATCAACCCCTGGAACCTATAAAGGTATATATGTAGTCTGTAGTTCCGAAAACGCAGATGTGCAAAGAGAACACGGTCTGTTGCGGTATTCGTCCTTTTCCGCTTGATAGGCGAATGTAACCGAATATTAGACATTATAGTATTTCCGTTGGCTTCGTTATCGTCTCTAACCTAGTTCCTGTCGTTCCTATCGCGAATTTGTGTTCCTGCCGATGCATGTGCCTTCTATATCTAAGTACGAAACAGGGTGCACAACTGAGCAATTTCTTCTTCCCCAGCACGCCATCGCTTTAGTCTTCGCGGCTATAAGAGAGACATTTTCGCTTTAGCGTTCACGTTTACACCTAGCGCCATTTTGCTGCATCGATTATGTATTCTAAAAGTGTTTTGTGACGTGCCGCCAGTTACTATGTAAATTTAGCTTAAAGCATATACAGAAATTTATACGAGCGTATTTATAAATATTAGTATAGACATAAACATTTCACCCAGTCGAAACGCTGGAAAGCCAGCAGGCGCACGATAAGAATGAAATAGACCATAGTTGGCGAGTTGTTATAGGCTTAGTAGGCATTTCTTAACAACTCTCGACGCTGTATCACTTTAGAGGGTAAATATTATGATTTAGCTACCACACTTTTATTCATATGTTGTGCACACTTGAATTGAATCTTCTAAATAGTTTATTAAAAATAAAATGATTAAATATTCAAATATTCGACAAATGTGAATATTAAAATATTAGTAAAAAATTAATTACTGAATGATTTACCATTTCATAGTTTCCAAAATGATTAAACTTCCAAACCCTTATATATATATATATATATATATATATATATATAATTTAAAATAAATACTTGAAGTATTTTATTGCATATAATGAAATAAACTTTATAATTAGCTCGTTATATATGTTTATATTTGGAACATATACGTACATATAATATAGCAAAAGTATAAAACAGAAGTAACGCGTTTAATTTCAAAGGTAATTAGGGGTGTGTCATAGGTACATCATTTTCAAACTGATATAATTGACCTTTGACCTGTTAATTGACCTTATTTATGTCGTTGTAACGTAGGCAACCAGTCTTGTCGTTAGCGACGATATTTAGTATGCAGTCCGGGTTCATGCGGGGTCTCTACCTTTTTTGTAAACCAGTGGAAAGATTCTAAGAAAATCTATAGCAGCTAAAGTTAAAGCTATAAGGCACACTGCCCTGTGAGTAGGCGATTTTGAAATGGATGCAACCGTAAACAAATGTAAGCTAAGGATAATTAATGTAAAATTACTTTTGAGGTAGATAATATTTTAATGAGCAACTCCACCAAAATTCACATAAATTCAACGCGCTGTGCATGTTGAAATTGGCACACTCCCAGTTTTCTTCCAAAACTAATTCACTCCCATTAGTGAGTATCTACGCGGGGTACATACTCGGTCTAGATTTTAACCTCCGTCGACAGAGTGAACAACGAACTCACATATTTTGCGTGTTTTAATAGTATTGCACTTCTATAAGTGTACACCCTTCTCTTAATTGTAGAACGTGACATTTTCTATACGAAATAATACGCAAAAAAGCATGAAAACCAAGTGCGAATTATCTTGCTTGTCTCTCGTATACCTGTGCTAATATACAAAGTGGACTTGCAGACAATTCTAATCATCTGCAGTACTCAGAACTAGACTCTCTTATACATAATCATTCAGTGTAATTATTTATTATGACCATAAGTTTGCTGGTTTTCAATCGATGTCAAATGTCATATTTCAAATCATTTTTGTCTATTTTATTGTCCTGTTAAAATATTTTACTGTAAATGCAGTCGTTTCGGAGATATTGTAGAAACGACAGAAAATATGACTAGCAAAAACAAGCACATCCGATTTAAATATTCTTTTCAAAAATAAAACATGTTCCTGCGGGCCATATACAAATTTTAAACAATTTTGGCTGCAGCTCGCTCACACATACACACACACACACACACACACGCATATATATATATATATATATATATATATATATATATATATACGCATAAGCGCGCGTGCACACTCATACACACAGTCATAGTCGATGCAGGGAAGGTCAAAAAGTGTATTTCAGTTGACTTACTTTTAACTTCCTATAAGGAAGTAAAAACAGTATTTATTACTAAGCCCTATTATCTGGATAAAATTTAACCTGAAATTAATATAAATTGTTCGTGAGCAAACGTTTATGTAATGTACACAATTTGATTGTATCAATTATAATTGTTGGTTTGTACATATTTAATGACGTAATGCAATTCATAATTACAAGCTTCACTACATATTATATGAACAATTATACAGGTTTGCTATTATTATTATTACTACTTGGAATATTTAATAATGTTATATGATTTAAATGTTACAGAAACCTAACAAAAATAAACAAACTTTATTTAATTTATATATGTATGTATGTTTGTATGTATGTATGTATGTATGTATGTATGTATGTATGTATGTATGTATGTATGTATGTATGTATGTATGTATGTATGTTTGTATGTATGTATATACATCGTAGAAGTATTGAAGCAAATATATGAAGTACATACATTGCGTCAGCTAATTTCGTTCTACGTTTATTAAATAAATTATAGTAGAAATGAAATATTTATTAACATATGCTCCAACACGTAAACATTTAAAACACTTTCTTGACTTCAGACATTCTATAAACTGAGCAGATACTGTATTTACTTTATAGAGTATGGCTCATGCCAACTATCAACTGGGGTTGAAAAGACATAAACATTTTTATATCAGATTATACTAATTATAATACCTACAAAATAAATAAAACACTATACAGATTATTATCGTTATAACTTGGGTAAAAGTTTTAATATTATATTTTACAGCCTTTATAAAGTTCATATTTTATTCATTTTTATGAAATTTTACTTGTACGATATTAGAATTTTTATAATAGATTTTTCCTGTGAGGTTTTACACAATCCAAAAACACTCGACAGCTTTTCTACCAATGTACTAGTCCTCTATTTTTGGTATAAAGTAATCCGCAGTTTATAAACCGTCATAACCAGGCTCAGTTGATTACAAAATAGAGGAATTGAAAAGTAAAAGGTAAAATGTAAATTAGAATTTTTTGTTCAAAATATTTAATCTGGAAAATATATTTTTTTTAAAGAACTACGTTAGAGCAGATGGAGTGAAACGATTATTTAACTAATAAAAAATTCGTTATTATGTAGTAGTGAATTTAATCTCGAAATTGTAATTTATTTGAAGTTGTATTTGAATTTTTTGATTTATATATTCGTCAAAATTAGTTTAAAACGACATGTGGTAAATATTAACGCGACGGAAAAATCATTTCAAATAAAGTTTTCATGTGTAGAATATGGAAACTATATTTGCAAGTGCAATAAGTTTTAATTATACCTATATATATATATATGGTATGTACGGATTTATTAGAAATACTAAAATAAATGCTTTATCATCAGCTGTATTTTAAAAATATCAAATTCATATCTGAGTCTTCTTTTCCAACCAAATAGAACGAATATATCGCGGAATTGATTCTGACTGAATTTGGAATAAAATCGAAATGTTTATTGTGAAACTAAAAAATATATTCACGCAAACATGGTATTGTGTAAGAGAAAAAGTCTGTTTCATTTAGAACACATACGAACGAAAACAATTCCGTTCCAATCGCTGTTCGTTGAACATACACATACATATATACAGATAATTGAAAAAAAAAAATAAACTAATAAAAATTCAAATGAAAATAGTTGGAAATTTTGCAATGCAATTAACTTCAGTCTAAATGACGTATTGTAAGAAAAACGATATAGATTTTTTCATTTAATGAGATTGGGAATTATGAGCGGTGATTCTGCGCACGGTGTGTAGGCGGAAAACGTTATATAGTGCTTAGTGGATTTTCAATTGAAAACTGAATCGAATACGCAATATTTATTTATATTTTGTGTAATTATATTTAGAATCATTATTCACTCTCATTGCGTACTAATGACGTATTCTATCTAGTTTCGCTTTTGAAAATTCAAATATATATATACTCGTATATACGAGGGTGGTCTGAAAAGTTTCCGACCTCAACATGAAGATAGCAGCACTCGTAAATAAACGCTAGGGAATTTCGTTGTTCATCTGTTGACAGTTACTCACCAAAGTTTCAGGCATTTATATATTCACAACTGACAGCAATGACCATTATTTCTGCTTCGTTTATTTATATTTATAATTAAAAATTACATTATAAGATTGGTATTTAGTTAAAAATGTATGTAGACGCTGTACGAATAGTCATACGACAAACCCAGAAGTATAATTATAAATATAAGCTACTAAATATAATTTCACTTAAAGTCATCGTTGTAAAAGTAATTTGATGCTTAGGGCAGCCAAGAATTGAAAGTGTATGACGGCTAGAAAATCTGTAAAATTAAAAAAACCCGTACCTAGTCCTATAATGAATATAAGTACTCATATATTTAAGAAAAATTCATTCTCTAAAACAAGAATTATGTTCTATATATTTAATAGATAATAGAACAAACGTTCGATTTGGACTTGAACTTTCAAAAGATTACAAATGTTCGTTACCAGATCTATAAACTCGCTCAGAATAGTATTAATTTGTATTTATGTATACTATATGAAAATGTTATTGAAAGAAACGACAAAGTGCGCATATCATATTTATTAGTAGACAGCGATATAAATGAAAATGGTCTAGTACAATGAATGGTGCTTTTTTATGCTCGTTAAATATAAATCATTGAATAAACTAGAATGAGAATGTTTTTCAAAACAAGAAAAATCACAAAGCACGTCATTAATTTGCAACAAAAGTATTCATTGACTAAATATAAAATTGTTGTTTGAAAACGCCGTTTGTTCGTGTATAAAACTTAAAAAAATAGCATTCGATTTTAGTGTAGGTAACGATACCGCTTCAAAAATAAGCAATAAATGTTTGCGAAATTCAATTCGAGTGTTTTCTTATTAAGTTTTCTTTGTAAACAATGCAATTATTTTACTGAAGTTTACTCAAATCATGAAAGGAGTCTAGTAAAATTTGTCAAGTGGGATCATGCTATTCTCGCTGATCCTTTTTTATCTGTGAATCTATATTGTTCTCATTCTAATTGGATAAACTTCAGATTTGAAAGTTGGCAAAAATTGAAGTTTAATTAACGTCGTATATTTATTTTTTGTTCAGAGTCAGATTGTTATTCCATGAAATAATTTCCGTTTTAATTGAATGAATCCATAAAAGTATTACGTACATGACCATTCATTTGACAAGCAACGAACGCTGCACAAAGGCATTATTATATTATTAATATGAAGGGCAAACCACGAAAATGCAAAACAATACGTTCGAAATACATCGCAGCAGGAAGTACAACTTCTACAAAATGTAACGCGAACATGTATGTAATTAATTAATTTGCAGCGGTTTCGTTATTTTTGACGGGTATAATAAAATTAAAACTAGTTACACCTAGAGCTTTATAAGGAAGCTGTCGATTAAACAAGCTTTAGCTTGGAAATGTATTTGATGGATTTATTTAGTTTATTATATAATAAAAATAAGAGTAGAGACACATTTTAGTAATAAATGACACAAAATTGTACAATAAAATACTTGAATTTTCTTATTATACTATACTACTTCTGACCTAAACATTTTTCGCTGTGTTTATTTGTTGGTTAATTTAATTTATATTTACGTAAAAGAAAACCATAGGTGAGCGCAAGCTAACATTTTTTGAACCGTTGGAGGTTCATAAACTTTTTATTGGTGTAATCATTTTTCCTGAATACTTTATAACTTTAATAATAAATGTTTATAAAGCTATGTGGAGACGGATTATGTTTTCCCCAACTTTCCACATAAATTATTCAGTTAGAGAATTTTCCATTTGATAAACCAGAGTCACATACATATAGAGTTAATTGAATGTTTCGAAGAATTTTTAAATGTTGTCAATTCGTAATGTTGTTTACTGAATTAAATGTTGGTTAGAGGGTTATATTAAATATGCGGATAGGTTTCGTCGTCATTTATATCTTAGTATAATTATAATGTGATTTTATGCCTCATTTACAGTGAATATAGCGTCTGTATACGTACGTTCAATTTAATCAAAAGTTAAAATAAAACAAACAAAATGGTTGCAGAGAAAACGGTGCTTTTACAAGTCGACTGAAGCGGCGCTGTTCTTCAGTGTTAACACTTCACAAATAGGTTTATTCTAGGCGGTGTTAACGTTAACGTTGTTTCAAAAGTGATTCGCTTCACTCAGAAGTGGTTAGATTTTACAAAATGTCTTGGAGTTCCAAAATGTGACTCTTTGAGTGCGGAATATACTCCATGTATGCAGCTTGGTAAATAGGTTACGTGGAGTCCGAGGGTACTGGTAGTGTGTTGTTTTGGAGTACACTCTATGCTCTCAAGTAAGGCTTTGGAATGCAGTCCTTAGAATTCTCTCTTACGTCACTAAACATGTATGTATTCTATGTCCGTCTCTTACAAATTGTCTACGCGCGAAGAGGATAACAAAGAGCCTGTTTATCGGTTGTTTCCATAGAGATTTGTGACGAGGTCTATTCGTTTCGTTATTTTTAGTATACCTAAATGTAGGTATGTTTTGAAGTTAGAAACTATGTGGATGAATAATAGAAAAAAAAGGAAACAACAAGAAAATAACAAAGATTCACCCAGTAAAAGGAAAAGGAGTAGTGGAATTGTGTGATGCCTGCCGTGAATTGTTGAGCTAGAGTAATGTGCAAGTAAATGGTTGTCGAGAGACCTATATTACAGTGCGTGAACTGCCGATTCAATTCAACGGCACACTGCAGAAATTTAAACAATTCGCTATTAACATATTTCAGAGCTGTGCAATTGTGTTATTATATATACGCTCTGTAACATCTCCTGCGTACTCGGTGTCTAATACGTTATGATGTTTAATCGCATGAGTTCAGATGAACGCTGATCAAAATGGTTTACACGAAAATTAAATGTCGTCAGCACTACGACATCTCATCTCCGTTAAGGATATTATATTACTTTACGGACGTTGGTGCTCGACCTTACATCAAACGTGAGATTTAACACTTCACTTTAGAAAGATGAGGAATATTGGTTATCAAACGCCAAGATACATACATACATACATATATTGATTGCACCGATATTAATAGTTTTTTTTCCGCAATTTTTGTTTCCATCCGCTTTTTATCAACAACAAAAAGAACAATATTTCAGTGGGACGAATATTTATCTCTTTTAATCATCAGCCAGAGGATAATAATATGGTTGAGTACAAATATACAGTGCCGTAATCACTTTCATTGACTACTACTACAGTACTGCAAATATTGCTCTAGGTATTAAAAAGCACTCATTTATTGTTGGATTAAATCTTTTTTTATAGTTATACACTAATAGCAACTGGCATTGAAGCTTTCCTTAACGCGCTTATAAAGAACTTTTTACTTTCATATATGTATGTATGTACATACATACATACGAAGTATAGTAATTATTACAATTTTCCACATTTTCAACATTTTAACGGAATATCACATTTTTACCTTCCCTAAGCTGAATCTCACTATTTTCGGAATTACGTCTATGTGTGTCTGTTTATAAACGCTCTAGAGCCAAAACTGTTTAAAGAAAAATTAAGACACTTGTATATGCTCTAGATGTGCATCTAGTCGTATGTTTGTGCAGTTTCTGCAATAACTCGGAAACGGTTGCATTTATAGCAAAAATAGTTACATTTAAAAAAAAATTAATATTTTGCACAACTTTTATTTGAAAAGTTTCTTCAGTTACGAGTGAATTACTATTGGTATTATTAAATTACTTATTCATGTCATATATCATAATTACGTAGGTATGGGAATTTTTTTTATTTAATAATTGTTTAACAAGAAAACAAAATAGACTCAAATAATTTGGGATTCGATATGTAACATTGAATGTCGCAAATAGATTTAGTGGAAAAGCGTTTTAAAGTTAAAGTAAAATATATAAAATATAATATAAATATTTTGTTGAATTTTTCAAAATTTGTATCTAAATATCCTTCCTATCTAAAATGATATACCAACTAGGTATAAGGAAATGTCTTAAATTATTACTCGTTGTGCTAATTGCAACGAGGTATCTAAAATCAACCAATTGCACAATTAACGATATTGTTATTTTGTATATTAAGTCATTTTGATCATTCCTTTCATAAGTAAGTGTCAGAAATATATATTTAAAATCAAGGTTTATTTTAAAGAAATTAGTATTTATGTGTTGTGCATCATGGTTGTTACATCTCGACTAGTAGTTTACTAACAAAAAAGCAATTTTGGTTGGAAAAGTTATTTCATCCGCTGGATATATAAAACATATAGTTTTATGGAATATACTCGGGAAACCGTATAACTTTTTATGTTTTATCCAGTGAAGATTTATTAAAGCGGCCTGTGCACGGATAGATCAGTTGTAGTATACATACATACATACATATCACAATAGTCAGAGCATTATTAAATGAGTAGCGCATATCGGAGTCGAGAGAACATACCTACAGGTACACAAGAGCTTCTGACTCTGCCAAATCATGACAGATTTACGAACTCTATTCCACAAAATCATGTGTTTTGTGCCTGTGAGTATGTGTGTATATCAAGTATGTATGTACATACGTAGGTATATATGTGCCAGTGTCTGTCACCAGTAAATGATAACAGGAAGTGAATTAACTCGGGATTGAGTGCAAAAGAGTTATCGATGTTAAACGGATATGGGAAAAACTGGAACATTTACTGCATTAAGGAAACATGCATACACACACACACACACACAAACACATTTAGATAAATAGTGGAGGTTTTCATTCGCGGACGTCACTACCTTTATCAATGTCCATGAAGACGGGAGCAGCAGCGTTTACACGTGGTCTGGTCGGACGGCGCGTAACTCTAGGGCCTGAATCAAGTTAACCGCGTACATCGATGTTGCTGGAGTTTGTCTTGGACGCATCACTGCAACGCCGTCGATACGCCACCGGCTCAGGACTCTACGCTGAGGAAGGGAAACTGAAAGGAGCCGAATCTTGATAGTTGTCTCGGGTATTGAGGTGAAGGTACGCGCGCCCTTGTGAACGTGGGTCCACGTGCCCAGGCACGCCACTGACGACCACACGAACCTTACACGCACAGCGTACTAGCGTCGCACGGCCCACGATAACGTTTCCACTAAGTTATTGATTCCAGCACGACATACGGTGAGCAACGAGGAAACCCAAACCAATGGCACGGTTTACCAGCGTCGGCCGTCGTCCAAGAACCCTTCAAACAACGGGATGTTAGTGCGTGCGAATGTACCTGGTGCTGGTGCGGTTCATCTGCACTCGGCATTCGGCACGCATCCGTTGGTACTTTAGCGAGGGCCGAACGTCCGTTTGCCCGCCAATATACGAATTAGAAATTATGCGGGAATATTTGACAAGGATGTTTATAGATCAATGTGTATAGGTATAGCAGAATGCGCAACTATATTGTATGTCTACTTATATGAACGGCGTCACATACACATTCACGCACACGCGGTCACAGTCAATTGTTGTGTTGATATAGTAGATGTTAAACAAGCATAGTATTAATTGTCAGTTGTATTTTATATAGTTCAAGTGGTGAATCGTTTGCAGTTAGATCCCTAGTTGGTGTAAGCGCGTTTGGTGAGCGGACGCTCGCAAAGCGTTACACCCATTTCGGTGGGTCGGCCGATAGAAGCGGCTTAGAAGCGTCGGTTTTTGTTTCAAAGTACCGATGTACACCGTCACCACTACGAGCGTCGACTGCCCGACGATGCGTCCCATCCGTTTTGTTTCGTTTCCAAGCGGGGTCGAGCGGCTGCCGATACTTGGTGCGCCTGTTCCAAAATGGTGGGAGAACGACGCCGCATCAGCTCCAGATAGCGCCACGGACGTGATCATTACCCTCGGCCATAGCGCATGCAGCGTCGCGCATCGCAACCAACCGATGTAAACATTCTCATTGATGAACGACGTCGACGACACACTCACACATATCAACATTTACCTCGTGTATCTATGTATACATGTATATGTGTAATGTATGTATGTATGTAATATATGTTTGTATGTATGTATGTATGTAATGTAGGTAGGTATGTAATGTAGGTAGGTAGGTATGTATGTATGTAGGTATGTAATGTAGGTATGTATGTATGTATGTATGTATATATGTATATATGTATATATGTATATATGTATATATGTATATATGTATGTATGTATGTATGTATGTATGTATGTATGTATGTATGTATGTATGTATGTATGTATGTATGTATGTATGTATGTATGTATGTATGTATGTATGTATGTATGCATGCATGCATGCATGCATGCATACATGTATGTATGTATGTATGTATGTATGTATGCATGTATGTATGTATGTATGTATGTATGTATGTATGTATGTATGTGTGTGTATGTGTGTGATGTGATGTGCAGCTATTATATGTTCCACCAGGTGCTATATGATCGCGCTTTCCAAAAGGATCGATTAACGATTGCAACCCGACGGTCACCGTCGCCACCATGTAGATCGAACGAAACATTTTCTGCTGGTGCTTCCACTCGGACCCAATATTCCATGCGCGACGCTGTGGGTGCGATGCCCCGTATCGTATCGTATCATTAACGATTGAAATGTCAATAACCTGTTACAATTTATCCACTCTTATTGTATAGCGTATATGCTCGTTGTCGCGTCAATTAACCGATATCGAATCAAAATTGCAAATGTGATACATCAGTTTTGTAGACCACAAACTGTATTATGCTCATATCTCGACTCTCTTCTGTATCTATAACACATTCCAAATTCTGCTGCATATTCGTAATAATAATACATAAATATAACTATTGGCTCTTGTATTATATTCTCTGTTTAGTTGTGGTGAATAGGGAACTATCGGTTCGTTTAGAAAGGATTCAAAATTGTTTGATTAGGATTATAGTAATGGTAATTGCAGGATAACGATGTTTATTTGCAATGGAAGCTATAACTATAGAATGGAGCCACCAAATTTTATCTGTAGTGTTCTTTCACTACAGAACACTGGACCCATTGTATATTGTATGAGAGAAAAAATCAAATAAGCCCAAAATTTGCATTTGTTATGTTAGTATATTCATAGGTAAATACATACACGTATTCTGATACGGTGTTTATCAATGAATTAAACGATGAATCTAAATTCTAATTTTTATTTACACCAAACAATCATTTATATTCATAATTAATTTGCGGTCATGCCTATTTCAACGGAATTAATAAATTCATCTTATACCGCGGTCACGTAATATTTATACTATTTTAAAATAAAAAATTTATTCAGTGGTAACAAGGAATTTGTGTAGTTAATTGACTGAATAAAGGGTCAAAAAATTGTAAAATAATAACAAACAATCAGTGCATATGAATAAAATATAAGAATATTTATGCAAAATTTTTAATAATATTTAATAAGAAAAAAGGGTTTACATTAGTTAATAATGTAAATGTATGTAAATTTTAATTCATTAGGTCTAATGGATCCAATCCGCGCACTGGTGCAAAAAATGAAAGAGACTGATTGCAACCTCCGTTACATTGCTGTTATGCTGGTCTATAAATAGTTATCTGATGCTAAATGTTTGACGGATACAGATTAAATAAATTATTAACATAGCCCAAGAGATATGAATATACGTCAGAATTTCTCAAAGTGACAAGCTTTAAGGTTCAAAACTTTTATCTATTGTAAGCGTGTCCATTGGGATTTATTTAGTTGAAAGAAAAAGACGAAAATGGTACATATGTATGTATGTATGTATATATATATATATATATATTATATATATATATATATATATATATATATATATATATATATATATATATATATATATATATATATTTATATATATATATATATATATATATATATATATATATATATATATATATATATATATATATATATATATATATATATATATATATATATATATATTTATATATATATATATATATATATATATATATATATATATATATATATATATATATATATATATATATATATATATATATATATATATATATATATATATAGGTATAAAATAAAATCAAGCTTCCGTGTACGTTTACTTTTCCGAAACAATGGTCGTCGAGGTTTCATGTTCGTCAATTAAAACGCAAGGTGTATACGCCAACCACTAGGTTCATCAATCAATTACGTGACTCGTCGGCGTCAAATCGCCAGCAATGGAAGTGTACCACCATGTGCCTGGGGAAGCGCATGAGAATCAGGGATGTCGTAGACGCCCGTCGGTGCAGAAGGTGGTGGATCCGGGAACGAGAGCAAGAGTACGTCGATTCAAGAGTCAAGTCTGGTGAATTTTCCGTTCGTTTTGCGGGTCCGCGTTGTTCAGTCACCAGCAGTCAGTAAGATTCGAGCCGGTGCGCGCAACGGATGCATACGCGCAGACGAAACTGGAGCGGCGACAACGTAGACATCGTCGCGTCGAACGTGGTGGTGGTCTCACATCTCATCACATAGCGAGTAACGCTAACGGAGCGGGTGCAAATACACACATACATATATATATATCACACACAGCGAAGAGTGAATAGTAGTACAGTACAGAACAGACAGTGAACGGGGCAGGCGCAGTGGAACGGGCGACATGGCTGTAGAACGGCGCGCGACGTGGACGAGAAGACGGAACAGCGTCGCGGGGATGCGCGAGGAGCACCCCGTTCGACTATGCTGTGAGGTCGGGCATGGTCGGTCGTTTTTACGGGGGTGGGGCGAGCGGGCCGAAGACGTGGGGTGGCCGCGACCCCGACCGGGAGCCGGGAGCGAGCGGCCCACAGTCCGTTTTAGTGGGTGGGTGTGTGAACATTCGACCGATTTCACAAGGTGAACTCTGCATCATAGCAAAATCGACACATCAAATCGTCTGACGATATTACAATCATTCGCCACCCGCAGACAACCCGAACAGAAAATGTGAACCATGTAAGACAAATTATTATTTATTTGTATGTAGGTATGTACAGTTATTTTGTATATGTGGTGCAGTACACATATGTAGACGCAACGAGTGTTGGTCAGGTGTATTATGTGTGCGCCTGTAAGTGTAGGTACTGAGGTGAGCTTTTGTTGTGGCTCATTCACAACACAACGAAACTCAAAACGTTTTGTATGCGTGCGTGCGTCCGTTCGTTAGTCCTAGGAATGCACAGCATGATCGAACGAATAAATGCGATGCGCGTGCGCTTTCATACTAAAATTGCACTTCTTAGGCTTATAGCATTACTGAGTGCGCACGCGTACAATTTACAGCCAGCTTGCATTGGTTTTTGAAAATTTTATCATTTTTTTAACAATAGTACCCATTTAAAATTGGCTCATGAACTTGAAATATCTGATCCAGAAAATACATTTTTCAAGTTCATCTAAAATTGCAAAAAAAAACAAACAAACGTGCGACTTTTTGTTGCCAAATTAAAATTTTGCTCCCTGAAAATTGGATGTGTTTATAATTGTGTCTGAGTTGCGACGTTTCTTGATTTTCAAATTTTCAAAAAGAATTATAATGATTTATTTGTTCAATGATCGTTTTGAATGCATCTACTCTGCCTTTGCGATGGCGATGTTCTTCACTCCAGTAAATTATAAATCTAATATCACTTTTGCATCTACAATTTTACGGATACTTGAGAATATTGTTCAGTTCCAGTATCACGAATTTATATAAAGAAGAAAGTAAATGTTATTACATACATTGGTATATTTGAAAATGCGGTTGTATTTGTATGCGGTGGCGTGCTATTCATTGCACTCAACATCGTCAATCTTGCACAATTTCGCAATTCTATACGACGAAACTGGTTTGTTATTTTTTATTCTTGTTGAAGAATGTGATTGAAAATGGTTATTTTTTCAATTTATTGAAAGTCTATAAGCATAATAAAAATTTCTGATAAAATTTTCCTAATAATAAAAATTGATTTTACATGTTATTTGAAACAAAATAAATATGAGTTGGGATAATTAACAAATGTCTATTAAATTTATTCTTGAATTTCACGTAATTGCCAAATTAAATCGAAATATTTGCACCATTAGCACTTTTGCTGGTGATGCTGTGTTTAGCGCTGGTATTTAATGCTTGCTAATCAAAATCCTGGTTACATTACTCACTTGTTTTTACATACTTTATTTGTATTATGCTTTCCATTGCGATAAGTTTGTTATTTATAATATATTTATAGAACGATTACATTTTTATAATTTTCTTGAACAGAAATCAACTCGATACAGTTTTAATATAATTGGGTTTAAGTCAAGCTTATATTTTGATTTTGGCATCTATAATATTGTTTTATAATCCATATAAAGTTCGAAATTAAATATTATATCCTAGCTTACTTATTAATTGAATAAATACAGTAAAATTCTGCAATTTGCGTGCCTATAGTATATGTATATAGCAGCATAGCCCATGCGCCTGTCACCATTGGCCTCAAAACTACTCCCTAGCGCCAGTGCGCCCCCGTATCGATCAGGCATCCCTGGAGGGTGAAGTTGACCGACATACACCTACACGGTGCTTTTATTTCTTACTGACGAATCGACCGTGTCTGTATCTATATTACAACTCTGCATCTGCGATTTCTAAGATCAATGTCAAACTCTTTTGTTCCTCAAACGCAAACATGCATATTTCTGTTTCGGCAATGTGCGATGATTAATGAAAATGTTGAATATGTACAAAATAAAAATAAATGAAAATCCATGGCATTTAATAGTCAATATAACAGTGTAGGTGTGGATTGAATTGCAGAACTATAAATGAAACTTTGACGCACAATATTTTCATTTTGTACTGATATACATACATACATACGTATGTGTAAATGTATAGAAACGAATAATATTTTAATAGTAATATACAATTTCTTGTAAGAAACGTAAAATACAACGTCATTGCAAGACCAACTGAATGCCGTCTCCCTAAGCTTTCACCCTTGTCGTTGCCTAGTAACTCCCACTAGTCCCTGATGCCAATTCCACCACTGCAGCAACCCACATCCCTCGAAATCCAAAAACTTTTTATGTCCCGTTTCCCGCCGCACCCCTTAACGGCGCCCACATCGTGCTGCCCACGCCACCGTGTTTATGGACTCGAGTCAGAGAGGTGAAAACGGCGTTCCGAGATCGGCTAGCCGCCGTTCCTGGCTGGGACATATACCCTATGTTCTCCACTCTCTCTCACTGACTCCTCTCTCACTCTCTTCGATTCTGCCGGTTTGCCTCCCGCGTCGCCCATCACCCGCTGTTATCCCTACATCGCCACCCCTTCATTTCATCTAGTACACCCTCTCATCCGCGCACCCCAGCTCTTGTCACAGTTCGCCTTGCAATGCATCTCCTACCCTTGTAGCAGCCCGTAACCGAGGGTGCGCATAGGGTGGCTTGGGCTCGGTGACGATGGGAGATCCATGAGAGTTGGGTGGGTCAGATGTCTCATGCACTTCGCGTGGTGCAGGTGCCTGTGCCTGTCGACGACGAACAAGTTTCATTGCCGTAATCTGTAGAGTCCCTGCGTATCGCACAACGGGTTCGGAAACAAGTCATTTTAGACCGGACCCTGTTTACTCTATTTATTTATAAACACAACACTAAACAATATTTAACATACCGCAGTCGGGCAAATGTTTTATTATTTTTTAAAAACGAGTGTATCTCGAATGATTGATATATCCAATATTCGATAATGTGTACGTACGTTATACTGCTTACTTACTTCTTTAGTAATTGGTCGGGTTCAGTCGGATGTACTGCTAGCCGTTGAATGATAGCAACGCGTTTTATTTCTCCTCTGCGTAGCGGCTAGTGCTATAATCAACTGAACACGACAGCAACTTAATGTTTATTATATGTTATTTTTAACAGAGTACGAGCAACGTAAGCCGGTCCGGCCGAGGACTGGAGTTCGGCTAGGAATGGAGGTAGCAATGCCGGTGGCTGGAGCTACTAGCTCAGTAACGGCCATGGACAGCTACGAGGATATGTTCAAAGAAATCACACGGAAATTATACGGCGAAGACGGTCTACCTGATTTGGCTTCTGGTGAGAAACTTACAGGAATTACCACATCTGCGGAACGTGGCCTTACTGGCATTGACTACGATGTAGAGCCGCCCGTATTCAAACCGGAAGAACACATTACCGCATTTGGACTAGCCGCACTGATGCAAAATGGATTTCCTCCGGCTGGTATTTTAAATCCGAACTTCCAACAAACTAAACCCAACCCAGTACTTGAAGATGAGTGGATCTCCAATGACGATTATTTACAATGGACTCAGTCAAAAATTGCTAGTTACAATCCGTCGCAGAAGTTATTTAGATGTGCTGATTGTGATTGTGTGGGATTTCTGGCCCGTGTGGCTGAACACTGGCTGGGTACACATGCGAATCTTCGTGTGTTCCAATGTCCACAATGTCCTTACTCAAGCGCTTGGGCACGTTGTGTGCGGATGCATTTAGCTCGGCAGCATAATGTTAGCAGTGAAGATTCTGTTGATACGTTCCTAAAAGAAAATCCAGTTTTCCATGAAATAACACGTTACTTACAGAAACTAAAGTCCAAATTTGATATAAATTGTACGAAAACTGCTGCACACGTAACCGAACATTTTTCATCAAATGGCCACGTCTCTAGTGTACAACCACGGTTAGGTAGCACGTCTGGTGCACCTTCATCTTCGTCTTCAGAAGCTGGTACTTCGGACAATAATTCAGGTTCAAGTGGAGGAAGTGCTGTGGCTTCTGGCAGCAATTGCGTAGCTAATGGCAGTAGCAAACGTTACAGTTGCAGCTACTGTCCATACGCTACGGACCGCAGAGATTTGTTTACGCGACACGAAAACATACATAGGGAAGAAAAACCGTTTCAGTGTTATGTTTGCCAAAAACAATTTAATCGGGCTGATCATGTAAAGAAACATTTTTTACGAATGCACAGGGAGCATCCATATGATTTGAATCGAATCAGACGACATCCGCCTAAGAATGCTTCTGGAATGTCATATTATCACAAGTACAATAACGGAAATTCTGCAACCTCATCTACTACTGAACCAGTTGGAAACATGCAACCAAGCATGCAACATCCCTTAACGATTCCTAATAGTTTTGGAGGTATGGCGCGTGTAGAGCATAATCTGCAATCTGCAAAACCTACAAGTCCACAGACATCTAAAAATTCAAACATGAAATCAAATTCGTCTTCGGGCAAATCAAGTTCGAAGAAGAAAGGCGAGAAGCGGTATTCTTGTTGCTACTGTTCATGGTCAGGGGTCGATAACTGGTGCTTGAAAAGACATCTCAATACACATCTTAAACCATTTGTTTGTGGTTTGTGTGATTATAAAGCAGCAAGATCGGAACGATTAGCCACTCATGTGCTTAAGGTCCATAATAAACGAGCTTGTGGGCGATGTTTGTTTTTGGCTGATGATCAAGTCCAATTAGCTGCTCATCAGCAAGAACACCAGTAAGTTTTAGAAACAGCACGAACATAGCACGATTTTTTATTTGTTTCGTTGTTGCAGTCCTCTGGAGCAGCGAAACAATAGAGCTTCTAATAACGTTTTACGCAACAACAGCTTTAATACAACTAGTAATCAACCCAACCAATCATTTGGGTAAGAAAACTTTTTCAAATTGCAGCAAATATTGAGAACATGTGTATGTATGTACATACATACATTGTCATTTTGCAATAAGGTGTACGCATTCTCTTGATAGTTTGTGCCCAATGCTTATATTTATATGAAATAGAATATTGTGTATTATAAATGTGTTTTATGTTTTTCTATTTAACAGACATGGACAAACATTAGGAACAAATCTAAAGCCATACGAATTGAGTGCAGCAGCGGCAATTCTTCAGCATGGTGGCCGATTATTACCAATGACAGGTAGCATAATTTCGAATAGTGATACCAAACCATGGAAACCGTACACACCAAAACAACATGGTGCAGCTCGTCTCTTCAACTATATGGAAGCCAGTGATGGTTCTGAACCGGAATGTGATACAACAGCTAGCAATGATGAAATGAGTAGAATGACCACCAGTAGTACGAACCAAAGGAATCAGTCGGATTTTCCTGAAGCGGGAGATGTTGGAAATCATCACCAAGGAGAACTTGAAGAAGAGTATGAGGAAGAAATGGAACTTCCATTGTTCATATGTCGAGAATGTGGCTGCGAGTTTGTAGACGACACCTCCTTGGAGACACATCAGTACACACATCATCGTGTTGAGAAAATTACCACATCTCCCGCAAACCAGAAAATAACCAGAAAAACAATGAGAAAAAACGCAGCCAAAACGAATACAACACTAGAGAAAATGAATTTAGATTCTAAAGAAAATGTTAACCCAAAGTATAGTAATTACAATTGCTCTATTTGCAAGTTGAGTTTCTCAAGTCAAATCAGCATTATGAGTCACATGCGATCACACATCTCTTTGAACGAACAGTACAGCAACAAGAAGCAAATGCAACTAAGCAACCAAAGAAAAATGGAGTGCAACAATGATATGGGAACAGGACCAGATACGAACCCCAGTTACTGCTACCAAGATGGCCAAAGTGTAAATGGTACATGTAAACGATCACGGAAACAGAGTCAGCCGCGGAAAGTAGTGCCACCACTATGTGACAATCCAGAAATACAAGTAAAGAAAAGGTCGAGCGGCAAGCATCGGAAATGGCATAGCAATGGCAAGAATGCGCTCACAAAACTTCGTGATAAATACATGTCGCAGTTACTAGCACGGAAAGGCATATCGTGTAATCTGTGTAAGCGAAGAAAGTCCGTGTTCCCATTCCATTCCAAAGGAAGTTTGGCGTTGCATCACTTCTGGCGACATATGCACACGAAACCGTTCGAATGCGAACACTGTAACATGCATTTCAGACACAGATATCAGGTGGTGTTGCATGCGAGCCAAGTGCACGTCAGCAATCCCGAACATGAGCACTCGGAAGCAGGATTGGAAACCACGGGTGCATCATCAATGCATACGGCAGAACAACAACAACAACAAATGTATGCTAGCACTGTTTCAGAGAGTAATACAGAGAAGCGAATAGTGCCTAATAATAAATTGCAATCTAAAGAACCAATAAATCGTAATGTGACTGTACCTGCTGCCGCTGAACAACCACAACTCACAACAGACACACTCTTGACCACAACCGTACCTGATAATTCAGCTTCTATAGACAAGTTGAACATGCATCCGTACATGGATCATCCAATGCTGAATCCAAACATACCCGTAAGTAATCACATACCGATAATTATACCAACATTTCCACCATCTTGAACTTATTACTTCCCTGTTACATTTATTGCAATAACTTACTGAAATGCATGTCAGCTCATTTCAAATAACATAAGCTTATTTGTTTTATAACTTTTCGATATAAATACATGGATAAAATTCTTCTTCCTCTGTCCATCCATTTCAATCCTGTCATTGTATGTTTTGTTATGTTTTTCTTTTCAACGAGAAATGATAAATAAAATTAAGTCACTTTTATCATTATGTAAAAGTAAAATTGTTATCGCAAAACTGAGAAACGGATCATTTATGTATGCATATTATATTCATGTTGTTTTCTATGCGTGAGACAACTATTGTACTGAGATTCATTATTTTAAAAAGGTATTTTGAATTATTATTTCTTTTTCGTTGTTGTTTAGTTCTACTACACCTATATGGTATTAGGTAGTTCAAAGATATTTTAGATATTTGAAAATTAGGAAGGATTTTTCTATAAACAAACGTAATGAGTAAAGTGACCTTGATAATAGCGTGTTTTGTTTGATTTGTGGTACATTCAAGTATATTGTTCCCACGATTTTTCTATAAAACGTATAGTTATGTTTTTTTTTTCGTCATGGACGCATGTTGCAATATTCGTGTATATGTTACCTATTTTGTTCAATGAAATACCATAATTCCGTTTGTCTATTATATGTCTTTATGAATTTAATAATAAAACATATTTTGTTACAACTAAGATGTACTGTAACATTTCGTTAAACGTTTTCTCTAAATATAATCTTTCTTTTTATAGTTTCAACTTGTTAGTTTTTGTTGGTTCATATTTGGTTGTGATTGTTCGTAAATAATGTACTGTGTTTTATTATAATAAATATACGTATTCCATTAAAGAATCATAAATGAAAACAAATATACATTATAAGAAAATATATTTTAAGCAAAGAGATATTCATTGCAAACTAATTATATATGTATGTATGATTATACTGTATCGACATCGAAAACTACACCTAACTGTTTTCGGATTACATCACGCCACTTTGCCAAAATATGAGTGTCTGCTTTTGACATTAATGGTGATTCAAGTAGACCTGCAATTAATTGTTAATTATTTCTATTAAACATGTAATTAATTTTGTACCTTTCGAAATACACTGTCGAACTTCTTCAGCTTCGTATGCTAGTCCAGTACTATTGGAAAAGTTTAATTCTGTGTCGGTCTCCGGCAATGGATAATCATGTTTTTTGCCTGATGCATCTATAAAGGCATCCGGACACCAAAAGTTTGGTATCTAGAAAATCAATTCCTTACAATTGGATCTTTGATGCTGCTTTGATTATGTGTTTACCTTAATAGTACCTCTTGAACCGATAATCTCAGCTGTATTGCTCAATAGTTTCGTAGCGTCTATTGATAATATAGCTTTTTTCCCATTTTCATAAGTTAGTGTTATATCAACGACCACGTCGACTCCACCAGAATTTAGTTTGCCAGTTGATTGAATATCCCGCGGTTTTGACCCAAGTATCATTTGGGCAAACTGCAATACGTAGACTCCCAAATCCAGCAAGCTGCCGCCTCCTAAATTACGGTTGCTGTGCATATATATATATAATATATATATATATATATATATATATATATATATATATATATTATATATTTAAAATTAAAATAGGTACGAAAATAAATTCGAGTTTACTAGTTTATAATATTTATTAAATCTTTGTGGTAGTATATAAAATTTAAATTAAATTGTTGTATTACCTTACTCTTTCCACAAACTCTATAGGAAATCCAAGACAAGCAGTCACAGTCTGTAACTCGCCAATTTCTTTATTCTGAAGTAGTTTATGTATTTCGGCATAGACAGGGAAACATCTAGACCAAATTGCTTCCATAAGAAAACATTTTTTATCCGCTGCCAAATTGATTAGTTTCACAGTTTGTGCTTCATTTAAACAAAACGGCTTTTCGCACAATACGTTTTTGCCTGATTCCAACATGAGTTTCGCAACATCGTAATGTTCATTATTGGCATTGCCAATATATATCACATCTGTAAATTGTTAAATATATACTTTGCTAAAAGCTATACTTAAAAGCGAATATATCTCATATTAGTGCTAACTTATTTTTTCATCTTGCGCGATATCGTTGTAACAAGCATATGCAGTTGGGATTTGATGTTCAGACGCGAATTTCGTCGCTCTGGTCAGATCTTTAGAAGCTACAGCTTCTATACAGTGATTTTCTGGCGATAATGTTCTAAGAGCTGTGATAAAATCATGAGTGATTTTACCTGCTCCAACTACACCCCAAGAAAGAGCCATTGGAAGTATTTGGAAATCTTCAAAATAAATTAAGCATTAAGTTAACAAATGTATCGCTCTTTAGTGATAAATTTTGAATATTCCGCAAATTATTCCTATGCGCATGCGTCTTAAGTATATGCCGCCAAAATACAGCGTATTCAAGCTGAAAATACTTTCGAAGCGAAAACAACATCCGTTAAAATTTGAAATCAATACATGCGGTACTGCGTAGCATGTAGTTCGATTTTCTGCCACTACGTGGCTATGGTTAAACCAGAATAAATTCCTAATAAGAGTGGTTATTACAGGTTATTCGTGGTAAGTTAAACTGAGACCAATGTTTGTGGGCTATCACAAGTTACCATAACCAATTCGGTAAGCTGCTCTAGTTCGGGTTACTGCAACTACAACTTACCGAAGTTATTTGCGTCTCATCATTTCCCTTTCACTCGTGGCACGTAGCGCAGTGTGAAAGGTTCTCGCGGCCGTGACATTTATTTGCAAATAACTTATATAGTTCTTATTAAATTCAAAACTAACATAACAAGTGTGCAACATGCTTACCTGCAGAAACACGTTCGATTGCAATCAGGGAGCGATACGGGCTGTTCGTTTTAATGGTAACAAGAAACACAGTTGAAGCTACAATGAAAATGATAACACGACTCTGTTTTCAGCGGATGGTGCGTACTGTATCACGTGTGGTACAGATAACAAGGTAAAACTGTGGAGTCCCTATCGTGGCAATTTGTTATTCAGTTACTTTGGTCACGCAAGCGAGGTGTTGGATGCTATGGGGTCATGTGATAGCAGTAAGATCATATCTAGTTCTTGCGACAAGTCCGTGATTCTTTGGGATGTTTGCACTGGGCAAGCGTTACGACGTTTCCGCGGACATCATGGTCCCGTAACATGCGTTGCTTTCAACGAGGACTCTTCGGTTAGAATCATTACTTACAAACATAACCCAACAATTAGATTTTTTACTTGACTGAATATTTTGCGTTAATAATTATTTATAAATTAAAATTGAATTATTACTACTTTTTGAATTATAGCTTATATTAATTATCTAACTTTATTAATAGTAATTTAAAAATCTCGTAAATTCATTTTGATAAAAAAAAATGCAAACATTTTTAGATGGGTTTTCGAGAAATATAAATGAGATATTTAAAAGTAAGCCCAATTTGGGCCAAATTACGTTATGTATTTCATTCGATTAAACATTGTCTCAAAAGAAAAGATGATTTGATTACAATTATATGTAGGTTGCAGTGTCCGGTAGCAGTGACAATAACGCTTGCTGTTGGGACATGCGTGCTCGACAGTATGACCCCGTGCAAATGCTCACAGATGCAAGAGATTGCGTAACATCCGTACGTTTCTCCGACTACGAAATATTAACTAGCTCGGTTGACTGTCGCGTTCGTCGTTATGATATGCGCAATTGCAAAATATTAACGGATTTCCTAGGAGGTATAACGGCAATCTTAATTATAATCTTCTAAAATATAATCGATACACTTTCTTTAGATTCAGTCACATGCGCTAACTTCACGAACGATGGCCAGTGTATCTTGGGAAGCTGTGCCGATAACACCGTTAGACTTATGGACAAATTCTCCGGACAAATGTTAAGCGAGTTAGTATTATTATTGTATTATTTCCTTGTATATATCTTTTCTAAATGACGTATTTAATTTCAGATATAAAGGCCACATTTCGCAAGATATCCGCGTTGAAAGCGCCGTCAACTACAACGACACTTCAATTGTGTCTGGATCACTGAATGGCGATATATTCTTCTGGGACCTCGTCACCACTCGGGTCACCAAGAAACTCGTCCATACTCCTGGCAGAGCTGTCCAGACGCTCTCTTTGCATCCAAAGGATGAAAAGTACTTAACTGCATCTGGTACTAGCGTAAAGTTTTGGACCATAGACGTAACCGATCAAATACCTGTAGCCTCACGTAAATACTTGCTTTAAATTATTTGTTTCTTTGACTGATTAAACTTTAATATAGCTTTGTATCAAAATAGTATTAATATTTGCAGACTAAAAAAATAGTAATGAAAAAAAAATCTAATTTTGTATAAGCTAGTTGGTCTGCAAATTAATTTTCTCGTGATTGAATTTTTTGTATTTTTATATATAAATCTGTGATGCTATAAATAACTTAGCCAGTTAGATATAGAATACACGTTACTTTTGTCCTAAAACTTATAATATTCACGTATAGGTTATTTACCTGAAATAAGTAACGTGTTAAGTTTTGTTTAATGACTCAAAGTGATCGTAATACCTAATTTGTATATTCGTTACTTTTGTTCTAAGAAAAATTGTATTAATATGTTAGTTGCCTTTTACCTGAAATAGGAATGAGCAAAGTACGTTTTGTCGTAAGATCTAATTTATTATTTGTGCGTAAGATTACGAATTTGTATATCTAGACAAGAAACGGATCGCGCGGCAGCGTATGCGATGCTTTATTAAAATGTACTGAATATGTGGCATATCTCAGGGAATATGTTATGATGTTCTATAGTAATAATATGTAATTTTTGTACTGAAATAAATCAATCATTATTCAATCTGAATGTTTTTACGAACGCTGCTTTGCGTTTGGAATACGCCCGATACGTGACGTGAATTGAGTACGATTGAAATAGATTATTTTAATTAGAATTTATTACAGCACATGCAAATATGTGTAATACTATTCCATGTAGTGTTGTATGTCATTTATTTTTAATTGTACTTGGTGTTTAAACTTTAATATGCGGCAAACGCGTTTTTAATTCCGTTCTGTTGTTTAGTGATGTTCGGATATTAAAATCGTGTTATGTTTCGTTTATAAAAACAATATATCCATACATTTTGTTCTCAAGAACAATACAACAACAACATTGCAGTGGAGTAAGAGAAGTTAATTTATTGTTTTGAGTATGTGAAGGTCGTGATTTTGTAGACACTGTACCAGAATGATCATTATTTGCGTTGAAGTGGTAAGTAAATTATAAAACATCTATTATTTAAGATGTGTTAAGTGGTGTATCCTTAAATTTAAAAGAGGCTGTCTAAATTAGTATTGATCCAATCATATTTGCGTGGCATAATTAATCTAAAGGTAAAAATATTGTACACTTTTGAAAAGTAAAAAGTGACATTGCTATTATCGGCGAAGTGGTCCCTAGGGAAAACGTGTAGGTCAGGTCAGTTAATACAATTAGAACCGAGGGGTGGGTGAAGCGAGTAAATATAAACGTTAGCGCAAACGAATATTGATTCATTTAAATCTGTAGTTATCAATCCTATAAGAAAAATTGAATATGACTTACGAATATAAGCCTATTCTAAATTTAAAACAAACATTTCGTTTCGACTTGAAACGTTTATGACTTTCCGCATCAAGTTACGTTGCGTTAAATACATGCGCATAAACCTATATTATAGGTCTTTGCGCATCAAGTGTAAGCTTTTATGTGTACATTTGGTATAATAAAGCGGTTATCATAAATGATCCTTAAATGCGAATGAAAACATTTAGGAAATGAAAAGTCGCATACTAAATAAATAAAATATCAGTTTAATGCAAACTTACATCAATAATTATTAAATATTTAGAAGTATAGATTATTAGAATGCCACATGTTTTCGCAAGAAGTTCCTATAGTTGTTGAATGTAAATTGAAAGTTCGGTATGTAAAAGCAATTCACCGGTAATGTGTTTCTAGCGGACCAATGTTTTCGGACGTATAGGTATTTGTGCTAAAGTATTTGAAACAAACAAATTTTATTACTAAAATTATATTTATCAACGTATGAGTTATTGGATTTGGTCATGAAGTTATGTATGCATTACCAAATGATTTCTATTCTATGACTATACAGCAATTGTATCGAAGACTAAATTATTTATTGTTTTATATCGACACTAAACTTGAAATTGAGCTAATAAATATATTTCGTAAATACAAAAAAAAGCATTATTATTAATTCATTGTTTTTAAACTAAAATAATATTCGATTAAAATGCCAAAAACACTCGGGCAATTATTAAATAATTTAGTATTTTATTGCTAGGTTTCATGAAGGCAAGTGAGCATTTAGCAGTTTATTAACTTTTAAATTACGTATTAAATTTGTATATTTTGTTATGTTTGTTTTGGTTAAATATAAATATATTATATGTTAATATTTGAAATGAATCAATTTTGCTTAGTGGAATATTTGCATTTAATAAAATAATATTTATATGATGGTCAAATAATTCAGGGATTAACATTAGAATTCAATGTGCCATATTTGTGATAAAAGTATAATTTATGAATTGATTTATTCAAAAGTGTTTTTAATTAATTAATTATTTAAATCATTTGAAATATAGACATCAAAGTGTCCAGAACGCGATGCGCTTGGCACTATACGTAGAATGTGTTGATAGTTGAGTGCGCTATATAAAATCGCGTGCCTTGCATCATTTACTGTTCATTCTGCGCATAAAAAATATAATTAAAAACGTACAACAGTTAACAATAGCATATGAATAAAGTTTTATAAGTTTTCGATTTTTAAACAATAATGTTAAAAGTTCAACTCAAAAATGTAATATTTAGACAAGTCCAAATGATTAAAACGGATGAATTATACTTTCAATCAGATTAGCGTTGGTCTAGGTGTAATAATAAAATAATCATTGCAACATAAGAAAGAATTTTAAAAAAATGCTTTCGGTGTTATTACATAACTATTTTCGTCATAATCAATGCATGTTACATTAATATTTAACTAGCACTCATCAACATAATACGTAAACTTAGTTGTCATTATATTTCGACAAATATCTATTTAAGTTATTTTAAAATATATAATTATGTAATTTAACGTTTCCCTTTGCCAGAATTCCATTTAATAAACTTCGAAATTGATGCAATTATTATTGAGAATTATATATTAATATTTGACAATTTTATTACATATATAATATATTAAATAATATAATATAATATATTTATAGTATTGTTTCTAAATTGAGTAATTATTAAGTTGAATAAAACAAAAGTATACACAAACAACGAAATACGTTTAATACTTCATTTACAATAATTTTCAATTAATGTGAATATTGTCAACAATAAAAAATGAAGCCTGTTAGTTTGCAATTAGTGGGTCAATATTTTCATTATAGTACAATTGTTTTCATCAACATTTATGATTAGTAGCCATTTCATTTATAATTACCGTTGAATCTACGGACAGTATATCTACATATATGCTCTGTTTACTTCACAATATTTCACTTTGTTTATTAACATTATATTTATTAATCACTATTAAATTGTAAACACATTGCACCGCTATACAATGTAATAAAATTAAAATAGATAAATTAATTTGGAATAATGCGCTTAAAAGTAGCATACACACCAGGACTTCGTTGGAGCATGATCCTACGAAGGGAACCTCACGGAAAATCTTAAGCTAGACAGATAATAAATACGTAAATAATACCTATAGTCGGAGATCCTTTGGTTGTATTGCGATGTCGCATACCCGGAGTATGCATCATCGACGGGGGAGCGGGGCCTACAATTTTAGGCACTCGTGAACCGTCAACCAGGAGAGAGTATTTTTCGAGCATAGATTAAGGAATAACTTTTTGCGGTATCATTCCTCAACTCAACCCAATCACATGCACATGCACACTCATTCTATTTTGTTTACTCTCTCCCCTCCCCCATATTTTTATTTGTTATTTTATTGAAATATATATATATATATATATATATATATATATATATATATATATATATATATATATATATATATATTATTTATTCAAAAATAAATAAATAATTGCTTCTTGTAAGTTGCATTTCACAATTGTTTATTAACAACAACATTCAATTCAAAGACAATTATTTGTTGTTATAGTAAGTTCTGAAAGTACGTTTTTACTTAAAATGAATTCAAAATGTTGTCAACAGAATAAATCATATTATTATTTAGAACACGAAAGGTAGTATAATCTAGAGAAAAAGTAATAAATTATTATGACCGGAATCAAAATATATTCTAGAAATTTAAATTTTTTATATTTTAATATCCTTCCTATCTAAATAAAATACATCTACTACGTATAAGAAAGTCCAGTGTAAGACACTGCAGATGTGTTTTAAGACTAAACATTTTTATAAAGTTTCTTGTAAATGCAATACGTATATAATGTATTAATTTGAAGATCTTGTGAATGAAAAAACTTTTGTCAAATACAACGAATATGGTATAAGGTAGAAAAGAAGCAACTCTTTGATTGAAGCGAGACGAGTGCCTTACATGCGTTGTGAGGTGACACCGACGTCAACGACGCCGGTGAAAAGCGACGCGCGGTGCGTTTTCCGAGCGCGTCGCGACCAAATTCTCATTATACTGCCAGTTCTCGTGCGGCGCGGACGCCGGTAACTTCGTACGAAAGCACGTAAACCACTTTAACCACGTGTTTTCGTCAATTGTCAGTTTTGTTTTCCGGTTACGCGCCGTTTTCTATCGCCGGACATTCTTGGCTGACTATGTTTACGATTTTCTAAGCGACGTTGATAACGTCACGTCATTTTCGTTGGTTTTATTTTATTTTTTATAATGTGAATCAGTGATTAGTTGTTGAACTTAGCGATATTCGGTTTTAATTATTGTGACATTGGAAAGGAACGCAATATGTCACGTAGAAAACAGGCAAAGCCTAGATCTTTCAAACGTAAGTTATTTGCTTACTTTTATACTATAGAGCTGTCACGTCCATGTGGCGGTAAAATTATGATCAAAAATTAATTTCAAAGAACAAATTCTAGTTCTTTAAAATAGACCAAAGAAGGATATATTTATTATAAAAATACATACATATATATATATATATATATATATATATATATATATATATATATATATAAATACTTAATTAAAATAAAGTTTCAGAAACTCCACCAAATAATTCATATACAAAACTTCATATATATGCTTATTTATAACTTGTGTTCTTTAAATAGTTAAAATGTTAAGGTTGTTTATTTTTAAGCTATAACTTTAATTTGAGAATTTATTTATTATAATAATTGCAAATTTTAATTTGTGTAAATTATTATTGCATTCGTAAGAAAAGATACAATTTTTGCGTCCGAGCAGATTATATTTATTTTATGTTAGATTGCCGAATATATATATATATATATATATATATATATATATATATATATATATATATATATATATATATATATATATATATATATATATATATATATATATATATATATATATATATATATATAAATATATATATATATATATATATATATATATATATATATATATATATATATATATATATATTAATAATTCATTGTTAATATTATGTACGAATAAGTGTTTAGAAATTCAATCACAAGTACGTTTTGGCTCCACTTGAGCATACATTAAGTATGTATGTATTATATATTATCTTAAAAATTAGTTATAAAATTGTTTATTAAATAAAATTATTGAATAAAAAAGTAATGTTTGAAAACTTATCTATTAAGATAAAATGTTACCAAATTCCTGAAAAGTTTAACTAATAGTAAAAATGAATCGTTGCTGCTAATCTAATTTAACAGCTCGAGTAATCCTATTTAATGTTTAATTAAAAATTTTGAATTCTTTGTTTATGTACATATACTGAAAACGAAAAAACCCCGGGATATTTTGTCGGGAAATGAAATGTCGATGTTTAACGTATTTTCGTTACAGTTTACGAGATTTTCAGGAAATGAATGCCTTTTACATTTGTGCTACGGGCTATTTCCGACAAAATATACAACTGATATGTTTATATATATATATATATATATATATATATATATATATATATATAATATATACATACATATATATTTAAACAAATACCTACCAGATTGTCACCTCGCGGCATATAGTGAACAGTGCAATCAGATACCAGTCTGTGTATGTACATATGAAAGTATATGGAGTTAGCATAGAGGTACAGGTGCTTTTGAGGTTTTAAAAGTAGGCGGCAATAGGCTGTCCCACCAGGGGTATATGGCCCCGCATGGACAGGGAAATATGTGTTCCCATGACGTGGTCTCTAGAGAGTCATATATACTTTGCAAGCAACGACCGGTCTTGCGCAATGGTTGCTCTCTTCGTCACGTTACACCAAACTATGTTACTTTCAGAAAGTGTGAACTTATTCAATAAAACTGCTCAATTAAACGCCTTTTGGGTACCAAGCGATCATCATATACTGCGTTCAACATTGCAGAACCCCAACTGTTAAAGAGCGATGTTATTCTTATCGCTATAGACCGAATACAGTTTTAATGTAACTTACATACATAACTTCATGTCTATTCTCATCAAATGGGGTGGCAGAAAACTCTTTATATCCATTCCGAATCTTTCGCCATTCGCTTTTATCCGTTTCGCCGAAATAATGAATACATGTTTACAGATTCGCAAAATTGTTTGTCTAGCAATTAGTTTTCGCTAGTTGTATAAGTTTAACTATATCGCGAACAACTAGGTTATTTCAAATTAATAGGCTATCACACGTAAGTTTTATTTTTGGCCATTATAATTCTTTCATTATTATAATAGAAACTCCAAATTAGCATCATATAATAACGCATAGAGGCTGATAATTACAAATTATGAACTAATACACATTATGGGGTGCTTTACGTTCTCATCTGAAATAATTAACTCTTTGTTGGTAATATTATACAGTAATCAACGTTGGCATAGCAAGCATGGTCCAATAGATTTATTCACTGATGCAAAAACTTGCTTTAATCTACAATATATTAGTTGTGCTATTGTGACATTTGGCAAATATTTATTAGCATAAGCAAAATGTTTATTAAAATTTATTTTAAATAAAATATATATATATATAAATTATTTTAGATCAATAATAAATAGTTTGCTTATGTTTATTTAATATTTTCTAGATTTCGATCTAGAACCGTCAATGCACAGTTTTATTACGCGCGATTTATGAGAAGGATATGTCAAAGTATACACAAAATATGTAACAATCGCACTTTACTCTCGCTGAGTTGCGCTCCGCTGAAAAGACGACGGGAGAAACGGGGTATTATTTTTCGACGCGTTCATGTAACAAAACTGTCACCACACTCGAATGGATCTAAAAACTGAGTGATGTGACATCCGTGTCTTGTATAAACACTATTTACGGAAAGCACGAGACACGGCGAAACATATTCAAAATACAAATTTTTTTAAATACAAGATTGATCTTCAACACTTTTCCAATACTCGATAGATAATTTAATTTTAGCGGAAAAGTATTTCAATTTAGAATACACAAAAAACTTGCTACAATAATAAAGTAATTCAACCACTACTAAAGCAAACATTTATATTAATAATCAAATAATATAATGAATATCTACTTTGTAAGTGTTTACAATTGAATTATTTCAATTGATTGATAATGGATAAAGTTTTGTTTCAAATCCAAATTAAAAACTAAATGTTACGATTTTTATTTGTTTCGGTAAACGAGCCTCTAAAATACAACAGTGTACCTATACGTGCATTGCTCATTCGATTTTATAATGAAATGTCTTCACGTTCACGTTAATAATGAACGATATATCGTTGTTGCAGTCTCAGATGCTCTGCAATTGCAGTTCGAAATTTTAGTATTACAACGTTGAAGTCTACAGTCCGTTTATACAAACATCAGCGGTATATTGAGTTTCCTACGGTTTAAGTGTGGCTAAGTAATTTATTTTGAACGATAACGAAAGTCAATAATTAAAAAAAAACCCTTTCAATAGCTGGCCTACCGGGTTCAATAAATCAAACACTCGATATTTTCTGTAAATACAAGTTGGTCAGTTATTATATCGAATGGACTGATTTCATCTGTAAAAGCTCAAAAGTAAACAAGCTAAAATATAAGAATTTACTGTATTTTATAAACGTTAATTTCAATTTAAAAATGACGACTTTCGATAAAAGTAACTGAGCACTTCGCAGTGGCAGCGTGTAAAAATCAACATCGTATATATTTTTATGAGCCAGAAATGACAGTGTTAACTTTTGCGGCCATCAAAAATTACTCGTTCGTCTAGCTCGGATGATATTTTTAACGTTGGAAACCGTATTATAGACATGTACGTATGCAATATTGGTCATTCTAGACGTCCCGTGAGACGTCCGACACCGGTCAACGTTGGGGCGTCGTCACTGGTGCCTTTCGGCTGTGACAACGGGGTGCGCGGTTTACGGGACGTGGTATGGCATAGTCCGTGTATGAAGCGCAGTCCCTGAGGGTACCGTGACGTGTGTCCTATCGTCGTGTTCCCCTCAACCTACTCCCTTTCCCTTGTTAGCTCACCATATTCCCACCCTCTGCATAACCTCATCTGATTCTATCTTTTATATATATATATATATATATATATATATATATATATATATATATATATATATATTTGCGTAAACGTGGTTAAATTCGCCTTGAAATCTATGCAAGTCCTTCATTTATACTGCATCCTAATAAGACGTGAAGTATCTGTTGAACGATACTCTTATCTTAAGTTTCGGGGTAAAATTATATATTGGCGCGAAAAGAAAACATTGCGAATAAGTGGATAAATATGATTGCGAATAAGCTGCGTGAAAGAAAAATTGTGAGCAAGCAGAATAGCGTGTATGAAGAGCTAATGAATCTGAAGAAGTTTGTAAGGAGTTGTTGAGTTGAATGGCGAAAGATTGTTAAGATGTAAAGGGTTTTCTGTCACCCCATTAGTTGGGAATTGGTATGTATGAATGTATGTATGGAATAGATTAACAATTCTACGAATCTGTTGTACATTGAACGTGACTATATATGCGTTCTATATATAAATGAATAAAATAATTATAATCGACACCAATTTTGGCAAATTTGTAACATTTCACACATTTTTGAAACACACACACACCTATATATATATATATATATATATATATATATATATATATATATATATATATATATATATATATATATATATCACAAACACACAGACACGTGTATAGATAGGTGTATGTTATGTTTGTTAGGTGAGAAGTGGAAAGTGCGACATGGCATATGGCATTAAGTCCCTGGTCGTTGTTAATGTATGATCTAAATTCCGATGACCTGGCTCGCATGTACTGTTATAATGTGACGAGGGTGAAACGAATACGAATATTTGCATACAGTCTTCGCCCCGTGGGACTTAGGAATGTCGATTAATTATTGGCTAGCGTTGTGTATTGCCTTGCACACACGGTCTGCCGAATGAGCCCGGATGGTGCTACACTGAACAGTACCTACCTACACACACACATACACATATAATATACATTCAACATCGACATCAAGCGACACCATAACGTATACAAATTCCATGTGAATTCAAAATCGAACTTATACGAATCACAAATTATTCTGAACATCACAGCTAAAGATAGAAACTGCGAGATCACCCAACAATATTTCCAATACTACATTCTTTACATTTTTAATAAATCAATCTATACATTGAGAATTAATACAAGCTGCGGGTGAGATTTGTTTGTTTTTTTTTTTAAATATTTTAATTACGAAATGAATATCAAAGTCATCAATGGAAATGGATCCAATAAAATCTGAACCAATATTCGTTTGACAAGAGTATAAATTAAAAAATAAATCATATCCATATATTTATAACTTGTGGTATTTTTGCATTAATTCAAATCTGATGTCCAGATCATTGTCAGATAACAATGAGAAACTTGTATTACATTAAATTTCTGTTTTATTTATTCAATTAGCTTTAGCGCCTAATCATAATTGGGCGCTAAAACCAACTGGGAGAATGATTTTTTAGTATTATCCGGTATTGGTAAACGGTTTTAGATCTATGTAAATTAGATGCGAAAATATTAGATGTGCAAAATGTTTAGATGCATTAGTATGTTGCCGCGTGTCCCCAAAGCGCTCGGCTCATGGTCCCCAGGCTGCGGTGTGCGCGCGAAGGGGACCCAGACGCCGGGGCGGAACGCGGCCTCGGTCCTCTGGGACCTGGCCTCGCGTCCTGAACGGGCTGGGACTTCGACTTGGGAACGGTGCGCCGAGCCGAGGCCCAGCCCGTGTTCGCCCGCTCTGTCGAGAAAAGTTTACTCTACGTTCGCTTCGTCATCGCCTTCGCCTTTCTTGGTCTTCTCTTAACAGAACTGGATCACCCCGTTAGGTATGCCGTATTGTCTCCGTCGTCTGTTGACTTTTTAATGTTGAATCCTTCTTTCTGCCTGCCGTTCAAATAAACACGTTCGCATTCTGTTCCATTTTTATTCTATCTGTTCTTTGTATGTATACTGCCAAAGTTTTAGAACGGAATTAAAATTATATAACCTCCATACCTGTCCTTTCTGACGGTGCGCTTCAAATGTCGGCGTGTGGCTGTGGTGTTTGAACTATTATCTTTTACTTCCTTATACGAAGTAATAAATAAGTATTCTTTTATTTCAGGAAACAGAATATAGTAAACTTTGTAGTTTACAGAACAGTAACAAAATAGCAAAATTATTTGACGTGTGGGTGAAACTCTATAAACTCATTTTATCCAGTCTCAATTGTCAGTTTTATTTTTAGTTCACACTCATGACTTAATTAAGATAATTCAGGGCCTTAATTGAATATACTCTCAAATCATATATGTTAGACCTCTCCAACGGGTCTATTCGATCATACATCCATTGTATAGTAAGTTTAATTTTGAAACATTTCCATTTTTCTTTTGGGAAACTATTAATATTTCGCCTAAGTTTGTAGTCAGAGGTACTTTAGTAAAATGCCATAAATATTATTCATTTATATAAGACCGTTGTGTAATGCTGTGGGATTCGTAAGTTACCTCTTTTGAGACTGCGTATATTAAAATTGATCATTATTGATAATCCTCATTTAATCCCATAATGCATTACGGCACTAAAGAAAATACTTCCAGTTTACAATTTGCTTTAAAATATGTCCAACATAATCCAACATTAAATGCATCAACTGTAGCCCGTTACAGAGCATATACAATCAATAGTATGTTTTATCTTATACTTTTAGTTTTATATTATAGGGATTAATTATAAAAGTGTCTTAATAATAGTTTAATTTTGTTTATATAACTGTTTTGGCAAACAATAATATTTGCTTGCTTTCACAAAATGATTGAATTGCGTGTATGTTGTTTTTAAATGTAGTCATATATGTATGTATGTATGTATGTATGGACAAGTGTTATAAATTTGTTTCATGAATAGAAATAATATTTTAGAGTCGAATATGTTTGCACAATATTCCGTTATGTATATACATATTCCCTTGAGTTCTAAATGTGACCACTAATGGGGAGAGGGGTTCAGTGCTTTATAAATTTGAATTTCGTGAACTATTGTGGTTAGCAGGGGTCTCGTTTTATACTCCCATTCCTATCTCCACCACTGGCCTGCAGCACAGCCCCAACCATTTTATTCTCATATAAATGCTAGTCATGTGTAAAACTGGTAGTTTCCCCCTCTAGTTGATCGCTTTTACAGAATAAACAATTGATTATTATTATATGCACTATATATTAATGATGAACACATGCATGAGTATATGGGCTACTTCTTCTTAAAAGATAGTTATCTTATGATTGAAACACTATAAGTAAATCACTTGTTTCAAAAAACATATATGCATATGCGAAATGTGGAATAGTCAATCTCAATATATAAGTAATCGCTTGTATGATTGGTTGACCTTGATTTAGTTAAAATCCCTATACCTAGACGAAAGCGCGATATCTCAGTACAATTCGTAATTATAATTAATTAAGAACATAATATACGAATTTAGAACAATGTATTTTTTTTGTTGAGATAACGAAGACTAAATTAAATACTTTCGAAGTTGTTAAAGGCAAAAATTGCTAGTACCTCAAAACGCCACTCTTCTTTCATAAACATTCTTTCGTTTCGTCACTATTCGTAATCCGAATTCCCCGGCGTGTATCTTTTTTAAGGATTCGGCGGGAAAGCCACCTTTTGAGTTCGATGTGCATACGTAATGTAAACACTCGTCATCATGGATGTTTAATACCTTCCCAATATACGTATGTGTCTGAATGTGCGTATGTATATATGTGTATATATGTGTGTGAAACCACCAAGATGGATACCACACTTCAGGGAACTCGTTTACGCTTTGGCAACGGACGTCATATTCCCAGTGCTTTTACAGAAAAATTCATTTTTGTTATATACAAACGCCTTTATCTTATACATCTGCGGGGTATTCTCTTCTCGAAATGAAAACAGAATGGAAATTATTTTATTATTTCACTCTATCTAAAAATTCAGACTCTCGCAAGGCTTTTAAGATGTCGTTCCCTCGAGTTTTATACTTTACGTTATGTTCCAAGTTGCGTTACATAACCGTTACGTACCTGCCGGTGCCGTTATATATATATCTTCGGCGTAAGTTTCGATCACTCGTCAATATTTATATATTGTTTTAATGAAGCGACCATTCCTTTACATTTTTTATAACAAAAAAAAAACTCATTCTACGGTTTTAATTGCACAATGTGACTTGTTATTATTCGTGTTTCCTTCGTGTGTCCTTTACCCACTATTATTAGAAAATGTTTTGGTCGTAGGTGGCCAAAAGTTTCGTCATTATCAGTGAACCAAAACGATTTGATTAGCAACAGCAGCATTTTGTAGGTGTACGTATTGTGTAGCACTTGTATAAATATAGTAAAATGCATATAATATTAATACCTGCGAGGGGACACAATGGGCTTAAACTCCTCGTTTCGTAATCATTAATAAACGTACGGGGTAAAAATGACGTTAAGCTGTGCTAAGTCACCTGCAGCTGCGAGCCCAGTCTCCGTTCCTCTCACGGGTGCCGTCAACCCGATATCGTAAGCTTTCATTTGTATTCTCATAATTACGAGCGATTATTAATCTAGCTAATGTGCGCGGCCAGATTTGCGTTGAATTATGAACGGTCGCGAGCCACTTGCGCATGCTCTGTGTCACAAACGCGAGTATTCGGATTTACTCATTTCGTCTCTTTCGCAGATATGTATTCATATCTAACTCGTAGCCTCTAGATAGATTATTTAGTCAACATTTGGAGATAAAATTTGACTCTATACAGACATAATGATTTCTTATACTCACAAATAAATTACATGATATACATAAACACAGTTTCATGTGTGACTAATATTGGTTTTCATTTTTGTTACAGCGGATTTGGAAATTTCTCTGCAAGCACTACAATCGCCCGAAGATGAAAATCGTTAGTAAATTTTTATTTCATAATATACGCTATCTTAAAATGTGCAGAGTTATAGCTGAAATTTCAAAAATTGATAATTGGAATAACAAATTAATTGAGTATCACGATATTTTGTTGATTGATTTCTAATTGATTCTAATTTTTGCGAAACTTTTGTTAATTATAATCCTACAAATTTCAATTGGTGTATTTTTATATATTTCACATAATCAAGTGTTGTTTATTAAATGCAATAATTTTATTGAAATGTTATTCTTAAACCTAATTTGAAAACTTTGTTATTTTATTTGACAATTGTCAAGGGACAACATTTTTGGAGAGTAATTTGATAGAAGGACCTTTATGCATATACAATTACCGTCATATGTAGTCTTTGTTTTGATGTTTGCATAATATCAGGTTCTATTTGTGTAACGAGTGTTTTTTTTTAAAAATATTTTTATGTAGATTCAACAATAATTAGACTTGCAATGTAACAAGTCATAGTGAAATTTTCCAATAGTGTATGTATGTTATTATAAAAAATATTTAATAATTCTACATTTTACATGCAGATAATGCTGTTTACTTGCGTGATATGGAAAGTGTAAGCTCCTTTGGTATGGTGCTTGTTGTGTTATATTAAATCTACATATACGTTGATACATGATAATGGTCAACATAGACAGACATAAACTATACGAAAATAATTTTGTCAGTTAGTGTGTGATGCGGAAAATGTTATCCTCCTTGGTTGGGTTTGAAACTAGAGCGAAGGAAATTAATGGAATACGGACGTACGTACGTGCATGCGGAATCGAGTTCTAAACCATTCTGCTTCAGCTCGATAGAGATGCTTGAGTCCCTGAGGACCTCGTCCCATCTCCGACCGCTCCCATGGCGATCGATCAATTAAGAAAGAGACAACTCTACCGCTCCGTTTCCTCACAAAAACTCCCGCTCATATCTGGATGAACACAATCCAACTCCTCTTACCGTCCTCTCTGTGTATATGTTATATGAACGTTACAGTTTTCCACACGCTTCTGTTTCATTCATCCATACCGTTTACTGAACTAAAAGCACATTCGGTGGTATAGGTGTATTGGCGTTGTAATAATTTCACTACCTTGTCATTTTGGTCATACTCAACGTTTCGATGGAAAGTATTCAACTCACTTCGAAATTGAATGAAATATTTTTTATAGCATTCTTTCATTCGTTATAAGAACGCTTCGTTTCGTAAAGTAATAAATTAGTTGGTGGCAACAAATTTGCGCCTAGTGCGTATGAATATTATACTATGTTACAGCTGTTTGGTGTACGTAGTTTTCTTTGTGCTCTGTATTCGAGCACCAGCATCTATACTATAGGTAGATATGGTACAGATTCCTCTCGCTCCTCATCTTCGCTCTTCTTCCTTATTTACTTCTGCCCTCTGGCCAACGTGGCCGCCACAGCGCTACCGCCAGGTAAGTAAATAATACACGGGATAAAACAGGCGAGGCAAGGCAAGGCAAGCAAGCGTCGGGCTGACGAGACTTAGCATGAAAATAAGTTAGCAAAGGGATCGGAGATTGCGCCGGTACCGTCCTTCGGGAACTACATAAGAAATGAGATAAAGTAACTGACAGAGAACAGTGGCAAAATTGTCATATTTCTATCTTTGTCTAATTAGCATTCTTGGAGCAGTCATTGTGCGCGCGAGAGGCTGTAGTGAAGTCTGGCGAGTCCCGCGCTTCCAACATCCCATGAGACTTCGTTCTGGCAGCGGCGTCGACGCTTGTGGTAGCCTGGATGTGTGTCTGTGTATTCTTCTTTTTCGTTGTATGTACATACCTCGATCTGTATGTGTTACCAGCAATACCGAATGGGTGTGTGTGTGTGTATGTTTCTAGGTTGCGTAGACGCGCACCAACGGTTTCGGGCTTGTAGACTCTAGTTCTCGTGCATGTCGCGGTATTTACATGACGCTCCCCATGGTACAAACGTCCTTCCACATATCCCCTTGGGGCATTCGATGTGGATGTCGTGTCCGCCTCACGGTTCTCATTAATCAAATTGATACATACGAGTACGAGTAGACATATGTATGCATCCATCCATCCTACCAACGAACGGCCAACCGGCCAAGTGAGATTATTGTAACAACGTAGTAATCTATATATATATATATATATATACATAGAGAAATACTCATTTTAAAAAAAATGTGTGTGGTTCGCTTCTTTGAAATCAAAATTTTCAGTATGATAAGAACGAACCTCATAATTTCCCTACGATGAATTATATAGGTAACTAAATACGTTCCATCAGAAAGCCTCACAGTTCGATGTCCCTCGCTCTCTCTCCCTCTATTTCTCGTTCTCGAGTTGTTCCAGTTAAAAGTGGGAAAATTTCGATTTGAATTTTCCTTCACCTGACCGTTTACCCTCAACAGTACGCACGTTCAATTCCATCTCATTCCCATCCGATTGGAGTCCCGTTGGACCGTCGTGTACGCTCCTAGAGTGCGTTCCAATGATAATTGCATGAACCGACCGAAGAACCAAGTTAATTTCGTGATATTATTCATGCTGTGTTTTCAAAGTTCAATCTCGTGCGACATTGACACCAATATAGTACGACAAATTGCGGCAGACTTCATTCCATATTTATATTTGAACAATAACACGTAGCTTAATTTTATAAATATACCATTACAATAGCTAATTGGAAGTGATAATAAGAGTGACACTGAATGGTTGTCGTTTCTCTAGGCTGGCTACAGATTTCGTGTATGAAGTGATAAGGATTTGGAAACATTTTACTTAATAAATCGTCCGTTTCCCCCCGTGTGTGATGCTGCTCATAGTTTGGTTAGGGTGCGTGGCGAGGTGACCATATGATGGGGTGCCAAACCTGTATGTCTATATTACGTATACTGGGTGAATTCAGTTGGTTTCGGTAAACGAAAATCGTTACGGATTAAATGAAAGCCTAGAGTCGACGGGTGCTGTATGTATTTAGAACGGATGATTTTAAACCGTAGGTTGAAAGCGCAAAGTTAACACCGGAGACATATGCTTTCACGTTTCTCCCATGGTTCTGTTTCCGTCTCTATGCCGATGCCGTGTTGGTGTTCCCGTTGTTTGATTGGTTGAACGGGTGAGGATTCGTGGAGGATACGCGCGCGGGTCGAACTACAGGGCTCCGTAGTGTGCCACTCCGCTCCGGGATTCCCCTTGGGAAACTAACTAATCAGAGTTTTTGGCGCTGCGTCGCTGCCGGGAGATACATGCGAACATACGCTGAGGTGTTTCTTCCGTCCGTTCCCGTTGCTCGTCGGGGCGCCCGATCTCAATCTCATGGGAATTGCGCTCAGATATGCGTCGTGTGCCTTTGCTTCTCTTCACCTCACTTCTCTTCACCCACACCACAATACGTTTCACCTCGTCTCATCCGACTCTGCCTCGCTTTGCTTCTCTCATCATCTAACCTTACCACATAGTACACCGATGACAATGTTTGTGTTACCGTTACGTACTGCATACATATGTATATACATACATACATACATACACTTATATGTATGTGTGTTTACAAATATATTCCAATCTACTCAGTATCATCACGGAATCGGAATGCATTTCGCTGATATTACGTAAACGTGCTTGTGCCTCATGGTACCTGAGAAATACATACATCGCACGAGGACCAGCTTCAGCTATATAGTAGTTGCAGAGAAGTGATGTTAATAGTTGTAAGGTTCAAGTATGTATATCCATGCATACAGGTACTGGTTACAAACAAACACATATAGACTGACAGACAGACAGACATACGTACTACATACAACGAGAATGTTGTAGCTAATTTCTTTGCCGTTCTGCGCACGGTGCATTGTTGTTGTGTAAATGAACTACCCGCGGGTATACATTTATAGTCGCATCCGCGGGTAATATATAACGGTTTACGGGATGGAAGTAGATGTGGGAGTGGGAGACGTGAAGTAGAAGAAGAAGAAGTTATGACGTACCGTGGTCCGGTGGGACGGTACGAGAGCGCACTAGCTCGAACACCGAATCCCATGGGTACACTATGCGCAAGGCGGCAGAAAATTAACGCAATCCCATGGGAAATCTAGCCTCTCTTTCTCTCTCTTACTCTTTTTCGCTCTCTCGTTTTCTGTGTGAGAAGCGCACCGCGGTATCTCTCTCTCCGCAATAGCGGTGGTAGCGAATTCGCGTTTCTACCACCAGTGGCGTACGTTCTTTTGGCCTGTTCATGTCCCTTATGGTCTCGTACCGTTTTCCTTCTTCGTGTCATTATGCATTCCACTCAGCTCTCGAATATCCTCTAACTTGTTCGGTGACGACAAATGCAATTTAATGTACTGTAATAATTTCACCTCTCCAATTGGCTTTTTATAATAATGCCCTTGACTTTTAATTTCTAACCCCGTTATGGGTTTCGCGAAACACTAATCATATATGAAGTCTACCTCACTCTGCTCTATCAGCTAGATAATTGTTTAAGGTTTCCGCAACGGATATCCATACCCGTATCATGTTATTTTCCAGAATACTATTAACATTTATCAATCATATAAAATTTTAAATTTCGCATTTTATTGATTTTGCTACTAACAGAATCGGATTGATCGACTTTTATTGTGGTTAATAATATCGAATTTTAAATATGGTTTCCCAATAAACTCTAGATCATGGTTGTAACCACGTTAGAATGTAGTATAAATAAATTTATTTAAAAAAATTCGCCATTTTTCTGCTTAGTTTGTCTTATATTTTCAAAAAGCCTGTAGTTCATATATCTATACAATAGTGTTTACCAGATAAGGAAGCACATTGTATTTATTATTTGGTAGAAGGAATGATAGGTCGGTATTTTGTACCAGAAGAAACATACGTTTATTTTCGACGAAGTACGAACGAAAACAGGACATACAATACCAAAACGAAATGTTCTCTGTGAGCTATTACAATCGAACTATGCCCTTGGGGTCTGTCTCCCTTTCCTCAGTCAACCAACCAAGGATCTGCTTTTGACTACAACTCTCTATGATATTTCACCTTGCTACCGTTTCTTTCAAATGTGACAACGTTCTCTATATGCGTAATTAGAAACACACTGCAGTTTATAATATTTCTAGTTGCAGCAATGTGTCCAATAACGTTGTGTTCTGATTACATAATTTCTCAATTTGGAAAGCATATACATACATAGATACAATATAATTTGATAATGACGAAGTTTATATGTACATACATACGTATGTATGTACATAAGACCATGCATCACTTTTTGGTATTTAAACAGTAAGAAGAAACCGGGTATGTGGTTACTATTCTGCCAATACACCTTAGGTATCAAATGACACACGTTTATCTATACTAAAGAGTTCTATCGAAATATAGCTAAAACAATATCAGAACTTGATTAAAATTGAACTATAATGTCATCATTTGTTTGTATGTGTGCCTGTAGTATATCCAATGTATGCTCTATTTAATCCATTACAAAAATAAATACAGTATTTTAACAATTCGGTTATGTTTTCGACAAGATTATATATAATTGATTAAAATCGTATCTATTTGTCAACGGTTGTATCGAAGACGCAATAATTTCTTGAGTGAATAGTCTACTTTTAATTAAAATTAGTACTTATACGTAAACGTGTGTCATTTGGTACCTACATGTTGACCAACCATGTCATTGCTGTGATGTTGCTCTTATGGAAAATCAATGCGAATGGTCAACACGAAATTCCCTGTGGTACGCGTTTGTTGGGACACACGGTACCACACAATCCAGGATGGGATTATTGGTTTTTAGTTTAGAATTTTATATCACATTCATAAAGTCAATTAGTGCAACCAGTTGATATGTATGGAATCCGGTCATAATCAGACCGAAACTGAATAGGAAAATATGCTTTTCAATTGTATGTACTAGTGCATCGGTAATAGAAGATTCCATTATTATCTGCGTAATACCATTGTCAAAACATCACTGAATTTCAGCATTTAATATTGCATTATTAATTTATGTTTAGATAGTATTAATATATCAGCATATAGGTACATATTTAGTGTATTGGAATAATTAATATTATATATTTTGGTATTATTTTCTTTAATGACGATTAAATACATATTTTCAAAATTACTTCCAATTGGATGAGTGGCATACAGTAATAATTAATTTATGGTATATAGGAATATGATTGCACAATGTAAATATGTTGTAATTCATCGCGCTGTAAACTACATCAAAAATGAATTATTAACTTATACATTGAATGGTTTGCTAATTAGGGAACCATAGTAATTGTATCATGTGAAGATTATATATTTATTTGTCCCAATAGTGATAAGAATATGCTCACATGGAGGATTGACTACTGCAACGAAATTGAATCCCCATGTGTGTACAAGTTAGTTATTAATATGGGTTTGAGACCAGTTAAGCTTTTTTAAATATCCCTTGGATATGTTACAGTTATTATTTATTTGGCCTAATAAACAATAAATTTACTTTTGCTTCTTTCAATATTCTTTTGTTTAACTATTAAATAATAATAAATAAAATAATTCAATAAGAATGTCTCTCATATTTATCGAATAACACACAAATCCGTAAAATAAGTCTGGTATTATTATTTATTACGCATGTCACCGGTGCTGTTTACAGAACAGAATTCAATCATTTTTTAATTAGATAGTTAGGTTGCGATTGATAAGTGATAAATTTTAGATGTTTTTGATAATATGCCATGTAACAAGAGATAAAATATATGTGGAGATTCTACAGGGTGATCAAATATCGTTTTATCGCTGTTTCTGTTTATGTAAACACGTAACGTTGGACCATAATAAAATCAATGAGTCCGGCTGGGCTCCACTCCACCGTATGCTCCGAGTAACATTGTTTCAGACCGTCACCATCAGTTCCCTGGAGACAGGCACGAGGAGGACCCCCACGTCCGATGAACCGTCTCGTGTGACAGACCCACTTCCTAATTAGTTCCCAAGGGATCATATTCCGGTTATTTTTTAGGTTTCGAGGAGATTTTTTTCTATCTGGGTGTTAGCAAGATGACCATTAAATGTAGGGGATGTTTCAGATTCTTTTTTTTATACTACACTACAATCCAATGTTTCCAATTACATTATAATTTTTTTCAATATTTCTTAAATATGGATTAATTAAGCTTGTAGAAGTTTCAAATTAGTATTAATATTTAAAATTACCGAAATTGAAAATATATCCCTTTTTAGCTATCTCTATCAATCCTTTTAGTGAAACACAGACCTATTTGATTATTTGATACAGTTATTCACATTAAACAATATTGATTTTACGTCTCAAACAAAGTTAATATACAACCAGAAAATGTGAAAATGTTTTATTGTAATTTTGTATGCGTATAGTTATTTTTAGCAGAAAACCACAAGGATTATTGCATAATCTTATTGTGGTTTTTTTAAATTTCAGATGAAGCAATGCCCCAATCCCCGGTTGTTCAACTTATGGAGGATAGCATGTCTGATGATGGTGAGTTATAAATGTTTGTAATATTTGTTAAAACGATTTAATATAAATTGACATAAGTTTACTGGTAACGACATACGAGTATATGTATAATTTGTCGTTCTTATAAAGTAAAAAAATATAGCATTGGGATTAAATGAATCTACGATGCTATTTTTTTTACTGAAAAATGATAAATATGAATATACAGAAGTAAACATGAGTAGATATACTAGATGTAGTAGAGCTAGAATCCGTATGGAGTTAATTTAACACCGACTGTCTTAGAGTGTAGTATTCTGAAAACTAGAGTAGGTGACTGTGGGTTTGAAGTACAGATATTTTCTACTTAAATGTTAGTTGTTACCACTTTGAACATCGTTGCAAATAGTCTAAAACAACATCACACAATGAGCTCATCATAGGAAAGATGAAGAGTCTGTTTAGTAGAGTTTCGTTATGCGAGTATGTAGTACATCCGTGTGCTGTGGTACTCTAACTAGAGCGACCAAAAGCATTAACAAGAAACTGTGCGGTATGTCCATACCGTCAATTAAAATACCCTTAGAACACAGAAATTCTATCTTTTTGTCCCCATTAGCTGCCCTTGCGGTCAGTCGGACACCCTCGTAGGACATTAGTATGTGCACGTTGGGACTGTGTTTCGCCATGCGCGTCTTGCTTTTGCCTTCTGTGCACCGTCAACTTCTATCACTATATACTAATGCACGATTATTCACAAACATTGCCAGAAACAGGATCCAGTCAAACTTTGACATGTTCGTTTCGTCATCTAGCTCTAGAGGAAATTCGAATATAAAATCATAGACCGATTTACGAATGGATATATTAAATAAATAAGTTGTATCTACTTCAACTTCGTGTACACTTAAAAACTGCTTCTCTATTTATAAAAACCATTGAAGTATATTATGACGTCATTTGGGTAACAAAAGGAAAATCTCAACGCAGGATGAACTGGTTTGGAAACGGGTCAAATCGGTTCCAGAAACTGGAATATTACTTTTTGAGTTTCAACATGTCTAACTATTTAATACAAATACTGTATTTTTTTAAGGATAATGTTTGGCAATAAAATAATAAAAATATACAATATTCACATTTACTAAAGTGAAATAGTAGAAAATGATTAAACGAAATCGACCCACATCTATAAAATGTATTATCTAAAAAGTCAACAACTCTAAATGGCATACGTTAAACAATAATTTCAAGAATTTATACTATTTTTTTTCCAATAAATATTGGATATGTGACACAAATTTGAATATTCGTCTCGCGAATTTGTAAAGATTATATAAGTAAATCATAATCCTGGAATTGACAGCGATGCGGGAACTTTTGTCAAACCCTGACGAAACTCACTGGTGAATATCACCATTTACTTTTTCTCATTCTTTTGCCGGTGTCGCGGACGAATTCACAGCAAAGCAAAGCAAAGATAAAACCGACGCGATCTCGTCAACAGAGAAGTGTCATATACCGGGGCCACGTTGTTGGTTGGTGGCCATGGTAATTTCGACGGCGACGCTGCCTCATATCGGAAGCCGTATTTAATAATCCAAACGTTGACGTCAGTTCAGGCTCTGGCGGGTGGGCACATTTGAAAGTGTCCATCACGGTCGACAGTCGTCTGTATTTTTGGTCCGAGAGTTTTATTTCAGTCGAAACTCTACCGCGTTCGTACACCGTACAGTACAGTATCAGATTAATATTCGACGTCATATTCATCGTTGTTATTACAATTTACAAAGTTTAGTTTTACAGTAATAAATTACTTGATCTGGCACTGTACTACATAGACTTTTACTTAGTGAATATTGGTTCCACGTGTTTGAGTAAAATAGATTGATTTCTCAATTCAATTAATGCTATCTCTGCTCTATATTTACACGGAATGTTTGGTAGTTCCATTTACTATATCTACTTATTTGACAGTATACATCATTAATCAGAACGCTGTTCTTGCAAAAGAATCAAATGATTTGATTCTATAAAACATTTTATAGAATCAAATCGCTAACTACTAATTAATACTTGAAACCAACTTCATAACGTTAGCGACAGACACACGAAACAAACGAGCCGGATAAACTACTACTTCACTACATAAATATACAATTTCTCAGAGATCTTGGTTTTCCGTTTCGAATTTCAAACTGAGTAACTTTAAAGAAATACGTTGCGTAAATGTAGAACTAAATCCTAGAATTTTGGTGAAAATTGTACTTTTATGGAATATAATACAAATATGGTCAAAATACTGCAACTTGTACGCATAATTATTGAGGATGATATTGAACGTGTTAAATTTATGAGTATTAATTTATGATTTATATTTAAAATTGATTATAAACATGAATATTCTGAACCGATGTGTTGGAGATTTCGACAGTGAAGTCGCAAAGTATCACAGTAACCTGATGAAGATACATTTGATTCTAGACCCCTCATATACGGTCCTGTCGGTGATATTTGAGCGTTCGTCAGATACTGGAGCAAGCGACTCTCGGCATGCAAACCTCTTTTACCCTAGCCTCTGTTTCGTATACCTGTGTTATACCCCGAGTCATGAATGATAAGTGTGACAATGACAGGCCAGCCACTCGTCACGACTCCACACCGCTTGTATACACTTTGGGATTTCATGCATTTTTAAACGGGCCTGTATAGTGCTCTTTTAGGATTTACTGTGATTTACGTTTAGCTCACATATAGGTGGAGCATAGAGCGGACGAGGACGCATATAGAACGCGCGGACCTCGGCTTCGTTACGTTTCAGCGAAACATAACATGACGCTCACCCACTCGTCAGTGGATGTGGATGTGGATGTGGACAGTAAAGAAAGACCTACATAAATAAAATAAATAGTAGTTAGTTACAATTGACTTCACAGATGGAGATAGCACAGTTATTCTAAAATCATACTTAGATGCCAAGCAATTTGATAACATCTAGTTTTAGATTACGAAAATATAATTAGTATTCCCATAATTTAAATGATTAAATTCATATTTCATTTGGTTCCAGTTACTATAATCATAGTAACGGAACTAAATGATGAATACATATTTTCTGATTTTATTGCTAAAATAGTAATATAAATAAACAATAGATTTATGTTGTGTATTGTTTAAAGCTTAACAGTTATACTAACAACTCAATGTCGTTGTGAATAGATCGTTGCTGGGATTTAACGTAGAAACAATTACAGATGCCGCGTCGGGGAATTAACGGAACAGAGAACGATATTTGGAAGGGTGAGAAATGGTAGTAGTGTTTGTAGCCTAGCGAACATTAAAATAAGGGAAGGAGGATTCATCGTGTATGTTCGTTCGATGAGAATGTATGAGAATGGATAATTGTCCAGTTGACGTTCTAGGATCGGGGCAAAATTCTCCGAGTACAGACGGACGTGATGTCTATTGCTTGTGTGTTAGCGAGCACGCGAATTGATTTGATGATGCACACTGAGTCCGGGTTAGCGAAGATTTTACAATGTAGCCGTCATTTTGCCGTCGTTTACGCTCATTTCCTTCTATATATGGTACGTGTTCAACGCCTGATTTTGTATTTCCGTCGATGACATGTGGAAAAGTGGTGAATTATTGACTGGCCGGAAACTGTATGGTTACTCGATTATCTCGCTCAATCATCACTAGGTCAATTTAGCCAATTTATTTGATTTTCAAATTGCAGATTATTTGCGTTTTGTTGTAAAAATATAATCAGCATTTTAATAATAATATAAATATATATATATATATATATATATATATATATATATATATATATATATATATATTTATTTATTCATTTACAGCGACTGAAGTTTTGCATTTAGAGTTCAGATATTTTATATCAATGGGTAATTAATTTTTACATAATGTAAATTTAGTTTGGTGGTGTTAATTGTAACGAAGTTGACAGCACAACGTACTTTATGTATGTGTAGGATGAAATCAAAATCGTGATGTGAATCTCGTCAGCATAGTATTTCCCTGTAAGTTAGAGTCGACATTCCATTCGGACGGACGAGCGACGCAGGGAAAATCGAGTTGTGGAAAACGAAATGTGGCGAGTGAACAAGTTCTTGGTAACCATTATGTGTCACTCGTCCGTCCATCTGTCTGTTTTGTTCGTAGGTTCGTTTGTTTGTCTGCGTTTGTTTTGGCTGGATATATATCCGTCGGTTACTGGGTATATGTCCGCCGAGCCGAAATTCAAATGAGAACCGTAACACGCAAAACTGCATTAGTTAATTATGAGACATGGACACAGGGTCCGTATGATGCAGACAATGCACAAATGTATTCCAGAGTTTGAAAATCCTCGGACGTGCTAAGTGTAAAATGTTGTTATATCCGTTTGCATGGCATTCTCAGGGCCGTGATGTGCTTTTCAAATGTTAAATGCCTGATTTAATTGAAACTTTGTGACGTATCACATTTCAAACTAAAATATTCGCACATTGAAATTGATCTACCTACCACGCCGCTGACTCTCGACTCAACTCAACTCACCTCTATACTGTACAATACATCGTTATTTCTTTTCACACACAATCAACTGAATCACTATATCTATCATTTATATTTGCTTCATTTCACTTTGATAGCATCATTCCTTTTCTATAATCAACTAGTTTTATTATATGTAATGAACTAATTCCAGCGTTTTTCACATATTTTGTTCAACATATAAAACAATAGTATGCTTAAATAATACCTACTAGTTGTTAAAAATAACATTTTAGGTTGAATGTTTCTCTGTAATGTTTTGTTGATACACCTACCGTTAACGTGGTACGTTTAGCAACACATTACGTCCGTTCGAACATTAGTTCATTATTGAACGGGTCAAGCGAACCATATTTGAATCTCCCTTAAATAAACAACGCTGTTTAGTCCATTATTTTACTATACATTTATCTGCGGCAACAGTATTTTGCAATTTGAATTTTATCATCCATCAATGTTTATTAGTTTACGTGGACTATTGAACGCTATTCACGTAAAATTTCATGAATTTCATTATTTATTTGATCTATTAAATTTGCATCAGTTTAAATTTTAATGTTATCACTGTACCCATTGTTTTTGTTATATTTTTATGTTATTTCGTCATAAACAAAAAAACAAAATTATTGTTTTTTTATTCCATCACACATTATCATTATTTACCCGTCTATGTTTACTTGCTTGCAATTTTAAAATGTATCTACATATACCTATAAATTTTTGTATTTTCAAAATAAATACTGTTGGGTTCGTATATTTAAATACAACATATATTTACACATGTATTTTAAATTAAAAACATTAATAATACTTCAGTTCAATTTTACATTTACACGATTTCTATCATATTTGGTAATTTTAATAAAATGAATTATTATTTTGTATAGGTAGACAAAATTATCAAAATAAAATTTGTTTTGAAAACTGCTGCAATAAAAATAACTTTGACAAGGAGAACTACTGCTTATATTATAAAGCACAATCCCTACAAATTGCCAGCCATAAAATAGACTGCTATTGAAGTTATTAATGTAACGTTACAACGAAATTACATTAGCTCGTCTTAGAATGAATCCAGGTGCACGATCTATCCCATTGTATACAAATAAACAGAAACCTACAATAAAGCAGGGGAGCAAGGATAGTTGAATGAAGGATAACAAACATAAATATAAACTTACGTAACGGTAGTCTAATGCGTATGTCCTAACGTTAGATTTATATGCAATTTTCTCTCCTGACATGAGTTTCAAGACAAGACGTAGACTTATTGTTTCAGCTCCCACTAAATTCAGATTTTGGAAAAGTATTGACTAATTATATGTGTGTGATAGTTAGATAATTGCCCACCATTTTTATAGCGATTATTATTTCGATTTAGATAACTTATTGTTTCAACTGGTTAAGCTTTTAAACACTAATGGCCAGTTGCATCAATAAAAATTAATGCTAATCGGAGATTTAGTAAATTTGTTTATTATTTTACTGTGAAATTAAACAATAAATAGTGCTAAATGTATTATGAAGAATAATATTTTGTAAAAGTGAATTAATAAATATTTTTTAAATTTCTAATATTCCGGAAATGTATGACGTATTTTTATCCGTATTAGATGAAAGTTAAATGATTTTATAATTAATTAAATTAATTTTAGAAGTGGTTGTTTTTTTTTGTACGAACATGATTAAAATAAGAATAAAAGAATGTTTGTAATAATCATTAATTTGAGACACAGATAACAAATTACTATACAAATAAGCAGTAATATGGCGTAAAAAATATTTTTATAATACTTTTTAAAAATCGGTTAGTAAAAGTTAATTTAAATACCATAAAAGTCCCATTAGCATGAATCACAATCGGTCGAAAACGTGTATAGGAAATCGTTTTACATCACTTACGAATGTCGGTAACCCCGTAGCACGAGAACGGGGTGACTAGGTGGTTGTGTGTTGAGATAGAAGGGATGTGAAAGGGGTTTCCGACGCGGAAGGTGCGGCGGCCGAAGGGGATGTGTACAGTGTTTCAAATCCCCGCAACTTCGCTCGGTTGTCGTGGGCGTCAGGCTTAGCAACACCTTGGGTTTGCACGCACCCTTCTCTATCTTTGAATCATTGAAGACGTTATATCTTGAAATTGTCCGCCGTCGTGTCAGAGACAGTGCGTTACAGAAGACGGGTCCACATTTTCCCACTCGCTTCTCCTTGCTGTCTATCTTTCTTCCTCTTCGTCGCTCGGGACGTCGAACTTAATTATTTAGTTTTTAATATAGTTATATACTTCTTGTTTCCTTGGATTTTTATATTCAAATAATAAAACAACATTATGCGGTCACGTAAACCTACAAATAAAAGTTATATGGTTATCATCTAAGTATTTATGTATGTATTGACAGACATGAAACAAGAAATGATTGAAATAAAAGGTTTGTTGTTGGTATAAAGTACGAATTGACTGAAATAAAAATCAATCAAATATATCATTATTTTATTACGTTAAATTAAGATTGCCGAGGTTTGACATACAAGGAAAACTGCAGAATAAAATAAAACAGTTTTATAAAATGTTGTAAGTTAACTTCGGAAAAAGTTTAAATAGATATGTAATTAAAGCGAAAGTCTGTGGCACTGCCACCAATTTCATTGCGAAAAACTGTGGTATATTGGTACATGTATATTGTATACATATACATATATGTGCGATTTTGTTCTATAAGCTATAGTGCAGCAGGCAACCAGGCATCGGTATGTGCTTACTCGGTATCGCAGTTGTTGGCTGATGTTTAGAGCTGCGTGGCATTGCTTGTGTGTAATTGAAAAAGCCGAATAGTCCAACGTTTACGAGTTCGGCACCCGTGACTGCCGTGGCTCCTCTGAGTCTCGTACGGCCGTGCGTAAGTGCTTTTACGGTTGCTATTGTGTCATCGTTTTATTCGTTTCGTCTGTTTGTTGTTCGGTAGTTATCCTAATAAAATGATATTTGCACAATTGTATGGCACACACGATTATATTGATATAGCAAGTCTATTCATAAAGTATTAACATTTTCATTTTAATGCCAGTTGTTTTCATTTTAAACAGACAACATATATAGATTATAGTCAAAAATAGAGTTATCCTAGTAGAGTCGTTCTTTTAACTAATGCCAGAGGATATCTTGATTTAAGATGTCTTTCTTCTAGTTTCATCAAAAATTTAAAGAGTCTAAATTGAGCCAATTAACCTTCTGTATAACATAACATAGCGTTGCATTGAATTGTATTTTATATTGCAAATAAATTATAATTGACTTTTAAGAAGAGCACGTTATTTATATTTTGTTAATTGAATTAAATTGTTATAGGTACTTATTTGACTTTTTACTCGATCTGGTTTCTAGTGATTAACAAAATAAATAGTACCTATATATTTAGATTGATTCGTATTTGTAAATAATCTCGAGTATCATTTTAAACATGATTTGAAAATATACATGTTTACAGTTTAGACTATTTACGACAGTTTTAATTAATTTTAAAACGGATCGCGTGGAAATCCTTGTAATCCATTCGTTCTGTGTTCGTCATGGGAATATATATATATATATATATATATATATATATATATATATATATATATATATATATATATATATATATATATATTATATTTATATATATATATATATATATATATATATATATATATATATATATATATATATATATATATATATATATATGTAGGTACAGTTTCTGCTTGTGTTGCTACATACAGATGCTATAGGTACAGACTAGCAGAGTATTTGAAATAATTTTAGTCGATCGGAACGCCATTGATTCCGAAATGCATAATTAGTTATCAAGTGGACTGATCAAAAAACGATATGAATAAACCAGTTTATAAAACACGATTGTGCTACGGTGCGGGAGCGGACGCGAGCCCAGAACCCTGGGGGATGCCCTGGTAAAAACAGTGCCGAGCACAGAAGGGTGCCCAGGCTGCGGACCCCCACCGGTATCGTCTGCGACCCCCTGCACACACTGACAGTCTGATGGATAGCGCAGGCGATCGCTGGTGAGCCCCACATAGCATACATATAGGTGCCTCACGCCGGTTCGGTGTCGGCGATGTTCATTCGCATTGCAACCAAGCGCTGGGCACACTACTCACTACATTCGGACAGTCCGCGGATGCATCTGAAAACCGAACGATCTATATCATCATCGCTTACACTTAAAAAGATACTGAGGCACACACCTTTCATTCCCATCATTACTTATTATCAGCGAGATCGTGTAGCATCTCTACAAACATATTGCCTTGCTGCACTGTGAAAAATATATAGGTATATATATATATATATATATATATATATATATATATATATATATATATATATATATATATATATATATATATATATAATATATATATATATATAGGTGTATATATATATATATATATATATATATATATATATATATATATATATATATATATCTATATATATATATATATATATATATATATATATATATATATATATATATATATATATATATATATATATATATATTAATATCAAGTGAATATTTAATTAATTATATATATTTATTAATTATTATATAATTAATCACAATACTGAGTTTGTACCAGCTTTCCATTTAAATGTATTGGTAACAATTCAATATTTTACGATACTGAACCAATTTCGAAGTGGAAAATATGTGGTACGTAGATTTTCGTGTTAGATGCATGTGTGTTCACACACAAATTCTCCACGGTATGAAAACCGTTTGTTATATTGTCTTTCCGTGCAGTCAGCAATAACCGATATCTCTTTGGCTTTTTAAATATGCATGGAACTGGTATGGCATATACCTCCACATGTGTTCTTCGTTCGGCGGTAACGGCGTTAAATATACGCGCGGAAAACTGTCGTAAAATGAGATTTCAACGCACAATGTTTGCTTATCGTAACAACGGGCGGTAAGAATCAAATTATTTTGATTTACTTGCATTTAAGCACCTGTTTCACTAATTTATCAATAATTATCACTGATGTCTTATTAGATTTTCATTAAATATTTTTATTCAATTTTGTTTATAATTCAGATTTTTGTGGATGATTTGATAAAGTTTCAATTTTAATCAATTAGGTTTTAGAATGATTGAAACTAATAGAAGTGGTAATTTATTAGAAGGGTTATACTACTACTCTTGATATTGCTTGGTACTACATAATTTGATGTGTTTGTAATATGCGCATGCGCATATGTGGCGATAAAGGTAAGCATGATGCGGTACCCGTATTCACACATTCGCTTCTACGGCTACCTCTACATCGCGCATACTGGTTTATAGATAAATCGGACAGCAATGGTGGTGTCCATGTAATATGTGTATATGGTTGTATGTATGTATGTATGTATGTATCTATGTATATGTGTGCCGTCGAGCTGATTGTGGCGCCTGGCATCCCGATGTCGTCAATAGCGTCGGACAATTGCACAACGCCCATGCCGAGCGATAGGCACCCGGGGACCAGTTACAAGGCACCAGTAATGCATTGAATTAGACAGTAATACAACAGAGTTGCGATTGCTCCCTAACGGCCGTGGCTAGCACCGTTCTGGGGACAGAATGTCTACTCTACCCGTCCGCCGAGCTCAGAGAAGACACGCGGAAAACTCGCGAACTTATCTCTTGCGCTCTTTTACAAATCTTACGAATCAAATCATACAGTTTTTGTTTAATTCAAACCTCTAGCATGCTGTTCGAGATACGGTCGTTTTGATTTGGTTCAAATCGTGACCAAATTTGTGATATTTTAACCACTAGAATGCTTACAAATGCATTCGAACATTCTTGGTTTTTTCAAATCGGGATTGGATATTCATCGATTTATCGAGACTATGGATTGCTGCTCAACTAGTACAATGATTGAAAAGTTGTTCAGATGTCCATTGTAACAATGTTTTTATGCATCATAAAATTATTTTTCGAAACATATTTCAATAATTTATCAATGTTAATTAGGTGTGAATATGTATTTAAATAGCGGCAATAAAATTTGTTTTTAACGTTTTTCTCTAGGAAGTCATAATGCGTATATTACGATTGCGAACTCTGGAATTCAAGTAATTGTAATAGCTATCTATTATAAATTTTATTTGTTTTCCGTAAATTTAATGAAATATCTCACTAGATTTAACAATAGTGATAAAAGAATTTATGTATAATTTATTACATGGTTTTAACATAGGATCTATAATATTTGTAAAAATGAATTTTGAAATATAACTGTGAATCAAGTATACCTATTAGTAATATAAAAACCAATATGATTTGTCTTGTGATGTATTATCATATACCTACAATACATACATATCTGTAGAGAATGATTCGAGTAAGCCACAAGCCATACATTTTTCAGTTATCTTTTTGTTGGTTTATTGAAAGTTATAGCGTTGTTATTTCGGCATGTAAGTGTTACGGGTGCACCATTCTATAATTCGTAAAACACTCGCGAGGACAGTTTCAGGAATTGTTCACGTTCTAATCAGAATTCCATTTCGGTTTACGCGTTTTGCCGTTTGCGGGCAACCAACCAACCAACCAACCGAAGGTGACGCGCAACTTAAATATACTATACGTATAAATAGGTATATACGTTATGTGTTTGAAGCAAAACTTTAGTGCTGTTTTGTGGCAATATCAGCTTCTGTGGGACCATTGGGGCATTGTTTCCTAACAATAACAGTGCGCCTTACATGGCAGCATCGTCTACTGCTGAGAAGAGGGTACAACCACTGCGGGACTGGGCACATGGACGACCCCCAGGACGTATCTATGGTACCATCTTCCGAATTAGAACACACTATCTTCTTTATATCTCTACACACTACTGGCGCTCTCGATGTTTCCATAGACAATCTCTTTTCTTGAAACTGTTTTAACGTTATTCTTTATTTATTTATAATCATCATTACTTTTATTTTTACAAGTATTATTTCGATTCGTACATTATCTATTCATTGTTTCGATATATGTATATAAATATTTTATACATTATTTATATATATATATATATATATATATATATATATATATATATATATATATATATATATATATATATATATATATATATATATATATATATATATATTAGGAAATTGATTATTTATGCATTACACATTTATTATTTAGATGTTCGCATATCTGATATTGAGATGGATGAATCACATGAATTGTCAATTATAATTCGAAAAATACGTGATTGTCTCTGTGTAAGTTTCGCAAGCTCTGAAGTAATATGGCGAGCAAACGTGGTTTTGTTCGTATGTGGTATGAAAATGTTTGTTTTTCTTGAGGAAATTTAATTCTTTGCTCAATAAAAAGTAGGAATGAGAAAAAGGCAAGTTCTCTACAGCATCCGTGCTAGACAGGCTCATGTGTGTCGTTGCCCAAGTCACATGTGTATACGGTGCCCACAACGGTAACTTTTAATTCCCAATCTGACCGTCTCCTACTCTTGCAAGCTTTTTTCTCCAATCTGCCTTGTTTTTGATTGCCTGGGCCGACTCCGCAAATCCTCAGTGACCTATAACCTGTGCCCGAATGGCCCTCCAAACACCCATAATGCTACTGCTAATGTTTCCTACCTGCAGAATTAACCTGAGGGATACGGCTGCCAGTAATTAGCTAGCATTTTGCCTTTTTTTACTCGTAACGCGAACGCAATGCGCTATAGACCAATGTGTTTGTAGTACGTACTTTGTTCTTTAGGCTTTTACCTCCAAACCTAACTCGAATGGTAGAGATTACATACATATATCTCTTAATTTCTACGACGGTTAAATTTCAATTTGTTTGTCGTTTCATGTCGCATTTTCTTTTTTTACAATGTACACTTCTCAAAGACATTTAATTAATATATCATTTACTTAAGTAGAAACAAATAGTTATTTGAAAGGTCACATTTCTTGATTTTGACGTCATATTGTTGCTAAGTGTATTAACTTAATCTATGCAACTATCTGTATAGTATTTCATTGCAGGTTGCACCAACCCTATCGTATGTATTTGTTTGTTCTTTCGGTTATTCAAAAGGAAGAATAGCCGTGGGAGGTTTATTTATAATTCTTTTTCATTTGATATCGTCATTATGAAATGAATACCTTCATTCTGTGTCCTTTATACTCGTTGAATTTTATTCACATAAGTAAAAATATCAAATATCACACATACAAATATACATTGCGCTGTTCACTACCTATTTCTTTCATCGTTCGGATGTGAATACATCGTTTTTTGTCTTATTATCCTCTACTGAACTGGTCCTTTTTTATTTCTTCCTCAGAAGGAAATACTTGACGTTATAAACGGGTAAAGCCTTCTGATATAAATAATCTCCTATTATTGTATTTGAAAGAGGGTGCAGTTCCAATTAAAATTCGATAATCAATCGCTTTGATAATAGTTTTCGAAAGATGAGAACTATTCCATGCATGTTTTTTTCATTCTCATAAAAGTAAAATTCTTTTGATTTTATTTTATCCTCAATGATTTTACCTCTTAATAAACTTATGATGTAATTTTTAAAAAAAATGTTATTGAACAATCATTAGTTTAGTGACGCATTATTTTTTATTTCTATGGCTTGGGTATAAAGTTGATAGTGTGTTTTACTAGAATAATTGTAATTCGAAATCGGTTCGGTGATCCGTTGCTACCCCTTGTTTGGAATCGTCCAGCGTCGGATTTGGCGCCCGGTTGGCACCGAAGCGCTCTGTACAGTACCGTACGTACTTACTCGTGGGTACATACGACAAATGCTCACCGAATACGTGAGTGAGCAAGATAGACTATACGAATAAGAAATAGTGATTTGATAAGATAGAAAGAGAACGATCGTTACAAACTGTGAACAGGGTGAGTGGCGGCATGAGAGGCAACACGGGCCGCAGCAAGAATAGCGAAGAGAAGAGCGAAGGGGTGCTTGCATATCATCTTAAAGTTTAATTGAGTCTTGGCGCTCGGGGAGGAAGTGACTGAGATTGCTTGGGTATTCCTGTGGGAATACGGCTCGGTCCTCGTTCGTTCTCGTGTGCCCTCGGGCACACTGGCTCGGCGTCTGTTGCCACTTACGCCTCTGCCGGTGATCAAACAAATTATAAAAGATGACGCCGCTGGTAGACGACGGCTGATGCTGCCGTCGCGCCACCTAGGAATAATATGGCCATGCATTGGTAATAAAGCTCATATTACCGGAGACTTTGCTCGCTCCTTCGCTGGCTCATCCGATCTAACAAACTTGCGACTATCTGTACTGTTTCGTTCTACTCTACTTACTTATGCTACCTTGGTCTTATATATACATATATAGAACCTAATTTCATGAAACTTCCCTGCAGAATTAACACTTTTTTTCACCTTCATTATTACGTTTCATAAACAATTACATTTCGCAAACTTCGAATCAAAATCAACTTGGTTAAAAATATTAAGTTCAATTTGCAACTTTAATAGAAGACATACGACTCAAATTTCATTCGAATCTTCTGCACTAAATAGTGGACTTGTTATTACTAATCAATATATTGTTTATTTTATTCATTGCGTTAAATCATAACGCTTATTTTCATCTAATTACCAGTTTTCTTACGCAGCAATTATATTACCTTACACTCACCCTTCTTAACTTAAAAGAATATTTATTAGTACACAATTTTCATGGCACATTGCACTCTATCTCAGTTAACGTGAATAAATAATAGCAAGATTCTTTGTGTATAGAAACTCGGTGAGCAAGTGTGAGATAACAAATTCAGAAGTAACAGATAACTTTACCTAGTAGGTATGTATGTATACGTACACCTACACCCATACACTGGTTGTTTTGTTTGAGATGGAATCGTGGTGTAATTAGGAAAGGAAGATTAGATTATGAACCTCCACTTCCAACAGGCGTCAACTTTCCCAGCTACAAACTCGCACCCTTTATACATTTTGTTATGAGCACAAAGTCTAGAAACAACAATTTTACCACCTACAAATTTTCCTTTCATCAAATATAATTCAAATTATTATTTTGGCAATAACAAATATTTGCAGTCCAGCTAATACATTAGTACTTGATCAAACTTATAGGCGATTTTTATTTATTATAAAATGTGTCCCTTCTAGATAGTTAGATGTATCAAATAATTACATCTAACTTACAGTGCAATTCTGAACTCTTTTGTATCAGTTTAAATAGGGGAACAAAACCGAAAATTAAATTTAAATATTAAGATAAAGAAATCAACATTTTATAAATAAATATATATATATATATATATATATATATATATATATATATATATATATATATATATATATATATATATATATATATATATATATATATATATATATATATATATATATATATATATATATATAAATATAAATATAAATATATATATATATATATATATATATATATATATATATATATATATATATATATATATATATATATATATATAAAGTTCGTGAAGCCTGTTAGTTTACACATTGCGTGCGTAAGCCCTGCCACCACGTCAAGGTCGGCATCACATCGGCAGGGAATCTGCCCCTTTAACCCTGAAAAGAAAAAGCCAGGAAATCCATTGGAACATTCTTCTCGGGCAAAACTAATTGCACTTATCCCTAAAATAGCCTCCCCTCGCCAGAATGCCAATATCCTGTAAATTTTAAGCGGTGAAATACATATATAAAATAAAGGTAGCCGTCATAGGATACTCACGCCTTTCTTAGGCCTCAGCTACAGTTACAACTGCGGTTATGCCTAATGAGGTTATCTCTTTTAATTCATCCATTTTTCCGGTTTGTATAAGGCCGATACGACACTGCAATTCCTTCCTCTTAGTGAAGACCCAAAACGATGGCGCATCTGCGTAACATTAATCCTGGTACAATCGCCAGAGTGCCTAACTTAAGTCGTTCAGCAAGGTTTGGATTGTAAACGCAACCAAGCAGGAAGCTTATTGAAATTTTAGAGCTAGCCCACTTTGGCACTGTAGTTTAAAGTTTCACACTTGAAACAAATAATTTTAAGAATAGAACTTGATTATCTACAACATAATTTATTAATTACCTTTAAATCTCTGAAATACGATATTTATTGTACTAATTGTAGATTTTTTTAATGATATATATCTTTTAGGTAATTGAAAGCGTGATATATTTATTTAATTTAGCCGAATTCAAATGCAAAAGACATCTGAAGTAATAAAATAAAACTAACATGACCACAAGTCCAAGTACGAGTTAAAAATAAGTATAATTGTCGTAATGTGCGCTGTAATTATACCATTAAAATTATTTCAAACGTTAAACTTTAATATAGGGTTCACTTTGCACCTTCGCTAACTCCATATCCGTATTCTCGTTTTCATTTTATCATTGCATCTGCTTCGTCTTACATTCATCCCACTTGGATGTACTTTGTACTCGCAAGCGAAAAGTATAAATTATTATAAGGCTCGCTCATACAGTTTATCTCGCGCTTAGAAAAGTTGATTAAGTTTTCTATTGTTCATGTTTTATTGTGTTCGGTGTTTTTCTATTTTTTATTTACCCTATTATTACAATCGAAAAGATTTATCGTGACATCGAGCGGAAATAAAGTTTAGTAAGTTATTAACATATTGTTTAGACGTGGTCGAGAATTTTCTTATTGATTTCGTAAGAAGTATAAGCCCGGTATAAAGTTATAAGCTTCGTAAGTATACCGTAAACTGTCAACTAACTAAAGTTGCGTTGTTCTATCATATATTGAACTACGTATAAGCTATAAAGAAAAATATTGCTCTTGGAAAATATCAATTTTCGAATTATTTCTTATAATAAAATATCCACATGAATTTGTCTAACTGCTCTTTGAATCGGAAATACATCTATAGATGTATTTCCCCAAAGTCTGGCTGTATTAGTTATTGCATCTTTTGGATGCGTTATTACAACTTTACTTTTGCTGAACAGATTTTTTTCCAACAGTGCAATGCGTGGCGTAGATCATTTAAAATTAATAACTATTTTAATAGAAAATTTACATACATACATACATGCATATTCTCATCAAATTGGGGTGGCAGAAAACTTGTTACACACATACACGTCTTGATAATCTTTCTCTTTTTATTTATATATATTTCGTAGTTTTTAGTTAATAAAAAACGTTTTTATTGCTGAATTTTCTAAATCGAATTGCGAGAAGACATTACATTTTGTAGTTTAAAAAAAAGGAAAGTACTTGCTCTTACTCTAACATTATTCGATTAAAATTAAATGAGGTTTAATCTAAAGTAAAATTGGATCAAATGTGTTCCTACATCGCACACAGCTTTTATATATTGAAGTATTTTTATTAGATTTTTTCGCTATTCGCAAAGTGTCCAAGAAAATAAATCACATATTACTTTTGAGGAAATGAAAATCTCGTGCAGCATTTATAATAATCTCATGTATTTTTTTTTGTATTACACACGTGTTATGTATTAATAAACCGAAAATTATCCCTAATTGTAATTCCATGTCAACGTGAAAAATATAATAACTTAATCACAATCATTTCTATTTGTTATATTCAAGGATTCTCAGTGGGTAATCGATTCCATAACTCACACAATTCTGTATAAATATTTCTATATGCTCGCAATATTATTAAAATAAATTGTAATTTGAATAGGCAATTTTTTCATTTAATTTGATATTTTTGCGTAAGATCTTTTTTTTTTGCTGCAACCAAAATCTATTGCGACTTAATCACTGTACCGTTACTGTCGCTAAGATGCAACAGGTGCTCTTGTGAACAGCACGTGGTCGAATCCTAGTGGTTGTATCCGTGGCGGGGTAATGCACCGTTCACACCACCAACAGATGGAGTTGTTCACGCTGTTTAGCTACCGCGATTGTCATAGCAACGAGGAACGCTGAGAATTCTCATTAGACAAAATAATAATACTCTGGTACTTTCAAGTTCTGTGTCTTTATATTCAAGTTTATCAGATTGTAATTAAAATTATAATTCTTCTTAAAAGAGTAAAACATGCTTTACGTTTTATTTTTAACGCCTAAAAGTTATTTTAATGAAATGGAAACTTGAATTAAATAAAAGATATGAATTTATATATTTTTTACTAAATGTAAAACAATCCTTCAGAGTTTGTAAGGAGAAATATAGTAATAATGATAATATTAACAATTGCTGCTGTGAAGTAGTTTACATCATATAACATCACTAGCACGACCAGTAGTCATTCCTAAATGGAGACCTTGCAGTAGTCATTATTTAATTCAACTGCTAATTTCTCGTAACTAGTATAAATACGAAACTATAATATATACATGCGTACATATAAATGGCATATAAACTCGTAATGTCCACATGCATATGAGTGTGTTCACATATGAAAAGTACCCTGTATTATTTACCCTCACGTGTTCAGTGTGCGTTGGTCAACATTAAGATGTCAATACCTAATAATCAATTGCTGCCGTGTATTGTTACCCGAAATACAATAGCTCCTGCACGAGTTGTGCCCTTGCGATGCCACACAAACCAACACCGGTCTAGTAATGAAGTCTGTCAGCAAATTTCCCAAACTCCCCTCATCCTCTACGCATAATAAATTCATCCGTGGATTTTATACCAGAAATGTTATTGTTGTGTGTTTACACTGCATTTAGCACATATATAAATTTAACATTCATTCCATGACACATTAACACTTACATTTAACAGATTACATGGTTAAATTACAATATTTAACTTCAGTTTACTGTAATTTAAAAATTAAAACAAGAATTTGTTTTAGAAATAATTTACTTGCTACCAATAAATAACATATTAATATCAATAAAATTACTAGTTCGTAAAACAAATAAAGCATATTCCAACCCCTAAGCTACGTAATTCATTTTTTTTTAAAAGGTTATAGAAATTGTTTGTTAATTTTTAAAAACTGTTTCCCATAGAAGATATATTCGTACATTGTTTGGCTCCAGAATATACGAACATATCAACATTTAATTTACGTTATAATTTCTGCTGTTAAAAATATTAAAGTACTTTAAGAAACGACGTAAAACTGAATGTCTCTTTTTATTTAATGAATTTCAATTTCAATAACACCCAGCACGGTCGGCTCTTTTGTGAGCTGATCTCTATCAATCCGTTAAATTCATTTGCTAGAAGTGGTGACTGGTGGATTGAACCGAATAGTGAAATGTTGTGATGATGACTATGCATAGGGCATGGCGGATTGGATCGCATGATCTATTTGTGTCACTCCTTCCCAGCCTCATCATCATCGGTTAGTTTCAGTAATCGGGCGACACACACACACATACACACACGTAGCCATACATACATACATATAGAACAGCATTGCCAATGACCACCCATGGGACATCATGGTGCTATTGTTGTGGATATCAACACCCACGTAGACGAAGCCCACCGGTGATTCTCTAAGGGTTGCGTTTGAGACTATACATACATACATACATACATACATACATACATACATACATACATACATACATACATACATACATACATACATACATACATACATACATACATACATACATACATACATACATACATACATGGATACATAGAGCGAGAATATCATGATGCCATATATGACAGTAATATCTATGAAATAATTGTTTGTAATTAAATTATAGTCAAAATAGTTGTGGCATTTAAAAATAATTATAACTCGATATATTTTATACGGTTTATAGATGCAGTATAGTGTCCATATAAAAATGTACTAAATGATATGTTACTGCCATAACTAAGACTATAATAATTGAATAGAGTTTCTAAACGAAACATATAAAATCAGATGGAAAAGAAAACAAAAACAAATAAGCAATCATATTCAATAGAGTTTTCAGTCGAGTGCTTACGAATTCGGATTACCTCTGGTAATGGCTAACTGTTTGCAGCTGCCAATGATGTTTAGAAACAGGTGTATTGGGGCGCATGGTCATGCTCGATCTCATTTGTAAATAGGTGTGAGATGATTATTTTTTATTCTCAATCAAGACTTACATCGGTTTTGTTCGTGCGCGATGGCAAACTCAACATTATAGTAAAATGATACGCGCTGCTGGCCACACAAGCTGCAGATTAAATTAGATCTTATGTTACGTTACGTTACGTTACGTGTAATTCACTGATGATCATTTACATTTTTCTAAACACTACACAAAAAATTATAAATAATACACCTTTTAAATGGTTCGCTGATAATCTAGAGTACGATGGAAAGAGAGATACTTATTTTGTTTGTATATTAATCTATCAATACCGTAAATAGACGTTTTTAATAAATTTACTGCATATGGCGTTATACCATATCTAGAAGTAAGACTGACTTAAACCAATAAGCGCATGGGTACAATAAATATCTGTACCTATATATATATATATATATATATATATATATATATATATATATATATATATATATATATATATATATATATATATATATATATATATATATATATATATATATATATATATATATATATATATATATATATATATATATATATATATATATATATATATATATATATATATATACATATACATATATATATATATATATATATATATATATATATATATATATATATATATATACATATATATATATATATATATATATATATATATATATATATATATATATATATATATATATAGCATTTAAAAAATTATTTTATAACGTCTTAAATGTATAATTTCAGTGGTGCACTAGTTGCGCGGTAGATGAAAAATGCTTTGAATGTTTAAAAAAACTGATTAAAAACCATAGACTAAATGTAGGATATATTTTAAGGAATTCGGGTATCCAAACTAACATAAGTAGTTATGTAGTGTGGTAACTGTAACCATAAAAATATTAAAATAATAATAATTTCTTTATTAGATATGTACATACATAGGTACTTTTGAAACTGGTTTCGAGTATAATAATATTTAAAATAAACCATTCAATTTCTTTATAGTTATAAAGAAACCGTAAGCATCTTTATTTACGATAACAGAATATAAAACCGTTTCACTGCACTAAATAAACATAAACATAGCGTGAAAATCGTTGGTGGTGTATAATGATACCTGCGTGAAAAGTATATATTAAAAATCGTGTGGAACGCAATAGAGAAAGAGTGAGAATGCGGGAGAAAAATCATAATAATAATATAAAAAAGTTTTGAAAAAACTTTACCGATCAAACGAGTTGGATTGGATACCAGAAAAACGTGTGCCAAGAGTCTACAAGTTACGCATGATGTAAAACCGGCATTACTTTGTAATGTTGTGTGTTCCTATCGTATATGAGAGGGCACGGCACAAAGGCATGGGGAGCTGAGGTTAAGTTCAGTTCACCCGCCGCGGTAACTTGGGAGGTGGTGTGTTCCTACTCTCAATTGCTTTTTACAATTGCGCGTTCGTTTAGCGATTCACGTTTTCTAGCACAAATGAATCCTTGCATAAGGTGGCAGATTCTTTACGCAAGTTTTTACGGAGATGAGATCTCAGAATGTTGTTCCTTCCCACGTTCTATATAGGGTTAGATATAAGTTAACCATCATAGCTTCGCGTTACTACGTTGTCGACATACGATGAATCAGTGCGCTCGGTAGCCAGTGCTATGTAGTAGCTAACAGTAGCTGGATTGGCCGTTGCACCGTCAACATACGTATGTACGAGTATTTACGGTCGCGATGGTTTGTTAGTCGTTACCGATATTATGACCGCTCAGTCACAGCGATCAGTTCTATTTTTTTACGCTTTTTATAATACATTTCCGGAATGAACTTGGAATTGAGCTTTAAATGATTTTTTTTAATGCAAATAATTAAAATTTACTCAACGAACAACAATCGGTAAATAACTACATTTTTAGTAAATGAGCATTTTGCATCTTGCGGAAGTAAATTTCCTGCTGTGATGTATTTTCGTAATATATCTAGATATATCAACCTGCGGTAATGGCAAATTGCCTTACGATATTTTGAAAGTTTACAGAAGCAATCAATCAATTACAAAATTATTTTATACTATATAGGTATATTAATACGAAATATGTGCAATTTTCGTTAAAATTAGTGTTATTAGCAAAATGTTTGTTATTTTAACAAAATTGTCGGCCGGTTAGAACTAAAAATCTCTTTAAATGAAATCATATTTCTTATTGTGAAAAGTCTTTCAAAGTTAATAAAAAAGTATATCTATAGAAACTTTTTTTAGTGTTGTAGTATCCGGAATAAAGTCTCGGAAGGAGCATGTAAGCAGATAAGGTCAGTACGTTGCAGCGAGATCATAATGAACAACCCCCTGCTGTCATTCCATAAAGGAATACACAGTGCTAATGATAACGATGTGTTTCTTTTTCTGTTTACTATAAAAAAATTAATGATTTAAAACACTTTTTCAATTCGCGAAAGCAAACATTGTTTTCCATAAAACTATATTGAAATTATACAAATACGGATAATTTTGGAGAAAAAAGAAGAAGAAGAGTGTCATTTGATATCGATGCTTAAACAGAAATAAGTGGTGTATATCGTGAATAATTTTCTGTGCATATATGTACAATTCCAGCGGCATTTTGTATTTATAAACTGTAATAGCACAGTTCGTATTTTCGGAACTTGAATGCGATCCCCCATGAACAAGCTGATCAAAGCAAGCAAGCACGCTCACGGAAACAATAAAAGTCACTACCCACGTTGTTAGCAGGAAGTAAACGTACTGTTGTTAAGTAAGGCCACTATTTGTACGGCATCACCCTTAGCTACTGTCCGGTTTACCCTAGGGTTAAAAGACCGCCTTCTCAAGGGACACAGACCAATGAGAAAAACACTCAAAGTCCGCCATTGTGATCTTCGTTTTTCGAGTAAGATGTTTGCGTGCTTGCAAAATACAAATGCCACATTCGCATATTTTTTCTTTCTTTCATTTGATTTGGTTGTGAGCCAACAGTTTTTACGCATCAAATCAATCAAGTTTTGTTCTTGATCACGCGTTAATAGCTGCAGATAAAAATTTATAGATATACTCAAATTAACGATAATTTGCAACTCGCCGAACAAAAATTGCCCAGTTTCGCAATAAATTCGTAATTTTTTTTTTCTTTGTTATTTCGTGAAGCTTTATTTTTTACTTGTTTTCCGAAAAATGTAATAAAACTCAATTCAGAATTCGTACTTAATACATGGAGTATGTATACTTTAGAAAAATATCAATTAAGTATAGATACTTTGAGAAGTCGGACGCCGCGGTTTGTCAAGCAAATCAAAATCAATTTGAATAAGTATCAATTGATAGTTGTAAAACATGCGAAGATATTGAAATATATATTTTTAAATTTAAAATATTTTTAGTCGTAGTCGCTCAATAAACTGCAGTACATTATATTTTATTATGAGATGTAAGCATAATTATAGATTTTCAAATAGGGGATACTATAATATTTAAACTAATGTTTAGGTTACATTTATAGTAAAGGCTATGTTTGTTTTGTAGTTTATTTAATTTACATGTGTTTTATATTTATATTATAGAGCAAATGTGTTATTCATTTCAATATGAAGTCATGTCGTACATGTAATGAAAATTTGATATATTTTACATGAAAATTTGTATTCTCCCGACATATATAAAGAAATACGATATTGATATGCATTATCGAATCGGTTTGGGGAATAGAAGGGATGAATTTCAAATGCAAAATCAAGATTCTATTGGTATATAAAAATAGTTTTTTTTTCTGTAATTTCCCGACAAATCGTTGTATATAATTGGACAGGAACGCCTCGTTGCGTTTCAAACATTCTCGGCAGCGGGGGGCAGGTTCTCTCACAGCGTCAGATGGAGACCCCACGGGCCGGCACTGGGGTGGGAGGCCCACCGGTTGGACTATCTTCCGCTCTGGCTGCCTCCTAGTTTGTTGTTGGCTCGTGCCTTTTGAGTGCGCTGTTTGCATTCTCGTCTGTGTGTTGTCACGCGACTTTAACATCCCGAACTTCATCCAGATTTCGCGCGCTCACAAATATTTGGTTGAAGAACACGCGCTCTTTTTTTCCTCTCTCGCGGTTGTTTGTTTTGGTTTTTTGTTGTTTTGTTTTTGAAAGTGATGTTACTTACCGTGAAATTATCGAGTTTTTATAATGTTGTTTAAGGGAAACAGTAGCAAACTTGAACTGTTAATAGAAAAAATACAATCCAACAAGGAGAATCACCTTAACACTGGGAACGGTTTAAAAGGTTAATATTCTTCCCTATTCAATAATTATTTATGCTATATATAACAATAAAAATGAAAGATCCCTTTATTGCAACTTGGGTTAATAGGTTTTTATAAACATCTAATTTTATAACGAGTACGTCTCAAAGTATATAATACATTATTAATCAATATTTGTTTTTTATCATAACAACCCAAAATATCATTGCTGAAGCTATGAAAATAAAAACAACCAAATTTATAAACGGACAAAGTCCACGCAAACTTTGAAATATTCTCCTTGCAAAATAATTTTAGGCAATTCGCAATTTTTTTCAAAATTAATATTCAAAACATAATAATCATTGCATTGCATAGTTATACCAATTAAATTTTCTCTCATTGCATCTTTTATTTTGTTGAAAAGGATTTTGGTGTCAAAACAAAAGATACGATCTCAGTATAATTAGAGTAAGAAATTAAAAGTTAAACTGTTATTACTTAATTCTCAAATAATAATTTGATAGATTACTATCATCCAGCGTGCTCTTATTCGTAAAGTTTACCACGTTAGTTTCCTTTGCAACGCGCCGCAACTCTGCAACCAGACGCCGAAGGAGATTATGATAACGCGCAGTCAGAGATCTCAGCGGCTTTTTAGGAAATATTTAAATACATTATTTTGTGAATTGGAAATATTATTTTAGATCGCTAAATATATTTACAAAGTTGAACAATTAATTTTCTTGTCCATATATTGATATTTTCATGTCTTATTTATATTTTTTTAATTATATTATTCAACTGAACAAAATACGTTTTTATAACGTTCTAGAAATATTTGATTTTAATGATAAATTTAAATTTTAATCAATATTTATTTGTATTTATCTGTTGATAGTTATTGGATTCAGTAAATGTATGAAAGTTTTTAAATTACAAGCTGCTTTTATGTAGAGTCTTAAATAAGTATTATTCTAGAAGCATTATGTTTTATGCATATATGTACACTATTAAGTTAACGTAATGTATCGTAAAAGAAAACGGTTAACTTTACAATACCCTGACAGCCAATCAAGTATTTGCTAAACTTGGCACTGATTTGGTCTGTCCAGTAACATCTGCATTATTCGTACACTAGTTATTGTCATCTTAACATCTGTCTAGTATTATAACAAGTGTTTACTACTTAAATTGGCCTAAGAATGTGCTCGCTCCCATATGTCGAACAAGTTCCATAGTGTCAAGATTATATATATATATATATATATATATATATATATATATATATATATATATATACATACATACATACATAACTTAATGCCTATTCCCAACATGTGGGGTGGCAGAAAACCCTTTACATCTTCACAATCTTTCGCCATTCAATTCTATCCTTACATACTTCTTTCGCTTCATTCAGATTCTTCATACGTCATATATATATATATATATATATATATATATATATATATATATATATATATATATATATATATATATATATATATATATATATATATATATACGTATAAGTTCGCAACAATTAACTGTGTCAAGCTGTTTTAATCATTGCTATATATAGTACAGGTTCATTTAGGTCTAAATAGATTCTATTTTTAGTCTCGTATTATACTATTTTTGCCTAAGATAAATTATTTTGTGTTTGTCTTCATTGTCTTAACTGTTTAATCTAATCAAAGCATAACATGTGCATTGTTCATTATACATTATTATAGTAGTATACTGTAATAAAACAGGTGTACTTTTATAAAGTTGGTTCATGTAATATTACTTTTAATAACGGTCCATATGTGTAATTTGATTGAATATTACTGTTTAATGTGTGTAAATTTATCAAAATATTAATGAAATTACTTCAATTATATTTTTACAGCGTATCTATGATAATATTCTAATATAATTTGATTTTTACGTAAATGTTTTAGAACTAAGTAAAAGTACACGAATGTTTTTATTTTAAGTTACTTTTACAGTTTACGCTGATTTATTTACATATAACGATCGTTGAAATTGGTAAAAGAGGATGTTTTACTATTTTAGTGATGAAGATTAAGTAAGTAAATGAATGAATGAATGAACGGAGTGTCTAGATTTAAGATGAAATAAAAGTTGTTTTAAGGGTTTGATGTGTGGTGATAGGTGATGATGGTGGCTTTTGTGAAGCGAGGAATAGGGGATAGAAACAGTAACGGACATTTCTAAACGAACTCTTGACGTATTGTTGATGCTACTATTTATTTGCAGCAACACACACATATCAAGTAATGTAGACGAATAGCATGGCATTCGTTTGGGTTGTTATTTTTAACGGCGCAGGGGCATTTTCAAAGTAGAGTTTTTTTTTCACATTTTTAGGTACGCGGGATATGCGAGGATAATAGAGTGAAATATAGTGATGAGATGCCGTATTTTGCCTTAAATTGAGATGGATTGTTGCGGAAAGCAATGCACTGATAGCTGGGCAACGAGCAACGACGACGCCGAGCCCGGTGGTTCCCGTGAATAAAATTGGTTTCTTATCCCGACGCTACGGTCGAGACACATACTCAGAGACACGTATGTACACACATACATATACAACTGAGTTGACATGTGTCAATACATCCGCATGCTTCCTATTTATTTTTACGTTCACATATTATTGTCATGAGTACGTTAATGCATATTTTGTGTAATATATAAGTGATACTAACGAATATCTCCCCTTCTAAAAAGGAATTCTAACATACATTTGATTGAACTTCAATTTTACTTTAATATTATATCTATATCTACAATAAGGACTAGTATTCGCACATGCAAAGGTTATGAATTATATACATTTCATTAGACTAATGTTCGGGCAGGATTTTAAGCTACAGTATTAAAAGTATCAAGTCTACTTATGATTTCTTAGGTTTAGATATACAGCTACAACCATTTTTTTTTTTAAGTTGAACAAATACGTTGAAAATCTTAATGATAAATTACATTGTATTGTTTTGTTTTTATTTATAAACAATGAAGACTTTTAAATTTGTTGATCTATAGTATAATGTGGAAATGAGTAAACGACATTTCTATAATTGTGGAAATCTTATAGGACAACGAAGACCAAAACTTTGAAATCAAGAGGTTTGGTGAGCGTAAAGCGCGCCGAGAATTTTAATGTGGTTCGCATCGTTTAAACGCTGCTATGAGGGTGTCACGGAAAGAGTTAATTTCATTATTACGATTAACGACGAATTATAAAATTGAGGAAACGTACAAAAATTGTTACTATTCTCGTACAATTGCTTGTTTTCTTTCACTAACAATATTATGTCGACATAATAAAAAGTTATGCCCTATTCATTTATTAACTATAATTTGTCGAGTAATTGTTAACAAATGGTATAGACTTGTTGTTTTTTGAATTTCAGAAGCACTGGGTACTGACCAAGGAAGCAGTTGGCGTTCGGAAACGCCAGAAGATCCCCAAACATCGCCGGCACCGTCCTCCTGCGCCACGCCGAACTCGGCCACGGACCTGCCGGACGCAGAGCTTAGCTACACCGTGGGAATCACGGAAGCAACACCCTACGCCTGTCAGTTTTGCGATAAGGCATTCCCTCGGCTAAGCTTCCTTAAGAAGCATGAACAGGTATGTATTTGTGTACAAAACGAGCATTCATCGTTCACTGACAGATCGGGTTCACTTCGATTTACGGCGATATTCATCGAAACCATACTTTGTTCTATGTATACATACTTGCCGTATACGCAACAGAACAAAATACATACAAACTTTATTTTATATGTGTATTACTTGCGCGTTTGTTTTACCTACGTGATCCAATTATACTAATGTGTTTTATTTGTTGTACTGATTAACTGATTTTAAATTTACTTGTTTTTTTTTTCGAAATGGTTTCAAGTACGGATTTTCTCTGGATTTACACGCATAGTTGTGCGTTGATCGGGTTTTTTTCATTTTCTTCAATTTTCACAGAATCAATCAATTTTCACAGAAATCGTTTTACAAATTATACTGGAACTTGCAATTGTGTAATTATTGCGAGATTAAATGAAGGAGTGAGATTTTGTGTTTGTGTACATCGAATTAGAATTTATATTTGGTTTTAAAGAACCAGACACGTGAGTTTTATCTTCGATCGCTACGAAAACTTTTTACACTGCACGTTTACATTTTAAACTAACTCCATATATTTTTATTACTTACGAACCAAATCACTATATATTTTTTCTCCTTTACATCAAGAATACATTCTTATAAAATACTGACGAATTAATTTTCACAATTATATTTAAAGTAGTGACACCTTTGAAGAAACGTCATTTCTACATGCTAACTTACTACTCTCATTTTGGGGAAAAATGCTTCTTAAATTTAAATATTTATTAAAATTATTGTGTACAATACTAATTTAGTAATATCTGAATCCAATTGACTAGTAAACTAATAAATTAAAATTCATATGCACACTTAGGCAATATAGATTAAAAATTTTTGGTATTCGTATATAAAGTCGAAAAGATCAGCGGTATCACAAAAGAAGCCTTCCACATTTTAACGCCCAGCACGTTCGTATATTACGTGACGAAGTTTTTTTTTAACGCAACACACAAAAAAACTATGTCATTTTAAAATGACTCTGTAAGAAAATGCCGCCGTCCCCCACGCGATAACAATAACTGGCCCAACAGTTGCGCGGATCACCGAATGCAACCAACGAAAACGTCTATCAGCTCGAGATAAATACAGTCCATATTAGTATACACGTGCAATTGTATATTGTCACCCTAACTCCTTAAGTATGACTTCGTGTTTAATTTTAGATATCAAATGGGTACATTTCCGAATTTATTTTTTCATATTTAAAATAAATCTTGCATTTAACAACGATTCAAGAATGGTAAATATAGCGCAAATGTCAAATATAATTGTTTTATGATGTACGTATCAATAACATGTCACACTACGAAATGTCGGATCGGAAATCATAAATCTCAAACAATTTGTAGTATTTAACGTACTTCATATATTTTACCTATATATATATATGCAATTATTTATAAATTCATGAGTTCACAATATTCCATATACATATTTTTGCTTTGGTTAAGCTTACGTACAGCATCATAAATCATGACTGCAGGTATAACATTTCTATTGCTTATATGCAAGTTCAATGAGAGAATTAAATTCTTTGCCTCATTGGACTAACATTTCTATTATAACGTAGTCGTAAAACTACAACCAGTTGTCGCTCACACACTTTTTTTAAAATGTTAAGCTTGTACGGTAATTCAGAAGTATTATTCGAACAACTTATTCATAAGTTTGTATAACATCATACTTTTTTCCTTTTGAAACTAGTGAGTTGCATTCTAGACTTACACATTAAGCGTAAACCTACTCTTCTGACATTTACTTGAATTATTAAAAACTTCTAGTAACCTTATAGATAATATATGCATGTTGAAATTTAAATAAAACGAATCCGTTATTTTATTTATATATTAAATAAATTGTGTTTACAAATTAATAAACATTTACCTTTTTTCTTCAAAATCACTATATGGATATTCATTGACATTTCTTGGTGTAAAGTAAAACATATGTTTGAGTATTTGGAGAAAATTGGAATTAAATTTGGTTTTATTTGAACAAAAAATGTACTTTAAACTCTAAAGAATATATGGTTGCATCTTTTTTTTTTATATTCTTCTCAGAGTTGCAACTGTTTTTAAGGCGAATAAAAAGCAAGCACGTTACTAGAACCAACCCATAATAGATGTTAGTTTACTGGATGTGTAAGATGTCTAGTCTAGAAACTATATTTTTCTAAGAAATTATATCAGAACTTAAAACATATATGTGCTACTCCAAATGTGACAAATATGATAATTTAATTCCTGAAATGAAAGGATGAATAACCGGAACACGGTACACATCCGTAGTACAGAGAAAACTTAAAAATTCTTCTTAATACTTGATTGTATAAAGTGTACCTACTTATAAAATACATTTTATTTTGGTACAAATTCTATGATTTTTTTTTTCTAAATCTTTCAAATAATCTCATTTTTGTGACTAAATAAGCTATTGATAAAGTATCTAACTTGATTTTCATTTGAATTAGTGATAGTGTATTAACATTTAAGTCATCTAGTACTTCGATATCCTGCAGGTAGCTAACTTCATCCTTGATAAAAACTACATATCTCAAATTTTTAGCGAATCCTTTTAGCTATCACAGTCCTACCTAAAGCTCCGAAATTGCCGACGGTGTATGTTTTTATAACTTTTTTTTACTTACTTCGTGCACCAATCTTTGTGTTAATCTCCCGGTTTCGTTATGGTGTAACAACTTGCCTAGTTGAAAAAGCTGGTATGCCATAATTGTTTTTGTGTTTCCACAATTGTCAAATATTCTTGACCGGTTAAACAAGCACAAGGTAACATGATGTACACATGTTGCATCGATTGCCCCGGTTGTTATGTCCAAGGGCAAAGATCACGGTACCTTATAGCGCACCGCGAACCAACTCACACTCAACTCAACACATATCCAGCTCCCTACTGTTTAATCTCGTTATATCTGTGTTATGCGCAACAATGTTACTTGGCGTTCGTTATGATCTTACACCTTGACTGACAACTACAACAAATGACACTTGTATGTACACTATGCGCTATTATTTTGTTGGTTTCTTTTTTATTTTATCATATCGCCACGACCATCTTACGTTCCCATTTCAACAAGTTTTATGGTAAAAGTTTCTTTGAAAGAATATCTATTACAATTAAGGAGATCGGACTGGTTTGACGATTTGACCCCATGTTGAAACAATCTCGTGTTTTTTTTTTTACATGTTTATAAACTCTTCGTGTATATAAAGCTAAACATTTATTGCGTATCAAATATGGATAAGATCAAAAACTTAAATATATACAGCAGTAAAATAATATATATATATATATATATATATATATATATATATATATATATATATATATATATATATATATATTTCTTTTATAAAATCATACAATAATATTTATTTTAATGCACACAATTATTTTGGAGAGAATAGTTTTATTTTGATAGTTTAATTACATAAATTATAATCCTCAGTAATTTTCTATTTGAAGAACGTACAACAAAAATAGTTTCTAAGAAATCTAATGCACAATGAGTGATTACGGTAGTATTTTTAAATAATTTAACTTATTATATTTCATTAGAATTATCTCTTTCCAGACGCATGGCGATCATATGCCGTTTCGGTGTGAATTCTGTTCAAGATTATTCAAACATAAACGGTCACGTGACAGACATATTAAACTACATACAGGAGACAAAAAATATAGATGTTCTCACTGCGAAGCTGCATTTTCCCGAAGGTAAATTATTTATCTTACTATACTGTTTTCAATTAATATATTTTATTTTTCGGTGACTAGTATTTTCAAATATAAATTCATGATATTTGTTGTTTTTTCTTTTCTGTATTCTTCTTTGAAATACTATAGCCACCTTTATTTGTAGCGATCACTTGAAAATACATATGAAGACGCACGACACTCAAAAACCATTTCAATGTACAGTATGTAACAGAGGCTATAATACTGCAGCAGCGTTAACTTCTCATATGCAAAATCATAAACGACAAAGACCTGAAACACCGTCAACGGGTAGACCAAGCAGCAGTGGTAGAAATACTACAGGTCAAGTCAGCGAAGAAAGTATCTCTAGTCCTAGTAGTTTACGATGTGTACAATGTGGTGACACATTTAGAAAACAGGAACTATTGCAGGTAACTAGACTTGCAATTAAGTAAAATAAAACGTAATTTAAATGAACTATTTTCAGAGTCACATACTAAGTGTGCATACTACTGATGTTTCACCTGATGTAACGATACGAACTACACCGGTACCTTTAGTCATCACAGATCCTAGAACTACACCACTTGGCACAAAATTAGCGTGTATATATTGTACAAAAGATAGTTTCACAACTATGGAACAACTGCAACTACACGTACAAGCAATGCATAGTTCTATTTTGAATGGGGAGCTTCGTGAATATCCTCGAAAAATGGCTACACCTTCGCCTCAAAACCTAATGACTCCACCACCAGCTTTATCGTCTGGCAATGGGCACACATCGAATTTTGGAGTTTCGTATCCGTGCGATATGTGTACAATGCACTTTCCAACACTACAAAGATTACACAAGCATACAGTAACCGTCCATAGAAATTGCGATTCTACCGGTCAGACGGAGTCGGTGTGTCAACAAAGTCCACTGGTATGTGTTCAGTGTGCTCTTCCTTTTCAAACGTCCACAGCATTTGCCGAGCATTACCTCATGGTACATGGCGGCAGCAGTCCATCATTCGCCATGTCTCCACTTCCGGAACAAGTCAAGCCGACAGATTTGAGTAGAAAAACTTCAAGATCAGCATCAGAAGACAGAAAAACCAAACGGTTGTGTACAGATGACAACTCGACATGCACAGATACAACAACCACGGCGACCCATTACGAATATCCAGGAATGTTGATATGTAACCAATGTGATGCAGCCTTACCAGATTTTGAATCTTTCCGTACACACTTGAAATCGCATTTGGAACAAACTGGAGGAATTCGAAATTTATTACAAACCGGAACAAGTGTATTAGATTTGTTCTATCAAGAAAACATGAAACTACAATCCAATGCCTGTGTTTGCCCACACTGCGGAGCCAATTTCAAAGACTTAGCCTCTTGTGACCAACACGTTATAACGCATTTTCTAGCAACTGCAACCGAGTATAGTTGCCAAAGCTGCATGAAAATGTTTTCTAAACCCGATGAATTACAAAAACACTTAATGGACATTCACGCTCACCATTTATACCGTTGCTCTATGTGCAAAGAAATGTTTGATTCGAAAGTAGCAATACAAGTGCATTTTGCAGTAAAGCACAGTAATGAATGCAAACTGTTCAGATGTACAGCCTGCCCAAATGTATCCTCGATATTTCATTCGGAAATTGAATTTAGTTTGCACGTTCGAAGTGCGCATGGCGCCCATGCCCTGTTCTCAGCACTTCAGTCCCATACGAAGAGCTTACGTTGTATGTTTTGCCGCCAAACATTTGGCTCTGATTTAGAAATGCAGTTTCATCTAGCTACTCACTCGAAACAGTTCCGATGTCCAATTTGTCCCGAGGCGTTCCAAATAGAATTTCTGTTGGATCGACACATACAGACTTGCCATAGCAATTCATCAAGGGTAAATCATTTGTTATTTTGATTCATGAACTACATATGTGGATGTTTTCTAATTTGTTGTTCAATATAATATCAATTGTTTTCTTAGATAAATGGTGACACCGACTGCATTGATGGAGACAAGTCCAATAAGAAATCCTCCTCAAATTCTCCGTTACAACTAGGGAAAATACTCACACCGCCAAGAACTTCTGCAAAGCCCTTAACAAGAGACAACAACAACGTGAAGAAACAGCATGACGTTTCGGAGACAAATTGTGAGATATGTGAACGCAACGATTTTACAAACGAAACCGAATTAGTTGCACATCGTAAACTCGTGCATCATGTGCGTAACAATAGTAAAAATGGAGTGGTTAGCTTGCACTGTGCTTACTGTAACGAAAACTGTAAGACTAGAACCGAGCTAGAAAACCACATGAAGAACCATTCGCAAAGTAGTGGTGTTTCTGGTAAGCATAAATGCAATATTTGTGATGAATTGTGTCCTTCAGCTGTATTACTTGCGGAGCATAAATTAACACATTGTAAGGTGAGAACGGGCAACTGTTGCACGCAATGTAAAGGCAGTATCGCTAATGAAGAACAATTCTATTCACATCTTGTGCAACACAGTAACAATAATAATGGTGGTAACCAAAAGAGTAAATCTCAAGTTTCTCTGCCTTCTCCATGCATTATATGTCGACAGACCCTTATATCGGATGTTGAAGCCAGAATTCATTCGCAGTTTCATTTAAGAACCACGGTGCAGCTGGCAGATTTCCAATGTTCTATTTGTTTCAAAATCATAGATATTCAAAGTTTGATTATGTCCAAAGGAATTCATTTGTGTCCGGATTGTTTTACATTACCAACAGGTACACAATTACGAACATTCCACTGTGCTGAATGTCAACTTACATTCGAAAATAGCTCAGCTCTAGAACAGCATACTGAATCTGTACACACTAAAACGTTCACATGTATAAAGTGTCAGACTAGTTTTGATAGTGAACGCGATGTTCAGATACACGTCACCACTCATTTAATGAATGAAGGAAATAGTCATGAATGTCATTTATGCAGACGACTATTTTCCACACCAATGAAACTGCAAGCACATTTGATTGAACACACATTTGCTGGCTGTGGTGGCTTCACTTGCTACTTATGTTCTGCAGTATTCACTGGCTCACATGGCTTACAAAGTCATATACTCGAACATGGTCTCGCTGCAAGACCGTACGATTGTCCACAGTGCAACTTAAAGTTCTTCTTCCGCGCAGAATTAGACAATCATAGTTACACTCACTTGGGGCGCGGTTCAAGGTCATCTGCAGATGAACTACCTGTTCTTAGTCCAAAAGCATATTATGTATCCTCCATTTCTAAGTTTGATACAAGCAAAAATGGTGATAAATATTCAATAAAAGAGAAGAAAGAGAAGAAGTCGTCCAATCTTTTTAAATGTTCAGTGTGCAATAAAGAATTCACTTACGGTACTGAGTTGCAGTTGCATGTGCAGCATTGTACTGACAACCAAGCGTACCCGAACAAAGATGAAACAATTGTTAAACAAGAACCAAAAGAAGAAGTAAATGACTGTAAAAAGGAGTTCAATTTGGAAGTGAGCTCACTTGCGGTTTCACCGAAATTCAAATGTGAAGATTCAAATTCTTTTGAAAATTTTGAGAAAGCCGAATCTCAAAAATAAGTGTTTATCTGGAGCATTTCAAATATATTAAATAAAACGCTGTATATGTTGTACTACACAATGGAATATTTTCCTCAATAAGTTTGATATTGATGTTGACTATTCAGATTTTCGTAAATGAAAATTGGTTTGTCGGCAACTATTATAAGAATTTTATATTTTTTTTTAACTATTGTTCCTGAATTTTTGATCAAAATTCTATTTGAACAATAAAGCGTGATAAAAGGAAACAATGCTTATTTGCTACTATCTGAATATTCATAATTAATAATATATATTAACACTGATAAATGTAATATAACATTACTGTTTTTACTATGAAAGTAATATGAATTTTATAGTTATTAACTTTTATATTGTCAAGCGTTTCTGTTAGATATCTTTTATACTTTGTTAGATTACAAATTTACAATAATTGTCAATGAAATGAACAATGTAGTAAAGCTGTTGTAATAAATTAATAAATGAACGGTTTGTACGGAGATGTATAAACGGTACAGTTTAGTACATTATGTATACATGATAATTATTTTTACTACAAATGGTTGCACGAAAAAAGAAAAGTTTCACTGTTTAATTAGTGTTTATGTGACTAAGTCTGCATTCGAATTGATATTTATAGAAGCAAGCACATTATTTAAGTAGTGATATTGTTATTTAATTTAATTACACATACTTTAACTATGTATTTTTATGTTGCATGTTGTTATTACTATAATTATTTAATGTTTTCGATTAAAGAAATCAATTTGTCAGTTAATATTTAAATTACAGGTGCATTTAAAATTGATAGATCTCAATTTTTTTTTTGTTGAACTAATAAAAATCATAAAGCAAACATTTCATTTTTATGGTTAATTTTATAAAAAAAATATTTCCCTTAAAAGTCCCCGACATTTCCTAAGTAACACCCAAAAATTCTAATCAATTTAAAAATGTTTATAATAACATTAACTTGAAAGTTTTTCGGAAAATAAATACATCCTTTCTTATAATTTATAGAAACTTGGTAAGTGGTGCCGTTTCAGAGATATTGCAGAAACTGCAAAAAGTGACTAAAGTAAACTTGCACTTCCGGTTTGAATATTCTTTTCAAAAATAGGAGGCATATACAAATCTTAAGTTTAAACACACACACAGACATCATTCCAAAAATAGTCAAACTCGATTCAGGGAAGGTCAAAAGTTGTATTTCCGTTAAACTTTTGAGACCGATTTGTTTCATGATTACAATACTTACTTATTCCTTCATATAAGAAAGTAAATATTATTCAAACATGGTTTATACTTTTTTATTATTTATGATCCAAAATTACAAAAAAGTACATATTTATTTATCATATTCATTGTGAAGTTTCTGCAAGTACGAAGAATATTCTGATAGAAACTGAAAATGAATACAATATAAAACAAAATTTCGCAAATATATTTGTATGTATTTGGTACGAAGTCCATAGTTTTATATCATTGATATTGTTTTTTATCGGTTCTTCTAAAGAGCCCATAAAGGCAAATATATTATTTCTTTAAAAAATACCTGAGAAGGATCTGTGTAATCTTCATTAGCCAAATTAATTTTCCGCATGGTATTTGAAGCCTCGTTATACCATTTCGGTGGTTTCCAATTTGCTATTTCGTTTTGTTTATAGTATTTGGAAACTATCCCACTAGCTGCTCCCATCCATAAAGTGTTGATCTGTGCTGGATTCTTATTCTCTGTAGATCTGCAACAATATAAGTAATTCACACTCCCTGGAATCACCATTTTACACTGACTAACCCTTTTTGAAATATTTTATGTGGTGTTCGAATGACGTATGTTGTATCAACATTTTGTGGCTTCTCGTATTGATATCGGCCTGGCGGTGCTACGTAGCGTTCATCTCGCATTAGTGTTACTTTTATTGTTTCCGGCATGCGTATTTTCACATACGGATGTCTTTCTACAGGCCGTTGTTGCAAAAACCCACCATCCGGTACTGAAATACCTTGTTGATTCAATCGATTCAGCACCAATCGCTCTGGATGGAAGGCTGAGTCTGGGATTTTTCCTCCTTTATGTGGAAGTAATTGTTCACGAAATAATTGCCGTTTTTGCTGTAACACAGAACATTTTTAGTCGCGCAGTTTAGAATCCATCTCAAAGTATGCAAAAATACGTTAAACAACACAGCACGAATGAAAAATAAGATAAGACAAAATTAGAAACACGATTTATCTTAAAGACATTAAATAAAATATAAACCGCCTAGGATTTTACTTTCACAATCGTAAGTGTTTAATATAAATTATTAAAAACATTAATTGTGCTACTATATGTTAATTTCGCTAAAAAATAAAGTCATTCGTGCAAGGGATATGAATAAATCAATAGTACCTGTATTGAAAGGTGGGTAATATTGTTAAAAAATTAATAAATAAATAACTTAAAATGTAAATGATTGCTAATCTTAGATGAAGATAACAAATTGCTAAATCTTTTTTTAATGAACTTTTTACAATATAGGTACATACATACAGTTCAAATTGCAAAATATATTTTTGAGAACAATGAATCATTATTTTTGATATTTATCTAATTGCTATGTGCAATGTATTAGTGTTATGAAAGATGTAGCTGTGTTATGTGAGAATTCAATAAAATTATTGATATTTTTAGGCGAAATGTTTTCCTACAATAATCGAGAAAGTGCATCGACTGTGATATATACTACGAATAGGTGAAATACACATTTCAGGCATAATTAAATTGTTTGTTTAATGGCATATATCAAACATTCACTTTTCATAAACATGAAAATGATCAATGTTATTTATCGTCATAAAACATATGAAATACACTTAATTTTACCATACTAACACACAGTAATACACATTATTCACTATCGTATTTCTGTTAGAAAAAGAAAACATAGCTTAACGCAATCCTTACATGGTTTGACAGCAACAAAGTGTTAGATAAATGAAATCTTCATTTCTTAAGTTATTGATATTACCTAATGCCTTTAATGACTGTTTCATTCCATTTATAATTTGCGAAAAATGTTGATGATGTATATTTTAAAAATAAAATTTATTTTATTTGATTCGATATTCTTTCGAACGAAATCTTGATCAAATCTGATTAACAATAAAGCAGACGGAATTATATTCCGGAACACATGAAGACATATTTGCTCAACACAAGTAATTAAAATGACAATTGAATAAAATTTCTCTTTAAAAAATGTTTTTTTAAAAATAATTAATGTCAAATGCGCGTGATTCCTAGAGCTTATTAAGTGACATAATGAACACTTACATGTGAACGGATTTTAAAAATCGGAGAATGTATTTTTGTGGACGTTCCTTTTCCTTCACAATTATCTCTATTTACTGTTTCGAACTGTCAAAAATGATCACGAAGTCACGACATATTATTTCATAAATTTCAACTTTTTAATGTTTTAGAATTATAGTATGGGAGACGTGACTTAGTTTCCGATTTACTGAGTACAGCTGGTTATAAAGTAGTTACCCTGTCGACCTACATTTTCATACAATTGGTAATAAAACTAACTATTCAATCAAAACGAAATTTTAATATATAATCTTACCTTCGTGGAGTTTTCACAGTTTGAAGTTTCGCATAGCGCCATCAAAACAATTGCGATGGCCATCAAGAGTGTTGACAATGAATTATTTACTATCGGTAACATCGTTTCTTAACGAAACATAAATTATTATAATTATGAAACTCTATTATAAGTTTAAAGATAGTTATAAGATGAATTTAAATGCGATATAAATTAATTTCATAGAATTTCCAATTGATTTCCGCCAAATATATTTTTAGTAATAACACATTTAAATTTCGTGTCACGTAAAATTTCAGAAATAGAATATAATGTGTGCAGTGCGACAGAAATTATTTTTTTTTATCATTTTTGTTATGTTTTAAATTTTCTTTCACATGAATATAGAATAAAATAGTACATTATGCGTAAGTGGAAGTTATATTATTTATGCCAAAATTTTGATAAATTTATGCATGATGCGTTTAAGGTATCTAAAGATAAAATTGAAAGACGAAATATAGTATGGTAGTTTGGAAAATGTTGTCTGGTATTTCTTTTATAGGAAAAAGCGAAATTAATAATTGTGTAATTTTACTAGTAATTAATTTAATTTACGCATAAAGGTGTAAAATATTGAAATTTCACTAAAAATCAAATATTGTTAACTTATAACTTCAGTAAAATAACACGTTTATTTAAAGTAATTTTACGAAAAAAGTGTAGTACTATTTTGTATAACGTATTATTCAGTAATTTTCAAGTTATAATTTAACGGCAAGATAATCCGTTAAATATTTTTATATATAGATTTATAATATTAATTATATTTATAACGGATAACCTTTACGTTAAATTATAATAAAAACTTTACAGAATAGGTCCATAAGTATGTTAATTCTAATTTTCTTGGTGATTGATGAAAATACTCAATTCGTGAGAAATTATCATTTTCCATAAAAACACTGGCGAGTATCACTATTATTATTTTGCACTGAAGTAATTAATTGCTTTACAAGACGAGTTTTTTACAATACACAATTAATTCGTACTTACTTGCAAAATAATGGATCACTAAGCTGAGATTTCGCCTTGACTTCTTCTTGGTGTTGGTCTGGTGACACTGACTCTCAACCATAAAGCTTCATGTGCAACTAACCAAAAACATAATTTGAAATGTTCATCGTGACATAGAAACTCATACAGTAAGCGTAAACAACGCATCGCAAACGAGTCATATTATCCCCTTCTCAAAGAATATAAAGTCGATTACTTTTGTATAGGTCAGGTCTCGCGTAAACAAAAGTAAAATGCAAGTTATATTCGAGGTACCATGTGAAAATAACAATTTACAAAAAAAAAAAACTTGAATTAATCATTGTTGAAAGAGGATCATACACCAGGGCATAATTTGACTCATCCCTACAGTTGTTTACACTTATTTATAACAAAAATTGTCTGTGGTTGGTCTGCCTCCTTACGTTCGGCTCTTTCTATTCCATAGGCCTAGTTTAGTGCTTTTTGTTTAATGTTTTCGGTGACCTGCTCAAAATATGTATGAATATTAGTACGTCACGGGATTTTTTTTAAGTACTACATAGATGTAATGGTCACGACATGGTTCATCGAGTTTAGTTCCAATTCGATGACTGAATTAATATTAGACATTTAATCAAGAAACTGCTAATAGAAAGGTGCGTATATATTTATCAAATAGTTAAACACATTTTCAACTATAATAATTATTAACCAGTACATCAATAATATTACTAAATTTGTAAGCAATTGAACTTTTAGGAATGTGAAAATCAATATATTTTATTATATTATTAGATATTGAACTTTTCAAAAGTGTAGATTCTAAATAACGTAATGAACTTTTCAAATTCCAACCACACCTAAGAAATATATTTTATATTCATAGTAACATTAAACTCATCAACGTGTATATATGTAAGTAATATAAAACGGCTATTTTATTACTTGTTAAATAGATTCTTTTTATAATAATGCATATAATTATAAACATATGATCTATTATTTATTAAATTAATGGCCTCTTCATTATATTACATTAACATTGATCAAAAGCAGATCGTTTTGAAATAAATACTATAGTGAATGTTGAGTTCAGAGATGTTTTTATTCTTTAATGATTTATATATTATAGTTCTAATGATGTAATGTAATTTGTTTTGTTATGAGTGAAAGGTTCATTTTAAGAAATCTAGAGCAAAATCCTATTAATATTAAAAATATATTTAAATAATTTTTAATTGTGTATATGTACAATGAAGAGAACAATTTATTTATGAAATTAATAGTTATATTTATTCATCATATGAATGTCAAATTAGTTTGAATGACCCTTATCATTTTAGTTTATTATTAGATTATGTTTTACTTTCATTAGAAAGGTCCTATTTTTAATGGCGGGATATTCTCTTGTAGTTGTTTCAAATGTACTTTACTCTTTATTTTTACATTCTCTTATTAAATCATAGCACTGAATGGCACTAGATTTCCAATAAATTTGTACAGCAAAAAAATTTATTTATAAATGTTTTAAAGCATTTACGGGAACAATAATAAAAATAAAAATTGAATGGCTTTACATAAATAAATTCTAATTTCAGAACAAAATTCATTCCATTAAAACAAAATTAAAAGGAAAATAGTGGTTCTTTAGAATATGTACAGTTGAGAACTACTCATATGTTTAAAGGTTTAGAGAGGGAGGAAGATCATGGCTCGGTACACATGTATCGTATTTTAGGGAGGGCATTTCCCTAATTCTAACTCCATCACTGACTTATATTAAATATATAACATATTTTAAAGAACGCGGGTCTATTACATTTGTCATTGCTACCAACTTTTGTATACTTAACCACTCGTTTTCCAACCTACAAATTTAGGACAACAAACAGAAACGTGTTGTGACTTGTGAGTGGCTGAGTGGTGTTGAGAAAACGAACTGTCAGAACCGTCATGTTCGTTGACTGTGTAAAATGAGTTCACAAAAAGGGAATATCGCTCGTCAAAGACCACAAAAATATCAGAATAGGTTTGCTTTCAAAAATACATTGCACGACACAAGCCAAAAAACAAAATCAATAAATAATACAAGAACTGATAATGTCTGTCCTCGTTGCAAAGAAGTAATCCAATGGAAAATAAAGTACAAGAAGTATAAACCGCTGACCCAACCGAAAACATGCGTTAAGTAAGATTTATTTCAAGTATTTATGAATGCTGTTACTGATTGATTTATGTTGTTTATTAGATGCAATCAAAAAACAATACGACAAGCGTATCACGTTATATGTGGACAATGTGCAAAAGTAGCGAGAACATGTCCGAAATGTTTGGTAACGAATGCATCTATGCCAGATTCTGCAACAGATATTGAAGAGGCAGAATTGAAAACAGAAATGGACCGAGTTCTGAAGACGTTACCGGAGCGAAAACGAAGAGCTTTTTTGCGATTTTTAGCCAAGAATGAATCGAAAGAAGCTGAAGACAATCTTGAAGCATCGTATGTTAAACAAGCATTAATTAAATTAAAAGCCCTTGAAATACAAAATGAGACCAATGATTTTTCGGATGATCTTGATGATTCTGAAGATGATAATTGAATTGTTATTAACATATTATGTATAAACAAGAGTAATAAAATATTGTACACACATGTTTTCTAGTCAGAAATTTCAATGTTTTCACAAATATAATTTGTATCACGTTTGAATTTTAGTGTATTTCAGACTTAGTGCGACACGTAGTAGCAAACCAATGAACTATTATATGTATTTCTATACTCCATTCGCAAAGAGAATGATCCTCAATCAGTGATTGGAGTTTACAAATCAGTCAGTAACTTCAACAAGATTATTTAAAATGGATAACAATTTAAAATATTTGTTAAATATAATTGGCTGTCTAAGAGTAATAATTACATTATAATTAGTGCTTAATGTACTTGCAGAAATTCATATAGATTTAATAAACATCACAAAAATAAATTAATATATATATTTTTTTTTGGTTATGATTACTCATTCTTGTTTTTATACAATCTTAAATGAAATCAAACACTATTTGGACGAACACTCTGTTTAGTTTATGCATATTATTATTTAGACACCAGGTAGCAGTATGTGTAAGTTAAAATTATGACAATTAAATTATGTTTAGTGAGAGTAATTTGTGAAAATGGTGTTGATACACTGGAAATTAAAATCAGTGCCAAATTCGCTTTAGTAAGTATATATCGACATGAGATATGATATGGGGTTTCACCTAAAATATACATATTTTGTTTTAGTAATGGCATCAAGATTCTTTCACAAAGGCTATACTTAAATATAAGATCTTTAACATACAATCATTTCTTAGATCAGGGATATGTAGCAGACGTGTGTATGGAACCAATGTTTTGGTTCGTTGAAAATTTCACCTATGCCATCGGACCCGTAAGCAAACATTTATACAAATACTCATCAAAATAGTTTAACTAAAATTAAGAAAACAACACGTATAGATAGCAGTGTGTTTACATTTAGATTATGTTTTATCTATACAACCCGACCTTTTCGAATACAATATTAATTATTATTCCATGTTTTCTCATATAATTTATGACTTTAATTAAGATTGAGCCATATATATATTTTTACAGTTTTTCGTTGTATCGGTAATTGGTCTCACAACGTCTGTCGTATGCATTGCATACTGGATAGGATTACCTTATTGGTGGAACCGCAATCCATTAATTTGTATTTTTCTACTGATATTTGGCCATTGGTTACTTGTAAATATCATATTTCATTATTATATGGCAGTAAGAACACCACCTGGATATCCGTCAGAAGTAAATGATAATTTGTTGTTTCCTAAAAATATTATAACTGAATTAATTTTAGGGTGAAATGATAACAGAAGCAGTTAGTATTTGTAAAAAGTGTATAGCGCCAAAACCACCTAGAACACATCATTGTTCTGTTTGTAATCGATGTATACTTAAAATGGACCATCATTGTCGTATCCTTAATTATATTAAAAAAAAAAACATTAAAAATATAAATATATCTAATGTTGTATTTCTTTAACGAAAACTTTAGCGTGGTTAAACAATTGTGTTGGTCATGGAAATCATCGTTATTTCTATTTGTATATGGTCTATATGGTTATCGGTGTAATATTTGTAATTATATTCGGTTTTGATATTGCGTATGAAATTGTGTGGCTCGGGCAACCTGATGCAGATGAACCGGAACTTGAAGGACATCCGGTGAAATTCAACAAAACTGGTGCACTAATTGCTGTGGTATTTTATACTAAAATTTAACAAACACATTAATTTGAGTAATTTTAATTTACTTTAGACAGAAATTATGATATTCAACACTGACGAAAATTTAAATGATCCAAGCGAAAGCAATCCTGTTATTATCCATCCATGGAAACGAAGAGCAATCATCTACATGGCGCTAATTAATAGTGGTAAATATTTATATGCGATTTTAATTTAATTAATAATGATTTTCATGTTTATAACTTGTTTTTTGCAGGAGTTCTTGTAGCGCTCGGTGGTTTAGCAGCTTGGCATGGTCGATTGATTGGTAAAGGTGAAACCAGCATTGAAGCCAATATAAATAAGACTGAATCTGCTAGATTAGCTGCATTTGGCAAAATTTACGTAAATCCGTACCATTTTGGATCACGACTAAATTGGAGACTATTTCTTGGCTTAGTTGAGGGAAGGTAATATATCATAAATTTTTAGAAAATAAAATATAAAGTTATTCATCGCAATTGAACACAAAATATTGTAAACTTTTAAATATAATAATTGTTTATTATTAAACGTCTTTTAATAAATCGGTTATCATCTATTCAAGTTTTTTTTTTTTTGTAGTACCAATAGAAAGACTAACAAATCAGACCTTTGTTTATCATAAGTTGTAGCTGTCAATTTGTGCCATTTGTTTAGTATATGTTAAAATATTAATGTAACAAAGCAAAATTAAATTAGAGCCAAAATTCTATTTACTTAAACAGAATTACATTATAAGAACAACATATAAAATGATTTTTATTAGCAAAATGTGTTGTCATCACTAGTATCTTCTATCAATAATTAAATATTTCATTGCAAACAAAATAATATTTATTTTACATATGAATTTCAATTTATGTATACATATATAATTTATTTTGTTTTTTGTCAGATCGTGGCTTTCGCATGTGATCTTGCCGTCAGCTCATAAACCAGTTGGTGATGGTTTAACGTGGAATACGATCCATGATGACACCCTAAACGAATGGCCGTAAATCAATCTACTCAAAGTCAGACATCTTGGAATCAAGTGATTCAAAAAACGAAAAATATACATTTACAATTTCTAGGTAATACTCTTTTATGTACTATGTTGTGTAATAAAAATTTAATTATAATATTAATAAGAATTCATTCGTATACAATTACGGCCACACAATATTTTCGATCCATGGAATGTATTCCGATACCCGTGTATAAACTGCCGCTGAATTCGCGCCGCCACAACCCTTACCAAATGATGTGATACCGATGATATAAAATAAACATTGGTTATCGGGACTTGTTATTAAAATTGGTCCACCTGAATCACCCTGAAAATTAATTATTAAATATATATATATAAATTTTATAATATTTTTTAAAACTAAATTAGGTTAAATGTAACAAGAAATCTCTCACTTCTAAATTTGTTTTACGTTGACAAAAACAGTAGCTATATTCACAATATACATTGTGGGTAGGTCTTGCACTAAATTGTGATACTATTCTAAAATTAATAATTGAATCACTAATTTTAATTTATTCTTACTTGACACGTATCTTTATCGCCTTTTATACTTCCAGCACATAGCATACTCGGTAGAATTCCTCGTGTTAAAAATCGACTTCTATCTCTATAATATGAATTGCATGTATTCGTGTCAATAATATCAAGGGCGGCTTTTTGAAGTGTATCACTTCTTTGTCCAGCTAAACTCCAAATTGAAATATAGAATACTACTTATAAGAAAATATATGCACTGTAATACCGAATTCTGTGTGACCCCAACCAATAGCAATGGTTTTATTTTGATTCAAATTGAATTTCGTCCATAAACATGCTGGTCTCATGAAACGGTTAAACTTTACTGATTGTCGTAACCGAATCAACCCGATATCGTTGTATTTTTCTGGAGATTTGTATCCTTCATGTCGTATAACTTCGGCTACGTTGAAGTTCTTCGGTTGCGCCCCATCATCATTTCTGGATAGATCCAATTCGCCTAATCGTACTAAAACCGGTTGACCACTTTAAAAAAATGATATATATATTATGTAGAATCAATAATTTTAAGCATACAAGTAATTGTAACGCAAAAACGGGTTATTGAACTTCAAATTATACATGGCACAACTATTTGTATAGGTACTCCAACTTATGAGCTGATTCACTTCATTGTATGGTTAAATATACAGTGTTACCTCATGTGCTATTATCTGTAGTGATTTTATTGATGATGCAACTTATGTCTTGGATAGAGCATAACGCACTGATTTTCGTATTTTTACATAGTAATAAATAACTTACTGTCTGGTATATGTACAATGAGCTGCAGTCAATACAAAATGTTCACTAATCAATGTAGCTCCACAATTCCATTCGATTTCGTTGTCGAGATTTCGATATCCCAATAAAGCCTAAAAGAAAAACATGAAATTAAATTTGTTTGCTTTTTCAAAGAGCGATCTTGCCGTACCATATGAGGAAACTCTCCAGGTTCGGCAGGAGATCCGCCTACTATTAATGGAATGCTGCTGTAGTCGCATTTTGGCCTTTCTGCTGTTATAGGCTTGGGATTTGTTACAAGTGGAATTGCGAACACTACTTCCACCAACAGTCGGCTATATTCTTTACATTCTGCAATTAGTATACACATATAAAACTAAAGTAACAATCGTTTATTCATATAACAAACTTTGCTCGCTTATCCGTTTTCTGGAAACGCCTGTTGATCCAGGAAATACGAATTGCGACTCATCCGGTCCACTTCCAAAATCAGTATTTAAATTCACTGCAAAGTTATCTTCAGAATCGTCATGTGTATTTGCATCTGAAATAAAATTTACTAGGATGGACTTTTTTTTAATTTGGCAGCCAATAAACACGCGTTTCTATCTGACTAGTTGCTGTTTGTCATCAAATAGAACTTATATCATAGTTATCTTGTAAAAATAAATAGTATTGTTTAACATTATTTATTTTCATAATATTTACCATAACAACAAACTATTGGCTCATTATAATATCGACCGCATACTACTGGATTTATCCCAGCTACATGTTGCTCATATGCAGAAGGGCATTGGGTAACCAATTTACAAATTCCTGGTTTTCCTGTTACTGGTAGATTACACGAATTGCCGACTAAAAATAATAAATACGTTTATTTTGCAAACAAAATATCATCAAGTAACATTTTCATTGTTATGACGAACAGTTATGCTTCCAAGAATTGAAAAAAAAAACAAATTTTATCTTTATTAGTGTATTCGATAACATTCTAAGACTATTTTTAAAAAAATTACCCAAATATTATTTCTTGGTATGAATGATAATCATTTAATATTTAAAAAAACATGTTTTAAATGTCAAATCTGCTCGATATCAAATGACTTTCAGACCAATCAATTCTACAAAAAAATCTCTGAATTAATGAAAAATATTTTAATATATTATAAGATACATATATCATTATTATAGTTTAGAATTATTGTTATTAATTTTTTTTTTAAATTGATATATTTACGGGTATACATGTGTAATAAAATAAATGTACTAATTATATATACATATATCTATATGTAGGTTAAAATAGCATAGACATGAGATTTTGTAGAATCATATTTTTTTAATAATAACAAGTAATAAAATATATAAATAGCAGCTGCAGAACTTAGTTAAAACTATATTATTTTTATGAATAATTAGAATATTTTGGGAACTAGTTTTAACATTTTTGAATAATTTAGCTAGATTTTTTATATATTAGTAGTAGTAGGTAGTAACATAAAGAAAAATTGTGAAAAACTATATTGTTTGTGTAGATAATTTGAATAGACTATAAATTTAAAAACAAGTAAATAAGAAATTCTTACCTTGCGACCGTACTGATTGGCAAAGTAAACAAATAAACAAGAAATTCAAAATAATATGTTTATGTATTTCAAACATATTGCTAGTTTTACACTTATAACTTTCCAAAAAAAATAAAAAGTTCTATTCAATTTTCTATTACAAAATTGATAACTTGGTAAAATTTATTTCATCGTTGTTCGTATTAGCGCGGTGTTATTCCTGTTAAGATGTCAATAAATACAAATGTTAACGATGCACTACACAGTAAGATTTCAAATGTACATATCATATTATAATTAACATTATATCTCATCATTTTATATGACAAGTTTATCACAACATTTCACGTGCTATCACAAATGGTCACTCTTGGTGTTATGAGCAAGATACAGTGTTGCCCAAAACAATGGGTAGGTAGGTATATTTTTCTTATATTGTAAGGTCCAAACCAATATTAACTGATGACCTTGGTCTGCTTGATTCCCACTACATCGAACAGGTATTTACCACTAATGAAATATTGCTATGGAATAACCCATGTATATTATATGAATATCTAAAATGATTCAAAATTCATTTGGTTTAATTCAATGAGAGAATTTTGAAGAATACTGGACAATGACCTAGCCACCTAGCAATACAAATTTAAGACGAAATTTATTGGTGCGTTGACAAAAAAAAATTCCAATAGATGTTTACCGTAATAAATTGCTCTAGTTTAAACAACCATTTAAGTAGGTACTAATTGAATGAATGATAAATAGAAATAATGAAGATAATTGTGAATATATTATATAATTCTTCGATTTCTAAGCCGCAGCTATACAAATAAATATACAATTATTTACATTTATTCAAGAGTTTATATATAATTATGTATAACCACGAATTGCTTTTAATATTCTATTCAGATTAATTCTTCATGGCCAGTTTTTCTATCCGTGGAATAATAATTCACAATAATAATGTTTTAAATAGAATTATTTTCAAACCGCAAATATAATATAATTTAAAATAACTAAATATATTAACATTTATTTATAGAATAACAAAAAATCATTTCTATGGAATTATTGCTATCATTTATAAATCCATAAAATTGATTTAATTAATGAAAAACTTTTACAACAATATCAAACTTAAAATATCCGCCGAAATATAACTGCATTCAGGCAACTTGTGGCGCATATTGAACCCTTTACTACAATTTCGAAAACAGATCCCATTCAATGACCACTGGCAGTAATTATTAACAATTATGTTATACATTTTTTTTACCAAACATAAAGTTTTTTTAAAAATAATATCAAATACATCATTTAGATCGGGGTCATAAATCGCAGTGAACTATTATAATTGGAACAACTACCATTGTGCAGTTCAAATAATAATAATTTAAGATTATTATAATCGTAGGGTCTATTTCCGGTATTTTTTGGCACTCTAATAATTTAATGAATGATTTTAAGGTGAACATTTTATATTTGAAAATGTTGCCTGAATGAACTCCTTGCCAAATCATCATGATATGACACGCAACACACGTTACACGGATACACGTCAGAAGCTAGGAAGAAGACAACTTGCTCTACAATATCATTCTTCGTTTCGTTTTCGTTAGGTGAACATTGTGTGTGCGTGGCGTCGCATATAAATAATACATAACTAATAATAAAAATGTTTAAATTACTTATTATCGGTGTTTTCCTGTCCTTCTTTTCACTGGCATTTGGTAACATTTGCAATAATCCCGAAGTATCAGCCGTTTCATTCACAACTCAAGATGCTACAGTAGTCACACATATTGCTTTTGTGGCAGAGTTTGTATTGAAATGTTCAAACACGGGTCCAGCACCGAACTTGTATGCTGACATCAATAATAATGTAGTACCTGTCGCTTCAATTGGCGACTCAACGTATCAGGTAAATATAGAGAACATATGTGAAAAAAATGTGGGTTGATTTTTGGGTTTCGTATCTAGATCAGTTGGACTGAAGAAATTAAAACTGCTCGCAGTGGCGATCGGAATGTTCGTCTTTATGATGAAGATGGCTACACACTTTACCGCAAAGCTGTAAGAGCTGGCGAATCTACTGCTGATGTTCCATCTGTTGTCACCATCATTGTATCTCATCCAGGAGCATTCCAGGGACCATGGTTAAAATCTGAGTTCATGGCAGCAGCACTTTCAGTCTTCGTTGCATATATTGCATTCAGTTCACGATCAAATTTATTATCATAAGTCATCATTTTGTTATTTTCAAATTCAAATCATGTTAAATATTTAAACATTTTTAATAAATGATCTAAAAATCTATTTCGTATTTATTTTTAATTCCTAAAAATATGCATTAAAAAATTATCATTATCAAACAAAAATAAGTAAAACCGTGAAGATAATACAAAAAAAAACATTTTACTATATCAGTAGAAAACAAGCATATTTGTTATATAATTTTAAAAAAAATTAATAAATAATTTAAATTGTATGGAACTATGGTTTTAGTTTAAATAAATATTAATTAGAGCAAATTGCATATAATAAGTAATAAATACTAGATGCAATAATAAACTGTAAATAATAGTAAGCTACAAACATTCACATGCCGCTTTATTTGAATTTATGAGTCGAACGTGTAGATTTCAAAATATATTGTAGATAGCGCTAGTAGTATAGATTTGTGTCGACGTTCCACAAAAGTATAATTCACTTTCATGTTTGAAATATCGCATAAGTTAAGTAATTCGGATATTATATTGTAATGAATCTACTCAGTTCTACGTATAAAGTTGATATTGATATCTATCGAAGTTGTTATCGTTAGTCATATACACTTATTTTCTCTTGTGTTACAAATACTGAAGAAGTTTACTGTTAAATGTCTTTTGCTACAATTGTTTTTTATTTAAAAAATCCTAATTTATTCACATGAAAACACAAATATTAAACTATGATTTTGCTTACTTGCAACAATATTCGCTCTTGTTTGAAAAGCACAATGCAGAGCTTTGCAATAAAAGCAAAGATTGACAGGCAATTCATAAATCAAGCGTCATAAATTATATTAAAGTTAAAAGCAATAGGAACGAGTAACTTTATTATTTAGAAACATGAAAATTGTATTACTAAATAAAAAATGTACTGTTGAAGAAAGTGGTATGAGTTCCTACACCATAGACTTGACAGTACATCAGCTATGTTAATCGGTAAACGTAGTTAGGTGCGTAGAATTAACTAATTTGGTACATAGATAATAATGGGATTGGTAGGATGGGCCGCTACATTATATAATAGATTTTACATGAGTTTAATTTGCCGCGCGGTCGCAGTTAACGGTGGAGCCGGTCCACCACAAGAACGGATTTCCGCAATACTGATTGATTGTTATCGTAATAATTTGAGATGCTACTCACTACTCAGCACTTTGCTCTATAGAATTTTGGAAAGCGAACAGACACCTCAAATCTAATAGGTGTTTTGGATAAACTTGATCTCGGCATTGTTGTTGTTAAGTCCGTAATAGAACAGAGTTTTATTTTTAAATTTTGGTAATAGATATCTTCGAAGTGGGCCTTTATCATTATTGCTACTAATGTTGGATGCTAGTTTTAATTAGGTGCGCTGTTGAAATCTTATTGGTTACTGTTACTGATGGAAATGTTTGTTTACGAAATTGACCGGAGGATTAAATGATATACCTGGCCGGTGATGGCGTACGTGTTTGCTACGTGACAATCGGTGATGTTGATATGATAAAAACCGAGAGGAAAGTTAGAATGAGGCCACGAATCGTTGATGCAAAGGCAGTTGACATAACGGTTTTGTTTACTGTGTTTAACTTTGGCACGAATATGCCAGCCCTACCTTAATACTTACTACACTAACGATGCTTTTGTAACGACATAATAATTTACTTTTATTTTTCAATAGAGAAAACAAGTGACTACGTGCGACTAACGCACTGATCATTACTCTAATGTAGATACGTTTAATATAAACTAATTACTCAACATCTAATTGAGAAATTGATTTGATTTTTTAAGTATCTAATTGAACTCTACCATAGTATTTATTTTTAATTACAATAAGGAAAAAGAGCCACTAAACCTTGAGATTTGGATAATTTTATAGCTAATAAAAAATATATATATATATATCCTAAGTTGACTCTCTGACTTAAGTGACCAATAATATAACAGTAAGAATATATTTCAGTTTGAAATCCATTAATGTAAATCTGCGACTTCCTATACTCAAAAAGGATGTTTTGTTTCGCATTTTATTGCTGGCTATTTATTTTTTTATATACCGTTAAATTCTAATGTTTAATTCGTGCCGTGCGCCCGAGCTACCTACTTACCTGCATGCAAACAAAAAAGTGAGTTCATTGAAATTAAGTTCGCTCACATCGAACCAGCTGCTCTTATGAATTCAGCGTCCGCGACCATAGACACATCAACAACACTCAAATATCATCAGAGTTTAATAGAATTAAAAACAGTCCCAGAATTTATTTCTCTTTCTATTTCAAACGCAACCGTCAAAACAATTGATAATTTATATAAATAAAATTAATTAATTATATACATATATACTCTTCGCAGGATCAACATTTAATAAATAATAAATTCCCCGAAAAACATTTGAGATATTGTAAAAAATAATTTTCAAACCAGTGTCCTAGTTTCTCAATCCAACTCTTGCTTTTTCTGTTTCCAATAAAAGTTGAAATATATTTTTGAAAGTAATATTAATCTTCTGTCACTTTCAATTATGTGTTTAAGTTTGGTTTAAAGTATAAGTGGCAGCGGTGCAAAGGGGGTATAAGTCGTCTATGTATCTAAAACTTTCTTTTTGTTGAATTGATGTTGTAACATAACACACTGCAACTATGTTGCACGTTGAGAAAATGGAACAGTACGTGTTAACCTAATAAGTTTCTTAATTTCGAGAACGAGTCAAAAGATATCTAGCTCGTTTAGATATTTATTGCTGAATGCAATACATCATATGCTACGTCTAATACATCTGGTTGCTTTGTTTGAATGAAGTTGCATTTTAAATTTATTTTTAGTTGAAATATTCGTAATAAATGTTAGAAATTTTCAACCATTTACGATGTCAATATACAGCTAATTGTTCCCAAGTAACCCTAAATCCGAAACTGTAATATTATTCAGTAACATAATCCAACGACAACGTGCTAATTTACTTGCTATATCCATATCCCTATTAACATTTATTATTGATACAGTATAAAATATGTGCTGCTGCCTGTTGGGGATGATCATTAATTGTGCTGTGTTTTGACAGTCTCAAAATATGTTGTAGCATTTTTTTTTAAACAAAGGATTTATTACTTATAATTAGTGATGCGGAAATGTGACCATTCCTATCTGGACGTTTATTTTATGTGTATATCTGGACAGACCTCAGACTTTTCTGACTGTGACCGTTCATCTTCTTAAATATCTTGTCGCCATTTGTATTTTCATAACTTAACTAATTCATCTCTGAAATAATTCTTTGATCGTTAAAGTTTAACATCTTTTACCACATTACTTAAAATATATAATTTAGTGTGATCAAGTGTATATAAAAATACATGTTTGATTTTTGATCATGTCCGCTGGCTCACGCCGAGTGACTAAAGTTTATAAGATTGCTTACTGACTATGAATATGGCGGAATAACTACATATTATATGGCGCTTAGAGCCACCGAATGTTAGGAACGAAATCCGGTGACTGTTAACTAGTTAAGTCGTTATTAGTGAACCAGATTAGGTAGGTCTTAGTCTTTTATTGTAAGCATAAAAAAGAATTTTGTTTATGAGGAAAATGAAAAAAAGAAAATTAGCTACTTAACAAGTATGTTAAGGTTACGCTAGATTTATAAAGTAATAAATTACGAAATGCCTAATTAATGATTGAAATTTTGTTGCAATCTACCCCCAACGTTGTCGAGGATTGGATAACATCTCGCAACATTTAACCAGAAGGTTTAGAGTAACAATAACAAGTTAGGTATATGAACGGAGCAATAGTTGTAAACATGCTCGACCTGAAACGCAAACGGGGTCCCACTTTGCGAAGAAAATACAACGCAGTCTAGTATATGTATGTATGTATGTAGGTAGGTAGGCAGAGGTATAAATGAAACAAATTCTTTCGCAATATCGTGTCTGTGAACCCGGTAATGAACTTGCACGAATGCTTGTCTACAAACCGTGACACAACAAACATTTTAATAGGCAGTGATGAAATGGAATTATTTGTGTCGTACCACACCACTCTCTCCCTCTTTCTGTCGGTCAGGTGTGACCAGACTTGAACTTGACCGAGGCGCGATACATAAGCACGTGTTTGACCGCAGTATCAAATACAACATAAACAGGGAAACATTGTTTCGGTTATCTGAGTATAATTATATAATGTACGGTAAATTACCTTACTGCTCACCTGGTTTCATTTCAAAATACCTACGATTACTTTTTTTTTGTTATTCCTTGCGCTGCTGATGCAGCTCGTTCACCGCGCGTGACATTGATTCGTAAATTAATTCATTTATTGATCATCGCTTCTATTGCCCACGCAGCCACGCATTATGTCCATCTTCGATTAACTTTTGATTTTTATTTATCATTTCTCCAAATGAACATCAAGTCCTATTTTCATGCGGTAGTAAATTATTATTCTAATCTAGTTTTACATATTTTATTAATTAATTATGTATATGAACATAATAAAGTATAATTTATTTATGTATTTAAATATATTCTAATGATACAACCGTGTTGCTTAGATGCCTAGGCTAAATTTTTTTTTTTAAGGGTTAACTACATAATCAAATCAAAAATAATTGACACATTGGCGTAATTTCTTTTTATTTTCATATATTAACCAGCGAACTTATTTCTGGGAAAATTACATTTTTCACTACGAAATATGCTAACTATATAGTTGAAAAAAAAAAGATACATAGATAATCTGAAATCCTTGACCGGACATTGCACTTTCTTAAATCAATTCTAGACTCTCCGTTAAGGAAGCAAAACTTACCAACAACTTGGCACACTTAGGTGCAAAAATTACGCAATTCTATGAGAGAAACAAGGATGCAATAAAAGAGAGTTATAAATAAATATTTTAAATGCGTAAAAAATAAATGTGAAGTGAATCATTTTGTTGTAATTCTAATATTTATATAGAAATTGAATCAAAAGTGATTTTAAACACATTTGTAATTGTAATAGGTACGTAAAGAATTAAATAATTAAATTTAGTATGCAACCGATTATATAAATATTCATATTTAATAAAAATTCTAGTGGTAGCGCTAAAATAAACAAATTATAACTGTAAAAAAATCTTTAACCTCAAAACATAATAAATAGTGTTATTATAAAAAAATGTTGTTTAGTTAAATATTAATGAAATAATTTGTAATTGCGTCTAAAAAGTATGTAGTTATTACAACCCTATGAAAATATAAAAAAATCGAAGAAACATGGCGTCATAAATAACAAACCTACACGTTTCTGATAAAATATACAGAGTTTTTTTTGTATCTAAGCACGTTAGAAAAAGGACGAGTTCTAATTGGACTTCTTCCATATCTCAAAAAAAAAACTTCTAATGCTGATATAAACTAATATATTTCTAGACCTATGACAGTATAATCTTAGGTTAACCAGTTTCATAACGGTACCCACGTTCTAGAACCTGTACTTAAATATTTAACTGCTTAAAAAATAAAAGTGTAAAATACATTTCACTTATCTATTTTACTAGGGTACAAGCATTATTATCTACACAGAGATCTAGCGTGCGTTGCTTTCTTTTCTACATGTACGTCAAGTTCTCAATAACAAATAATAATAAATGACTTCAGTAAAAATTGAAAGTAAAAGAAATTACTTTTACTTGTTGATCTTGAATGGTAAGGCTTGCCCAACAAAATTTCTGTTAGTATAGGCACAACTTCAATCATTTCTTCTCAAAAGTCATCAATTTTTACAACATGGAGTTTTCTATTACTTTCACGCGATTCTAATCCTAATCGTAACCAACATCAAAATTTGCAAACATTTAGTACACAACAATGTAATTTACGATTTGGTAATATTGTAATTTGACCCAACTTACCCTTGGGTCTGAGCTGTGCAAATCAACGGTGCGGCAATTGTAACTCCACGAAAACCATGTTTGGCTATAAGGTAGGCCAGGTTCGAATGTGTTTTCGTAGTTTACCATTATTCCTAACAATTTATCGCTTGTTTATCAACTAAGTTATATTACCAGAAAATTCTTCTAAAACTTAAATAAAAATTTAACATTGATGTCAGTTAATTTTTTATGAACAGACTAGAATTTAAATTATTACCAAACTGGTGCAAATTATAAACGAAATGTAAAAAAAAAAACAACAAAAAACGAGAGTTGTTTAACTATTAATATATTTATGTAATAAACTATCGCTTCTTTTTTCGAACTTGATATTGCCTAAATTTATGATATCTAAAAAATCGGGATTAAAATAAAAAACTAGTTTGAACTTGGTCAAAAAAAAAATTCTAACCAGGTTTTACCTGTTAAATAAAATCGAAATGAAATAATATAATATGTAAATATAAAAGATATAAGTCCTGTTTGATGAAATCGAATTGGTAAAATAAGCAAAAGTAACATTCTCACAAGCATTTTTGAGCAGAGCGTGTTAACCAGGTTACAAACGCTATAGCTCAGGTATTTTGGTTGAACCAAAAACAAGACGTCGTATAATATAATACAAGTCTTTCATGAACGGGTTCAGGTACTGAGAGCGTGCAATTATCATTTTGGCTATACGAAAAAGATGCCTGGATGCTCAGTACATTTAGACAGTGACGCAGGTACCAATTACAGAACCGTACTCAAATATATTACGATGATTGGTCCATTTATACCAATTTACTTCACTTCAAGAAACAAAATTGACAGCAATATTGTTAAAAACCATTTTGATTCGGCATGCGAATATAAACGTATGAAATATTCTACAACAGAATATGTGTCCGTTTCTATGCGTTGAATAATTTTCTGAATTGGGATTTGGGACAATATGTTATGCATTATTCATTTTCGTAAATCTTATGATCTTTATTTTTTTTTAAATTATACCTACATAGTAAGAAATATTTATTATTTTGAAGAATTTGTTAGCTATAATTAATACTAACAAACATATGTGTTAATTTAACAAAATAAATTGTGAAATTGAGGAAAGTTTTGTTAATCTCATATAAGATTGGTATGGGTTATTTTTGGGAGTAATACATTTGTTAAAATATTATTATCTGTGTATGGCATTTCCAAGAAATGTTTGTAAATTTGTTTACAACAAACTAAAGTGTTATTTAATGATCAACAAATATCACTGTAAACATACAGATGTATTTACCTATTTAAGAAACAAAAACGATTACGTTAAATGGATACATCATAACAGATAAAATCCATAACACTTTTCCGGCTGATTTGAATAATGATACTAAGTAGAAATATATTGAGAGTAAAAGTATGATGAGGAAAAAATATATCGGACATTCAATAACGTATTGAGCTGTGTGGAAATACGGCCCTGCTTGTTTATTTTCAAGAAACATTTTTTTTTATAAGAACAAGTACATGCAAGTTGTTTCTGATACCCATTTGAGGTTAAGGCAGGTTTACTTAATGAAATGAAAATCAAATTAAAACAAAAAACTGTGCGTATGAAATCTTTCTCAAATTTTTATTCTTACTTAGCAACAAAAAAGAATCAAATTTATTTCAAGACGACGGTTGAATATTATATAAGAAATTTGCACCAATTAACTATAAATATTTTAAAGTTTATCGTGAGATATTTATAGCTTGCTTAAAATGAGGCTTTTTTTTATTATTTGGATTACCTCAGTAAACTTGTTCAATTTTGACCCTGAAAACAAAACCACTTTTCGTTCGGAATTCGGTGGGATCGCAGCTGCTAAAAAGTTACTTACGCAATGCATGGAGTGTAAAAGTATTCTCGTTTTTTTTTTTCATACATTGACAGAAGAATCATTTTTGCTCTTGAAGTTTTTTTATTGGTTACCACGGTATAAAAAGTTTGCACTTGATATTTTTATATTAAAACATATTTAAAAATAATAATACAAATGGAAAAGTATCATCTGTAATAATTATATATTATCACGTGTATACAAAAAATATATGGGATAAATACCGGTAAAATTACCCAATTAATTATTTCTATTTAGATACTTATAAATTTCTGGTAAACCGAATGTAACACTGAAATAATTATGTGGTAGTATTTTGAACAAATTCTAAGTAGAACTTATGAATAGATTCATATTTTCAATGAAAGTGCTATTAGGAATAAAAAAATCACATCCCACTACGAGATTCTTAGTTTTTTTCAAAATAACTGCCGCAATTAATTTGGTTCATCGAAACGAAACAAATTAAATCTATTTTAAAAATGTAAGTGATACTTATTTTTTAAACATTTAAATGACAAACTTCAAATACATTTTTTGAACTTGTATTTCCAGCTAGACATTTAAAATCACAAAAATAATTCGACCTGTAATTTTGAAAATTCTCAAAGTTCGTTCATAGAGTTTTAATAAACAATTATAGTAAAAATTCAATGTTCGTGGTCGGCATATCCAAAAATTGTATTTAAGTGATTCAAGCCAAGATTAATGCAAGCTTACCCACCATGTTCATCTTAGGAATTTAAGAAAATGCTTTATGTTTCCTCATGAATTAAGTGTGCTTAGCCGAGTATTGTTAATTGAAGTGAGTCATGGTATGCTAGTTTTGTTTTTGTTAAAATGAAAATGTTCAACGAGATGCTGTTGTAAGGATTCTCAGTTGTGTCACGAATTGTGTGCGCCATAATAAAAGTGTAACAAGATATATACCAAGGCCATGTTTACAATTCGCTATGACACACGGAAATTCGTAAATATACATAAACAGTGCCGTTATTATTACTCGTTAAGTTTATTTTATCAGTATTATTTTATAATAACATCATTTAATTTCATTGTGGTTGATTGTTTAAAGTCTACCAACATTTTTTGCCATAATAAGTATAAGATTACAACTGTAAATGTTAACTTGAATTTCTAAACAATATTAAATGATACAATTAGATTTGACAAGAGTAATTAATTGTAGGATTTAATGAACAAAGTCAAATATATTTTTTTACAATTGTATATAGTAGCAGTATATAACAATGTATGAGGGCAATACTGAAAAATCATTGTAATGGATGAAATGAATGTTAAAGCATCTGTTTTGAAAACGATTTGAGTAACAAGCATTTTCCAAGCAAATATGCTTTAAATGAATGAAATTGTTTTACTAGTAGACAATGGCTACTAATTTTCTGTAATTTTTGACAATAATAATACTGTTGTTTAATGTTTAAACTGGGCAAATGGTGATACAACGAGAAAAGCAATACATGATTTAAAATTGAGTTAGGATAATCCTAGTAAAGTACAGAAATGTGCATGGCAACAAGTTAACAGTTATCGTTCTATAGTGGATTTATATATACATACATATACCTACAGAGCGCAAGAAACATCCGTATATGGCCAGAATGTACCGTTGCGTGAACTCTAGAAGCGTCCCAAATAAACAAGAAAAGTAAAATTAATCGAAAAAGAATACTCCGACGTGTTGAAAGTAGCTGGTATTTCCGCAATCGATTTCATTTCAAGGAACCGATATATACTAATATAAAAACACCGCCAAAACGATAGGGGCGCCTGTTATTGGAACTCAAAAAAGAATAACATTCTTAGAAACATGATAAATAATCTATTTCTGTTTAAAAATATTTTCAATTTCGATATTTTCAATGTAAAAGATTGAAAATATACCTATACGATTATGTTATATCTATAATCGTCATTTGGAATACGAGTTATTTGGTAATTTGATCGTCGAAGATGCAAATTCAGCAAAAAATTGCGTATAGAGGCGGCAACATGATCGGTTTGCTGATGGTTCCATCAACTAACACAGACGGCACGCATTAATCCAGCAATGTAATGTAATGTGCGTATTCACAAATAGCTGAACAATCATTTATCGAATACAAAATCAAAACGTCTGCTTCGACACACTCAATTGAAAATAGACCACATTATAAATTCATTGCACATACTCAAAATTCTCACTAAACTAAATCAAGCACTTAATATCTAGATAAATAATAGTTATATGATTTTTGTTTTATAAAAATTGACGACCATGATAAACGTTCAAGTTGACAATAAGTTTATAGTTTAGAATTTCGCCATAGATATCTTATTAATAGAAGAATAGATCTGTTGGTGGTTTTAGATTTTCCCAAGACAAAAAGTGTGCTAGAAACATTGCGTTTGATTGAGGCGAAAGGATTGCTTTTACATTTGTGTTTTTTGGTAAATTATTGATGTAAATGTAGTTGATACCGGCGCCGACGAGGCCGCTTCAATGCTCGACCACTCGTCTATGTCGTCACATACCTATGTAATTAACGGAAATTGTAAAATGTAATCACTTTCTTGTGCCATGAGTGTGACTAAGGGTCAAGTTCGAGGCTAAGCTCTCTTACTCAATACACCATCATATATGTATGTTTATATACTTGTACATACAGACATACGCATGATACAAGTACACAAGGAGCCGTTCTGGATGGATGATCGTGTGTTGCGTGGATGCCACCATGCATATTGATTACAACGAGTTTTTTTCATCCATCACACAACTTGAGATCCTACCAATGTATATTTCTACTTGGGTAAAGGTTCATTCACAAATCAAAATTCATTTTACGTGTCCAAAAGAATTTAAATACCTATTTCTAAAATTATTTGTATTTATTCCCATGGTCATACCAAATAGAATAATATAAAGAAAAAAAGTCTCCTTAGCTTTAGAAACCACGCGACATTGCCTAAAGTTTGAACATTTGGTTTTGTGCGTTTATTTTAAGATTATTAGGTTTCGGTAACGATTACATGTTTTTATCTATGCTGAGGGTGAAAGCTTTGGGTGTCATAAAATATGGTAATTTTTTTAGATTAAACCCTAAATTTTAAGTAAATTCATTTTTGAGAAGCATATCGTTAGGCAAAAGCTGTGCTTAAAGATAAAATGAATTCAATATAATCAGTTTTATGATATATACCGTTGAAGCTGTGAATTAGAGCGGGAGAGAGTATTACGCAATTGAGTAGTTATGGATATGCTAATGTGTACTACTTTTTCCCAACTTATATTTATTGATCATTATTGCAAACGACTAAGTTTACTGTTGTTTTCAGAATCACAGTCATCATTAGTAACAATAAAAAACGATCACGGAACAAATAACCGTTGTTATGTAATATGCGAATTGAATCATTTTCTATGCAGGTCACCGATTGCTGATATCGCATGCACTTCTTGTTGCTGGCAGCAAACTGAGTTGAAATTGAAATGATGGATTGCCTAGCTGGCCATACGAGTAGAGTAGCTTAGTAATATTCGCTAATTCGTGACATCGTGACTGATGTGGAAGTTGCAATATATGTAATTGAGTGAAACGACAAGCAATGCTAAGTCACGTCGCTACTTAGTTCGCACGTTTTGTTAATATCGCGGGAGGGGATGAAACAAGTGGGGCAGGTGGTCAAGAGAAGGGGGCTGATTTCTGTTATTGGTCAGCGTGAACAATGCATCCCTAAGATGTATTGGTCGGAAACCGGGCTTTTAGAAAAGTGAAATGGTCGACTTAAATGAGAGAGGGCAGAGATTAGACCTGTGTCAGATGACTGACTATGACTAGTAGGTACACATACAAGATTTACCTACACAGACCAGACAACGGAGAAACCTGATAAATATATAGCGGGTGGTCTGGTTTAGGTTGAGTGTCAGTACCGCGAGTGAAGACGCGCAGTGAACATCGGATCGGGGCCGGTACCTACATATTAGTTGATACGGGTGCGCACCTTATTCCTCTCTATACTCAACCAACGCAACGTGCACGCACGTTAAATACAACACACACGCAACAAAAAACATCGTGATAAGCACGCAAGTAACAGCCTGGACCGGAGGGAGATATTGCGACAGCAAGCACCAACGGAGACACCAAGCCAACTACCGCACTCGGTCACCAGTCATGGTTCTGATAGCAACTGTCTATTTGTCGGTGGTGGCGGTCGGCCTACTGGTTGTGGCGCTGGGTACGCTGCTCACCAGGAAGTGGAAGAGATTATCACTCGAGGAACGCATCTGTGACATGATGCCAAAGCCCCCTGGACCGCATCCATTTCCGTTGCTGGGGAGTTTACATCTACTCGGCCAGCATGAGGTTCCATTCGAAGCGTTCACGGCCCTATCCAAAGTGTATGGGGATATCTACAGCATCACCCTAGGATCTACCCCGTGCGTTGTTGTTAACAATTTCGCGCTCATCAAGGAGGTACTCATCAGCAAGGGCGCTCATTTCGGTGGAAGACCAGATTTCATACGTTTTCATAAACTGTTTGGAGGCGATCGCAACAACTGTGAGTATCACTCTCATTATTAATACCCATATACTCTGAAATAGATAAACTTTTCTTTTCTTTGCCATTACAATATTATTAATTAATTAACTTATTTTCTTAATAATGTGCAACAGCTGATGCACTTTACGACCCGGAAGTAAACACAACCGTCCTCTATTTAGTCATTGTTGTTTCGGTCAAGTTCTTATCCTCATCGCATGTCGGTGTCTCTGAATTTACTCTCACACGAATTGTTTTATCTGGGCGATGTGAGCCGTCATTCAATTTACTTTCATTGCAATTTGCCGAGAATTTCTATACTACTTTAACCCATTAAATTATCATGAACTAAGCTGTCTCTATTAGGGTTGGAAAATAGCAAAGAAGCGATATTATATAAAACTAATATTAGATATCAGGTTTCAGATCAAAATTTCTTTAAAATATATGTTAAAAATGAAATGAATAAATAGTTTTTCTTTACTGACACACCTGATTATTGTGCGTTGTTAGTGTTTTGGTAAAAAAATAAAATAAATGAGTTGTCCGTGTGATAGTAGGTGTTTTACATACATACATACATACGTAGCAAGTAACTTAATAGCGGCTGGGAGATTTTCGCTTTTGTCGGATGCCCGCGGCCAGTTGGACGGTCGGACGGCCCTACCCGCCCTCATCCATGTATACCAGTGTTATGGAACTAACGGTGCGTGCAGTCGAAGCCGCTGCCCGATGCTTACTTCTTGTCCTTGGCCTCTATAGTGCACCGATCTACAGTCTACCAGTTCCATACTTCATAACTTTTCTAATGACATGTTTGCGATCACGGAAAATATCAATTTTAATAAATTTCCATAACTTCGAAAGCGGATTCCATTTGTTTATTTTTCTATTTATCAGCACATAAATATATATATATATATATATATATATATATATATATATATATATATATATATATATGTATATATATATGTATATATATATATATATATATGTATATATGAATATTATATAAATATATAAATGTATTAGACAGAATTCAAATACGAAATCATTATGAATGACCAGTAATTGCTAAATATTTACTAATTGTTTCGTAATTATTGTTTACTGCACCATACGCATTCTTTATGTATCGTATGATGTCGTATAAGCTTTTTTAAACACGGTATACCTATTTCAACAAAAACCTGTTAATTTATGATACAATTTCAATTTGAAGCAAATATTTTCCAACGATTTTTAATGAAATGTCACATTTAAAATCTGTGTTTGTTTGTTTGATGAATCGTGATTTAGGGCTGCATGTGCACTGTCCAGTTTCGCGGCTCACTTAATTGGCTTCGTGTACTATGCGACCTTGGCCTTGAGACTAGGCTGTACCAGCGTGTGTTCTGTTGCACCTGTCCAGTGATGGATAGTATACGCAACGAGTACCTGTAAAACGCGTATTCAATCTCTCCGTCCCTCTCTTTCTTTCTCCAACCCATACGCACACATACGTTCCTGTTTTGATGCGTTTTTGTTTATCTGTATCTTTTTTACAGCGTTGGCTCTGTGCGACTGGTCGTCCCTTCAGAAGACGAGACGGAGTTTAGCGCGTACCTACTGCTCGCCGAGATTCACATCTATACAGTACGACCTAGTGAATTCTGTCGGAGTGGCAGAGATGTCAATCTTGTTGCGCGAAATCACCAAAATGCCATCTTGCACCGAGTTTCCCATCAAACCTCTGATTCTGTCTGCATGCGCGAATATGTTCACGCAATACATGTGTAGCGCTCGTTTCGATTACAACGACTCTGGTTTCCGCAAAACGGTGCGTGACTTTGACGAGATCTTCTGGGAGATAAACCAGGGCTACGCTGTCGACTTCTTACCGTGGCTCGAGCCGTTCTATCACAGACATTTACGCAGGTTGTCAGGCTGGGCGCACGATATTCGGCAATTTATACTATCACGCATCATCGAGGAACATCGTCCGACTCTGGATCTTAATGCGCCACCGCGCGACTTCACAGACGCGCTACTTATGCACTTGGAGGATGATCCGAATATGAACTGGGAACATATTATTTTTGAATTGGAAGATTTCTTGGGTGGCCATTCCGCAATTGGTAATCTGATCATGATCATGCTGTCAAATATTGTCAAACATCCAGAGGTTGCGAAGAAAATCCAAGCCGAAGCAGACAAAGTAACTGACAATGGCAAACGGGCGGTGAATCTTTTTGATAAGGCTGCAATGCCGTATACTGAAGCCACAATTTGGGAAACGTTAAGAACATCATCGTCACCTATTGTACCGCACGTTGCCTCAATAGATACCACTATATCGGGATTCGCGGTGGAGAAGGGTACTGTGGTGTTTATTAATAACTATGAACTAAATTTGGGCGAACCGTATTGGGACGAGCCGAAAGCCTTCAAACCAGAGAGATTTGTGTCGGATGATGGTAAAGTGGTGAAGCCAGCACATTTCATTCCATTCAGTACAGGCAAACGAACTTGTATCGGACAACGTCTCGTACAAGGGTTCACATTTCTTATGTTGGGTACACTGATGCAGCATTACGACATCAGTTCTTGTGATGTCTCTGGGATCTACACAAAACCGGGTTGTATGGCTGTACCGCCCGAGTCGTTTTCTTTGGCGTTTACTCCTCGGAGGAACAAATACTAATAATTTTGGCATTTTAGAACTAGTTCACGACACCACCGGACACATTATTTTTTAAACACATACATACATTGCATCACTTTCACTATAGATATTTGTTTAGATTTTCAATTAATTCACCAATAAACTACATACATATACATATATATATATATATTCATTGTATTTAAATGGACTTGCATTTTTCATTTATCGATCTTTTTAGTCATATAAATTATGTTTTAACGTATGTTTCCTTGCATTGTATATATATCATTATAGAATTGTAAAAATAATGAAATAGTAATTTATCTTTTCATAGTCTCTCCAGTGTAGTAAGTTCAACAATTCAATGAGACTGATATAAAATATGTATTTTATATATTAACTATAAAATTTTACACTAATTAGAAAAAAAATATAATAAAAATACAAAAATATGGATAACATGTTGACTGGTTAGCATATAGTTTAGATTATATAACTTTAAGCGTAACGTAATGATGTTTATGTAATCGCTATGCAATTGGCTATGGCGGCCTACATCTGAAATTTGTTTGTAACTCATATAAGGCGCATAACTGATAACGAACGAATTCAAATGGACATAATTAGTTTATTTTCTTTCAAAAATGTTATGTTTGGAAGGAATTGCTAAGTACTGATTGTATTTTTTTAATTTCTTATATAGGCTTTGTTAAAATGAATATTATTAAAAATAACTTTTATATTTTATACATTCTATTTTGTGATTATTTTTATCAATTTGTATTTGTATTACAAATTCATTAGCAAATATAAAAGTTGTTTAGAAATATTTCTTATGTTTTCTTTTCCTAGAATCTAAACAAAAAATCCAATTCTAATTCCAAGCACAATTTAAATCTCTTAAAAATCTCACTACTAATTTCAAACAACAATTAATTTCGTATTTATAGAAAATTAAAATCACATTCTGCTCTAAGTTCCATAGAAATTATTGACGATATCTGTTTATCTAATGTCTTTCATTGAGATTTTATCCAGTGATATTTAATTTCATTATTATATAATTTATTGACGTTTGATATTTCTGGTGGTATAGAACATCTGTATGAGAAAAGTCTATTTACTAGGATAAACTACTTTGATATATGTACCATCGAGGCACAGTAAGCTTTAGTGGAACTAGCCGTGATGTTTGTAAACAATAAGCATGTGTAATTAAATGTGTGATGAGAAAAAGGGATAGTTTTTATGGAACGCGCGCGTAAAACAGGTATGCTCATGCCACGCTGGCTGGACGAGCTGCAGTAAAACAAGTTATGGCGATGACACCAAGTTCATCTAACTATTAAACAGGAGCGTCGCCGATTATGGCATGGGTAAGTTAATAGTACTACAGACAGAATCACAAACAAACAAACAAGCACATAAGCTAAAGTAAAGAGGGAGAGAACACAAACATAATAGTGTGTATACCTAAGCGCGCGCGCTCACATGCATATATAACTTCCTTTCACACACACTCACACATATACCTGTGGTGGAGAACATTCTTAAACAAGGTCAAACATTGTCTTACATTCATCACTTGTACAGAGTGACCTACATACAAGGTCTGCTGTTCTCTGGACTGGACTAGCGTGGTGCACTCAGTGAGTGGTTCACCGCGCACACTAACTGGACGCGCCAAGTTGAAGAAAATAAAGAAGATGAAAGAATTAACAAATAAAATAAATAAAACAAAAACGCTCGCGTGAATGTGTGTGTAAACGTATCAAATCCGTCGGTAATATCTGGGTGGCATAACATAGCAGACAGGGCTGATCGTCCGAGATTTTCTATTCAATGTCAACACAAGGTGATCTGGTACAAAACGCAGCTCTTTGGTTCATGAGCATGGTGTAGCCGTACACACACTCACACACACACATACACACACTCGCATACACGCATACATACACACCCACACACACACACACACACGCGCGCGCGCACACACAAACACACACACACACACACACACAACACACACACACACACACAACACACACGCACACACCCATGCAAACATATGCACACTTATATACAATGTATGCATGCATGTTGTTTGAGGCCCGTGGGGCTTCGAGTACCGACACTCGTCTCCTGTCTGAGCCCTGAGGTAGGCATGTGTTTGTAGATGCAGTTTTTATTCTGTACCCCTAATGGCAAGTGGTAACCCGAGACCGTTTTGTTTGCACATATTTTACGTCGTAGAATAGCATATTGTGACGAAAGACCGTACTGCCTAATAAGTTCATAAATAGTTAAAAATAAGTCTAGGACGTACGAGTGAAAAAAACAGCACGATCAAATAACGTCAAGTATGCTAAAATTATTATTATTAATTGAGTAGTATCAATTTTATTCAACGTAAATATTTAAGCTTTCAAATTACATATTAAGCAAGTAAATATTTAATACTTCGCACATAGGGGACATGAAACAGTAAAACGTTTTAGAGTTAGAAAAAATGAAATTAAGATGTTAAGAATATGGGTTCTAAACACGCTATTATAAAAATTCTATTTACAATTTGGTACAGAGTTGGTATAATACATCAAAATGCTGCCGCCACATTGTGTCAATTCTTAATAAATTTCTTCGATTTAGTACTGGAAATATAATCTGTATAATTTAAATTTTATTGTCAAAATTAACATTCTTGGTTTCAATTGTTTTTCTGTATTTTACGTTGATGTTATATTTGTATGTTTTGATAAATAAATTTATCAACTGCCTTATAGATATACATGAATTAGTCTGTTCGGTGACAATTTTCCAAATAAACGTGAAAAACGTGATACTTTAAAATAGAAATATTATTAAACTTGTAGTGCGTATGACAAGGTCCCGCAATATAAAACATAAGCAATTAATCGTGCAGTCATAAAAAAAACCAAGCTGAACGGACAGCAACACCGTGTTTTGCATTTTGAACAAATAAAAAACATGTACCGCTGTACACAATCACAGTTTTTCTGCACGGAAAAAATAAATAAAAGCTGTTTCTGCCCGTGCATATATTAACCGTAACCATCAATAAAATTCGCAATGAAAAAATCACTTTCATTAAACTGTCACAATCAAATGGATCACATTTAGTTGGAAGCGACAATGATTGTGTTTCTGCTCTGGTTATTCTTTTAGCAGATATACAACACCGACAGTAACTTATAAATGTTACAAATGACCGAATGCTGTCGATTTTAAAAAGAAAAAATAAATAATAAAAAGAAATGAAAGCAATTCCTCTTTTGGCCATTCGTAAATTGCAGACGATAACGCTCAGACTAATTTACTGGAAAATATGGAATAATGGCTGGTTTCTAGATCAGCGGAGCTTTTACTTCAGTTAAAAATTTAATATACACATCTAAATCACAGACATCCACGGACGGAATTCTGAAAATAGTCAGACTCACCTCAGGGAAGGTCAAACGGTGTATTTCAAGATTACTAAACTTACATATATTTCGTATAAGAAAGTAAAATCAAAAATTTATAAATTTAAAAATAACGAATTAAAAGTCAGTTACATTAAAAAAAAAAACTTATTATGCTTGTAAAGAAAATAAAACAATAAAGTTTATTAAGAATATTCGCCTTCTAAAGTTGTCAACCAAGGAGTTATATTTTGTTAAAATATTCGCTTTGGCGAAATTTAGTTACAAAAAGAATTCTAGCTAATTATACCTTGGAATAAAAGGTTTATCATTGTATTACGTAACAGTAAATTTTCGTCGAGTATTTCTGCAGCTGGCAACATGATAAATGGGCAACGTGAATATTAGCAGCAGTTGAACGCATTTGGGCATAAAAGCCGTCGTCAGAGTCGATTTGAAATAGGTAATGTAGTCTCGGTAGGTAAAGTTTTGATTTTCATATTCAAAATTTCATATTTTGCAACGTATTCAAACAATACTAATATATGGTTTCAACCTCCGATCACAGACCGGCACAGGCACGTGTTTCGATAATTTTATACTCTACCTGTTTTACTGCTGACATAAATAATAATAGTGCTTAATTTAATAAAGATTAATAGTTAATACAACATAACATTACATGGCACGTAGCACTATTTACGTTAGATCGCGACGGTGTCAAATGCAAATGTATTGATATAGTGTCTGATTACAGTAATTTCTTTAAAAATTGCTATATATACAATTCTGTATATCGGTAACATAGCTACCAATTTTTCCTCTTAATACGAAACTTTAAGAAAAGTTAACAATTTAAGATATTGCAAAAGATTTACTTGCACATCTTTCATATATAAATTGATTCATTACAACAAAATTATCTTTGATTAGTCTACAAATGCTAAGGACGTCTTAATTGCCACTATTTAGAGACTTTGGAAGACATAGCCATAATAAAAACATGAAGATTTGAGAACGTAACCACTATTAGAATTGACGATAAGCAGTACCCTGTGGTGGTATAAAAATATACTATAACAAAAAAAAAAACGCACAGGGTCTCAAAAAGGAGGCAACAGTCGTAAGTTGTAGCGAGGAAATGGCAACAGTATGAAACAACGAACGTGGAATTGTACACTTATCTGTGAGATCTACACCACGCTAACGACCGTAGATCCGTCGATTTTCATCCTGGCAATTCTGCGTCGCAGTGGACATCGAAAGGATGGCGTCCTGCTCTGCGAAAGCACACAGATGGGCGAACGTTGATAGTAAAAAAATATACCCAACCTTCCCGTCATAAACAAGAAAAGGTACGAGCCACATTACTCTTCGAGTAATGAAAGGAAAAGTAAATTATAAAAAGTGTAGCCCCAATATCGGCACAAATTAATTTATGGTTTAATTATTAAATATATTTCGGTTGCGAGGTTTATTAAACACTTTAGATTTTGTGAACGCCGATTTCCGTCATGACACTCAAACATCATTATTTTATTTTAAATATCTACATAAGTGATGAAATTAGAGATGTACTTATTGCAAATTGCTATACAAATGACAACTTTTAGTAAGAAATATATATTTTCTGAATACTTTTAGTTATGCTATAAGTCAATATATGTCATTCGTTTAGTGCGCAGGTCTAATATGAAAGTATTTAATGATGGAATTACAGTTGAAAGTTTGACGGATAAATCCAAATGGCCATTACAATTAGTTGGCTGCGTACTGGAATGTATATTAATGTTTTATAATTTGAATAAACTAAAAGTTCATGATAAATACTTTTCCTTGTTTGTTGAATAAATTACCCTTAGCCAGCACAAGATTAATCACTGTAAACATACATTTAATGAAATACAGTTAAAAACATCCTCCATAAGCCCTTTCCTTTTTGTATGGCTTGGCATTGTCACTCAGTTGTGAAAAACAACACTTTACAAACATATATACTTTTTCAACACTTTATCATTATTTCAGATCCGTGAAAATAAACTATGAGCCAAACGCATATTTGTTTGTTTCTAAACGAATTTCATTGATGTTTTATTGTTATTTTACTTTTTTGTAATTTAGAATTACAGCCAAGAATATTATTATTTATTTATTTAATTTCTATGGGATCAACTACTTCAGTATTCCGGTGCAGTATTGTTTAGATTATGCCTATGCCTATATATAGTAGAATTGTGTTTGTTGAAGCAAAAGAATGAAATTTGAAATTTATAACCTGTTTCTATTCATATAAAATTAACTTTGGTAACACAATACATATGTAGAGTGGATCAAAACATTTTTTACAAAAATAAAAAAACCCAACATATAATTTGTTCACAATTTTAATTAAAAATCTATTTTGTGTAAAATTGGTAGTAAATATAGAACATTACATTTATAATTTGAATTAGGATGCTAATAAGTTTAAAGGTGAAATAATATGAATTTATAAACACCATTTTGATATATTAAAACATTAATGAAGTTAACGATTCATTTTGTGTGTTATATAATATGAAATTTAAGGAGCAATTAATTAGTTTCATTTATGTTTAAAGGTATGATACATCGAGCCTATTAAGAGTAAAATTAATCGGCCGCTATAAGTCAAACATCCATACTGCATAACGAAATTTATTCAACATTCCGTTTCGTATATTTAAACTCACTTTCAGTTTGATACACTTCAGCGATTCCAAATCGTGCTTAATTATATGAAAATAAATAGAACTGTAACATATACATATATTACTTTTTTCGTATTCAAATTTCGTACTTGTTCGTTTATTTTTATCAAGGAGCTTGTTTTTATTCAATCCAAAAACTGCGTTGTATTTTATAAGTTCGCTGTAATGACCTTGTAACTGTGCTTCACCATTGCAGAACTAATTTCGTTTTTTAAAACGACAATAGAGCGGATATTTACAAATTAGATGCAGAACTGTGCAATGATTCCAAAAATGTTTATTTAGCAGAATAAAAATACAATAAAGGGAGATTTTGAGCACGGCCTTGAAGTATCTGCATCACAGCATAGTTTTATTATTGACAATAACCGTGAGAAAACACGATAGCCGTTCCAAAACTGCAAAACATAAAGAAAAATGAAAAAAAAGCACTCTAGCATATATATAGTGTATAATGCAACGTAGACACTTCATAATTAGGTCATAATAAGCATCTGACCTGCATTCAGAAATGAGATACTTATGTGACATAGTATTTAATTTTTTTTCAAGTTTTGTATGACTGATATTTGTGATTACATACTCAAATGTTTTGAGTTTAAAAACTTAAACATATGACACACTTCCTATAAGCATATACGAATAAATAAAATGATTCTATTATGAACGCGTGAAGCACATAAAAAACACATTCCAAAGATAATTTGGTTAACTGCGGCAAAGAAATTATTTTACATGTACCCTAATTTTAAGAAGAGAGCACTTTTACTTTTATTACTATACCTGAGATAGTAATTTATTACTATATGATACTTTATTACCTCTCTGAAGTTATTTCTGAACCGACGTAAACCTTTAAAAAAATTGACCAGTGAATTGTTCAAGGTTAAGTTAGAAGAGAAAATAAATCTCAATTTGAATTTTTTTTTTTACATTATACATTTCTCAAATATTTCAAAAACATAAGCGTACTTTTTTTAACAATGACTATTATAACTTGAATATATAAACTATATAATACGTCTTTGAAAATAGCTAAATGGAAACGAACTGTTTATTTTGCATTACAAATAATTTAACTTTGTTGTTTGAATTGCAATTTCAGTGTTTCCACAAAAACCAGCTTTATGTAAATCTAGTTAAAATATATAACGAAATATATATGTACATCGAAATCATAACTTATATTATCTGAGCAACAATTGAAGTTAACCTTGCACATGGAGATTCAAAATTCAAGTAATAATAAAAGCATTAAAAAATCAAGGTTCACAATGTGAAAATATTTATAAATTAATACACAAACAGTTCTTGAGGTCACGTTTAGTGTATTATAGGTCGTATTGTATATAGGTAGGCAATAACCATCTAATAAAAATGTTTACTCGATTTGCTAAAATAGAACGTGGTATTAAAGGAAAGAATCTTTTTATTAGAAAATCTATCAAGCACGGTTTTTTATAACTACGCTTGGCTGATTGCAAAACTTTGAAGAATAAAAAGTTGCAGACAAATATATTTTATTAACACGTTTAAATGGCGATGATACTTATATAAATTAAATCTAGAAAAAGAAATTTGCTGTCATTATTCGAAGCTACAATTAAATTCCTAGTTTTATACGAAACAAATATAGTATAGAGATAAAACTTTAGACGTGAGCAAATATACATAACAAAGATATATGCAAAGCGAAACGGCAGAGATTACCGAATTCATTACTTACTTTTTGTCCTAACAGCAAAGGTATGTAGGATTCAGTAATTCCTTTTGATAAAGACGCGGAATGAATATGTAAATTATAATAGACCAATTAATGGTAATTTAACAAGATACACTATTGTGAATTTTTAAGTTATTTATTACAGATACAGACAAATATATATATATATATATATATATATATATATATATATATATATATATATATATATATATATATATATGTATATATATATATATATATATATATATATATATATATATATATATATATATATATATATTTCTTTTATTATTCATTAACTTTATTGTTATAAAACTAGTAAATTACTGCCTATAATTGTTTGCATTGACAGTAAAGTCGAATGAATAGAAAAAATAAAATATTTTATTGCAAAATTTATTTGTTTTTTATTGTAGATGTTTATTGTAAATAATTAAATATTTACTTTTGTTAAGTTCTATTAGTCGTCTAGTTTATAAACTTTGACGAAAAAGCTATTATGTAAAACTATTATTTTCAACATGAAAATTTTAATTAAAATAATTCAATAAAGAAAATATTGTTTAATATAAAAACTTATCGTTCAATATATTTTTTAAGATTCTTATATAAAGAAATATGAATAATATAATGACAATTTGTGACATTTTGGCAAGCGCTTATTGCGTGGGTCTAGAATGAAATTTGTACTAGTATCTAGACGAAAACAAGTATATTAGAAATACAGGATACTAGTTTTAATTTAATACCATTAGATGAAATGAATAAAGTATAACGTAAACAAGATTTAGAATATAGTTGGTTGCTAAAGTATAAAATAAATGCTATTTCGTAAAGAAATGATGGTATCTTTTGTGTATGTATAGGGAGGTATATATTTGTTTAGGAAAAATATTGTTGAGTGTAGTTCAAAATAGATAAGTGAGAACTATACCTGTTCCTACCATAAAATTTTAGTAACTTCGGCTTATTTACGGAACACATACTATCAGTACCGAAAAGGGATTTACGGATTGAAAGAGAGAAAGTACGGGTTGCGGCAAAAAAAACTACTACACAATCCGTAGGGTGCACGGCCAGGTTTTAAAAATACATGTTTACTATTTGCAAAAGAAAATACCATTAGTTTCGACCTCGAACATAGAGACTACTTAACTACGACAGTGGCTCTCAAAAGAATGAACTCAAATACAAAAAAAAGTGAAAACGCTTGTATATATAGGTCTAAAAGTAGCCACATACTAATTGCAAATGTCACCAACTATTTATTTGTCCACAAATTTTAGCCAGAAGCTAATATTTTAATTTTCTTTAGAATTTCATAGCCCTTAGAACGTTAACTGTATAATACAAATTTTATTTTTGTTTGAATCTTTTTCGTGACAACAATGTAACCGAGAAAGCGGGATATAATTTCTTCGTGAGTTTCTCAAGCTAGACACCTTTTGTTCCCGTCAGGTTGGCGATGTGCCAGAACCGGCGAAAGATCGGTTAAAAATAAAATCTTTCCACTGTATTTACCGAACCATTGTTTCACCAAATAAGTTATAATTGTTCGTCGATAGAAATTCGATTTTTCATCCATTACCTCCATTAGAAAAAAAAAAAAAATAAATAAAAGGAATTTACTTAATTACCTATTTCCTCTAACTAGACCCTTTTGACAAATTGCATGACTATGTATGTAATGAATTGAAGATGTTTAAAATGTATAGATGCACGAGAATTTCTAATCTAAAAAATATATTATTTAAGATGTTGTTGTTGTTGTTGTTGGGAGAAAATCCATACTAAAGCAAATTTATCACTTTTTCTGAAGTGATAAAATCTTGCTTTGAAAAAAAAGTTTTAAGTAGCAATAAACCAAAATGTAAAAATTACGATTTACTTCACCTCTCACAAAGTTTAAATAGAATATTCTTTTCAAGTCTGGATACAAGGTAGGAGTCGAGGGAGTAATTATACATGCCCTGAAGGTAATCAAATTACGTCACATAATATTGAAGTCGCTTAGTAAGGAAAGAGTTCATTATATTCTTATAATTTCTTATAAACCAAAGCAAAACAATAAAGGATATTCCATTAAGTACATTGTTAGGTTAAATAAAATGTTTGCATTGAAATTTCTTAAACGCATTGCGCCTTTTTTGAATATCAAATGCAGAAATCGATTTTAAAACATATGGAACATATGCTTTCAGAGTACATAAAAAAGGTTCTATACGGTTCTACTACTTCATCAGATTTTCGGAAATCGTTTTCGAGCAGACAATAAAATTTCTCAAACTTCAAAACCCCATGGTACATGCATAATGAAACTATGTACATTTTTAAATCATAGCACCTCTATTATACAAAATTCAGAAGTTAAAGAATATTAAAATAAAAAAGTTTTCGACAAAAGTTTCAACATTTAAAAGTTATGTAGTTTTTATTCGGCTTCCAAAATCTTTCTTAGTTTGGGTAAATGTTTGAGATATCAACTTTTGTGGGTTGGAGAACATCACTAGCACAAGGAGTCCTTTAAATGAATAAAAAAAAATAAATAAAAAATCGAAAATAGTGTCGCAGTGACAAGGATAATTTATGTTCAATAGGACGTATGAGTATCCTCATGTGGGCTACATCTGTTACATGTGAGATGTGTAATACTTTAATACTCATATGCTACTGAAGATGTCTGCAGTACAAAAACAAACTGCAAATAAAATAAAGAAACAATTATTTATTTGTCGTTTATATTTCGTAATATTTCTAATATAAAAAGTTATGTATCATAAAAGTAGATGTATCAATATTCATTTGTTCCACATTGAATTATCCTTGGTTCTTACACCAAGCTCAACTTTATGACGTAGAGATTCTTCTGATAAGGTTTTGGAATTCAGTTCCTGATAAATCAATAAATATTTTTTAATTAGATATACTTTTAAAAAAACGTTGATTGGTCTAGTTTCTATAAACAAAACATAGATGTGACTCATGCCTGTGACTTTAAGGACAAGGACAATATATGAATTTTCTTGATAATCGTCCAAATTTTTTGTTGTGAAAGTAAAATACAACTGCGACAAAATATTCACATTCCTATTTACCCGCAGTCACACCAAATAATCAATTACTATTGGCCTATGAATTAAACAAATCACTCAATATCTAGGTATATATTAGCGTATGTGATAATAATGATATATACCTAATAGATCTGTTTGTGTACTATAGTTTTGGAACGTGAGGATGTTTGGTTATAGTTGCGCGTAGCGTCGACGCTGATGTAAAGGAAACGTAGAGAGGGAGCGTGATTATACTACGGATGCGTTGCAAGGAGAGAGAATCAACTAGGGTCCTGTGTATTCGTATCGCTGCGGGCTTGCGGTATATAGTAACAGAACAGCAGCAGTGGCCGGTTGCAGTCGGATGCTGAAGCACGTTGAATCGAAACTGAAACGCCGTTGCTGTTGCTCTGCACTCGCTAGTCGCTACTGTTGCCCGCCAAATTAAATACTATACAAACATTACAAGTGACTTCGTTAGGATTAAGTGGTCGTTTGTTTCTTTCTTTTATTTCTTCATAATAATAATTATAACACTGTTTGAATCAATGAAAACGTGCATACTTTTCTGAAACACGCGTGGTAAACACGAGGTAAATTTCGTTTATTTTCTCAGTTTTCATCATTTTTCTCTTTATTCTAATTATTTATTTGGAACGTTTTTCTTCTCTTTTTATTTTGTAATGTCTACTTTTATTTTTAATTTGTAAATATAGATTTTTATTTTAGTATTGAAAACATTTTTAAAATAAAACTTTCATTTCAAATTTGTAAATATAGATTTTACTATTGAAAACATTTTTTGACAAACACGTTTAAAAATTCAAAACTTTATTTGATATGGATTCAAAAAATAATTGTTTATTTTATAAACATGTAATTTTTTAATAATATTTGTTATTTACAAAACGACTGCTTAGAACACAAATATGACATGTCCTAGTAAGAATATTTTTAAAAAAATATAGGAATATATATATAGAATAAACATTGATTTTTAAAACAATACCTTATACTCATTACAAAAAACTCTTTTTTTAAATGTGGACATGAACATTAAGGGTCTAATTAAAAAAATTCTGGCTCTAATTAATTTCCGATTTTGAAACAATATTTATGATACTGTACCTCCTGCTATTTTAAAACATTGCTTTTGAGTACGAAAAAATGACGTTGAATACGAGTCCGTTTATATTATTATTATTATGTAAATGTAGTACATTATGCACATCAATACTTTGTAAAATAAATTATTATGATTATACATATTTTCTTTTTTTCCATTTGCATTTTTATTGTGTTGACATTTTCCCGACCCACCACATTTTGACACCATATATAACAAAGACAGTAGATTATTGTTGTTGGCAAGTTTATGCCTGCAAAGTTTGCCGTAAAATTATTTTCAAACACAAAATCTAATTTAATAACCATTTACCGCATGAATTGTTCAGAGATTTGTAACTTTAGATTATTAGATTAGGTTTGACTTGTTATACAATATAATTACTTACAAATTTAGTATTCTTATTTAAATGAATAAATAACAGCACAAATTGACTAAATTAAAAGCTTAAATAAACATAGATTAGCCACGTTATTAGTTTTAATGTGCATACACAAAAACGTATTGTGAAACCTATTTTAATAAGTGAAATTGGGCATAAGGCCCTGGAATCGTTTAACACTATACAAAGTTTAGGAAATTTTACAATTTAATATTACTCAGCTAATGCTTAAACAATAGCTAGTAAAACAGTTGATATTATTCATTTAGTGTACAGTTTACATGGCTTACTTAAGTATTAGGTGTTTTGTCCTTGAGAATGTGTTAAACTTAAGTTATAAACTGTGTATACTTAAAGTTACGTAAAAGTAGCTAAAATGAACTTTCGTCATAATTTTCTCAATTTACAAATACGACAATCAAAATTATTATTATTCCAAGGCAACAAGAACAGTTTAGGTGTTTAATTTGTGCATGAATATTCAAAAATATAACTTCGATTTTTTTTAAGTATTATGAAGAAAAAGCGTCATTTTAAAAGACTATTATTGTTGTCTAAAGTTAAAAGATTCAATAATAATGCATAGAACACTTTCTTAATTTAAAAACCTGAATTATCTATTCACGATTGCTGAAATATTTTTATAACTCAGTAAATAAATGTTCGCTTGCTAAATATTTAAACAAAATTGACAAATTTGTTATATATTTTGTATAAATACAAATTATCTTTGAATATTAAAATATTTATTATTATGATTATAGCTGTTATAACTTCTAATGCACGTATTTGATTTTCAAAACAAATTAAGCGAGGGTAACCAGGCAAAAATCTCTAGTAATTGCTGGAGCTCACACTCATGCCAGTTATAAATGCAATGCATTTTCTAGTCACTCCAATAAAACAAATTAAACAACTGTTTTGTCACATGATTGCAATTTATTTATGGTTAACTAGATACTTCAAAATTAAATTGCAGTTTCATTATGCTTAGAATATTTAAACTAAACTAAAAAAAGGGAAATGCATTTAGTTTTAATTGTAATATTATTAACTTGTAAAATTGATTTTTAATTAAAATAGTATTCGTATTTTAATACTGTTGTATGTACAGTTAACATTTCGATCATAAAAACACTTAAAGAAATTGGAGAAAAATAAATGTATTTTCATAGAATCGATTTCTAGAACTCATTTGTGACATTTATACTAGATGAGAATAAAAGGGATGAATACCCTAATAGAAAACAGATTGTGAATAGTACAGTAGAAATTGTATTACGAAACAACATCTATTGCTGTAGATTAAGTATAATTTTTGATTTTAAATCAAAATATTACTCTAAAAGCTGTATGCTAGCGTGAACGTTTTTGAGATAAATGCGCCATTTATGAAAATATTATTAAGGTCCAATATAAATCATTTTTATTTTTCCTTGTAAAGAGTAGTTACCCAGATAAGATAAATTGTCACTGTCAAGATACACGCAATATTTTTAGCAATGTAAAGGCTTTTTTTTATCAATATCTACTTTATCAAATCTTGAAACTTTTGTTTAAAAAAAGTTTAAATGAAATGTTTTGAAAAAAAATATATAATTAGAAAAAATATTCCGACATTAATTTCTGAAATAATTATTTTAAAAAGTAAACAATTTTTTTTCGTTTAGCATTTAGCTCGGTTAAGATGTTCTCGCAATTTATGCGTTGTAATAAACAGTCATAAATTATACGTTGTTTTAATTTTATTTTTTTAAGAATTTCATTACATTATAAAGTATTAATATTTTGCAGAAACATATGAATTGGTACTTGCAAAATTACCTTAATGAAATATTAGAGTATTTTAGTTCTTTGTTTTGTCGTTGTTGGTGTTTTGTGCACTTAATTAAAACTCTAATCTAACTTTATGCCATTATACCTAAATAATAAAATAGTAGTAACATTTGGGAAAGCATTTAGATTTATTTGCAAATTCTGAATTAGAACAACAGTATTGGACGTATCAAGAAACACGGTGATATATTTGACAATTGTCGAACTTAGTAAGCATAAAATTAGAATTATTCTGAAATGCAAAATATATTGTTATTTATTTTTTAAAATACAAAATGCATAGACTTGGGATTCGGCTTTAATATATGCAGAATTTTCCCTTGGAGAGAATATAAATTGTTATTTACTTATGATGCATAGCTGATCAAAGTTGTGTTATCAAACAAGTGTCTTGTCCCAACAGTTGCAAGTTAGAAATGAACTCGAAAATGCCACACGTAAATTGCACGCAGGAACACAACTTAAATAAATTCAAGTTAATATAACAGTGTTATATATTTTATGAAAGCATAAAGCTTTATTATATACAACTTTAGCTAACTTTCACATAAAATAAGTGTTTTTTTCTTTGTTTGCAAACGGAAGACTAAAAACTTATGCAAAAGTGTAATTTATTTTTAAACATGAAACAATGTCCAATTCTAGTATATATCTATAAATGCATTTCATCCTATTAATCCTTATTATGAGTGTAACTTATTTATGATTAGAAATGGATCAGTATATTTTTGTAATATATTTTTATATATATATATATATATATATATATATATATATATATATATATATATATATATATATATATAATTATCTATACAGAAAAAAGAAAATGATAAGAATAATTATTTTGTAGAACACGCGGAACAAAGATTTATTTTAGTTCCAAAACATAATAAGAAATTTTTGAGTATAGAAAATATATTTTCCGATACTCTTCGTGAGTCTCTAAATATGTTTCTATCTCTATCGTACATACATTATTCACCCACTGCATCCGTGGGATACAGGTAGAATCGTTCAGAATATTAATGATTTGTGAACACGTATTTTATTATTCTTTATACCTACGCCAAACATTGAGTATATATACACAGATTTCCGTAAAATATTGCCAATAAATTATATTGAATGCCTTCATATAAATGATAGGCAATAATAAATGTTTTGTTGTTCTTAGATAAATACATAATCTATAAACTGGACGATAAAAGCTTAGCACAATGTATGGTATGGTGTCCCATCAGAATTTCCGCAGCAGAAGTGAAAATTTAGCACGTATGCAACCACAAGGCAATAATGTAACAACGGTGGAGGCAAGTGAGCCAACAACCAGCGGACTGTCTTTGTCAAAACGGTTAATAAATTATGTGAAACAACAGTTCACCAACAAGCCAGGTAAGTGAAAGTGTAATGCTCTTGTTAATATTTTAATTCGCGTCTTAGAGATTAATTTAGTACGCATTGCGTACAAAACACAACGGGAGACCGGAGGCTAAATATCAAGATTGAAGCATGATCTATAATAGGTTACACATTGTTTTGTTGGCCCAAAACAGCACTACGGCTTCATATTCTTACGCTTTTCTTTCGTAGAATAATAATAATAATAATAACTCACGTAAGACACTTACAAAAATTATGCTTTAGGGACCAATCGAATTATTATTATTTCACAAAAATTGTGCGAAATGTATTATAAGTTCTACTTCAACGAAAATCATGCATACAAATTTAATATTTATTATACCTAACGCATGTCATAGAATTAATATAAATATAAATATATTAAGCTACTGATTATTACTAACTCTCATTTGAGGAAAAACTATAATTTAAAAGTTGTTAATATAAGATTACGATTTTAAATTTACAATTTATGAATAATTATAATTTCCTTTGTAATTGATTATTTGAATCCTACAACTAACAAAATAACATAACTATAGTAACTAAGTCAGCTAATAACCATCGCGGATTAAATATACTTAGGCGTTTTATTATTAATATGAGAGACAAACCACAAACCTAAATCCGCTCGGAATACATCACCGCACAGCAGGGGAACCTATATTATCAAATATAAATTGCATATTATCAAAAATTGTACTCGTTTCGGATAATCACATATATGAAATTTTTTTCAAATTTAAATTATTGTAGTAGATAGACTAACGTAATTTTCAAATTTGAATTCGTACCAATCTGACTGCGTTTGCGCTGTAATTGTGCCGTACTGAAACAAAACCAAGCATGCGCACGTAAGTGTTGCTAAGATACAAACCATTTCAAAATATCAATACTTGGAGTATTTCAGATAAAAGCCCCTACGTGGCAGCACAGAGGATAGATTTGATGCAAGTTTAACACAAATAACTGTGGTTACACTAGGACTTTAATTTTAAACGTATAAACAACACCAGACATACTTTAGTAAAATGGAAATAAAAAGGTTATTTATAACCAAGGAATACAAGTTAAAAATGTTGTTTAATACGATAAATTGAAAGTTATATGTTGAATAAATTATATCAAATACAATATGATGCGATAAAATTGTTCGGTGATCATACTTACAAAAAAAAAAATGGTAGGTTTTAAATTTGAATGTAATTGTACCGCGTAATCCGAAATATGGCTAAAGCGCCATCTCTTGTGAACTTTCAAGTAGTGCTTCAAATAAATTGCTTTATCTTTGTGCCAGATATGGCGCACTTCATAGTTGATCAAATTCAAAATGTTGTATTCATATTTTTTCAATAAATCATTCTAACTTTTGGACAGATTTTTAGTTTTAATTTGAAATCGAATCAATGATTATTAACGTTTAAAATTTAAAGATAAATATATATTTATGTATGAGGCAAATGCATGTGAAGAGTATATATAAAATAATAACTTTAATAAATTTTAATACAAAACTTCAAAACTGTTTTACCAAAAAATAAAAATAATATTCTATGTAATGTATAATATTTATAAAAACAAATAGTTGAAATATTCTAATATAAACTATTATACTTATAAACTAATTTATATTATCTAACCTAAATATAATTATATATTAAATACTTTTTTATCGGGTTAAATAGACTTTAAAGTTATACTTAACAACTAAGTATAAAAAAAAATAAAGTTATAGGAACTCTACGGTTTGATTTCGACAGATAATCGAAAATGTTCCGATTGATAGGAACGCAGTAATGGTAAAGGGATTACAATGGATAATTCTGGTTTCCATAGTTGAGAAAGAGGGATATGCATTGAGTGTGGATCACCCATCCATACTCTACAACCACTTACATGTTTGACAACTAACCTTGCCTTAGTTTTTTCCGGATGCTGATCCAAAGATTCGCAAAACTCCTGGATAGTGATATATATATAATTATTTGAAGCACAAAGTGAAATGAAAAACATGCGATAATTATATTCTTGTATAATCTTCACACCCATGTTCTTCAATACTTCTAAATGCATATATTTGATCACGTATTCAGCTTTACTTTTTTGAACAATGCGTTCAGAGTGCATCTAAAGTATATATATAAAAAAATAATTAAAATCATACAATTAAAACGTTTTAAACATCACTCACCTGTCTAATATGACTTGGAATTTGCGTAAGGGTGTCAAACCAATAGCAATGAGTAGTGTAAAAATATGGACAGTACATTTTTAGTGACGTACACTGGTCTTTGTGTTGATTGGTCACTATACGCTGGTAAATTTCGGTAACGCTTGTATCAAAATTATCAATTGATTTATAAACATATGTTTCTTCATTATTTGACAATGGCGGAATAGATGCCTCTAAATCGATTATGTTTGATGTGTTTACAATACGAGGCTGAATTTTGGGTTTCAGTTGTAGATCAGTTAGATATGGTGGGGTGTGCGTTGTCATAAAATCAGACGCTGCAGTTTCAATCGGTAAATGCACGTTGTAATGTATTTGTTGTGGATACGGATTATTTTTACTCAATGCATGTCTTAGGAAGGGATAAAATGTATTAAATGGCGCTTCATCGTGATTCTGGGGTGTAGTACACGATCTAAAATAGAATTGAGGAACTCGGTATGATAGTGCATATTCTGGTTGTAAAAGACAGTATTCTGGGATATTTGCGAGGGTGGGATTAGCTGCCGCTGGGAGCATTATTTTAGAATCACGTAAGACGCATGCACGAAATTTGTATTCGCTTTTTACTTCAAAAGCATGTGCACTGCTCCGAAAAGATATCGAAAAGCATACATCTGTTGAACAATTAGAAGAAGAGAAACTATTTGTATAAGCATAGCTAGTTGACGCATGCTCAAAGCACTTAATGGGTACAAAGCAATCCGGATTGGTTGTCAACAGGTTTGTGCTTACAGTTTCGTCTTCATTGCCTTCGTTATACCTTAATTTTATTGTTACCGGTTTATCTTCTGGGTTGTTTACTACATCCGTATCAATTGGAGCTGCGGGTGTACGAACTAAGTTCTATAATAAATTAATTTGATAAAACAAGCACATTTTGATTAATCACCATTTGATTTCAAATCGAAATTTTGTTAAATAATTGTACGAATGAAAATAATTTCGCAAAGCACTTTTATACTTAAAATATGTAGTATGAAATATTAGCTAGTAAGAAACATTGAAAGCAAAATTAATATTGTTTAATACTTGCCTCAATTTCTCGGATCATTATGTCGATAATATTAGAGCAAGGAAGGCCAGTTAGCAAGGAACGAAATTGTTCCCGGCTTTCGAATAAAGAAGACACAGTATTTGCGATCTCTGGCGGAATATCCGCGATAATCTGGCTGATATCAAAATTTTCTATTGCACGAATGGTGCTTTCTGGCATTGGCAAAATGCTATTTAATCGACAGTACGTCGACACTTGCACAGTTGCAGTTGGTATACAATTATAATAAATCGTCGAACTGTTGAAAGTACTGGATCCTGCAGTAGTTGTCATAATCGTGTTTGTATTTAGCGTAGTCGGAGTAGGTATATTTAAAAGCTCTAATCCATGCATAGAATCAGTATCCTAAAAGATTTTCGTGGATTAATAAAAATTACTGCTGCTGCCGTTTGTTAACTGACGTATCTATCAGAAGTGAAATGTATTCAAGTGCTTTTATTATAAAAAAACCAACATTGTATTTCTATATCAAAATGTAGTTATTAAGTGAATCGAAAGATTTGATATTTATTTCATATAATAGATCTTATGTAGTTTTCTCATTTGAAATAAATCGAATCATTATAAATTTGAGGTAATACTGTCATAAATTTAAAAAAATATCAAAAAGTTATAAAACAGCCTTAAAATGCTGACGAGAAAGCGAGTAATAAAACATAAATATATATATATATATATATATAATATATATTTATTTATATATGGCGTCGATGTTTATAAACTCTATTATGCGTAACTCAAATGCTCTATAGGCGTTATAAGCTCTGTAACCTTGAAAAGTATATACGCGAAAGCGTTATGGAATTTTTATAAATAATACAAATTAGCAAAGCGTTACATTTTTCATAATATCATTCACGTTTGTGTTAAATAGAAATGAATATGAGGCATTGATTGCGTTTCATTCGGTAGTTGTATAATTGAGAAGTAACTATAAAAACTTACGCTATTTGGAAGATCTATCGGACTAAAAGCTGAATAAGTGCTACTAGTATCGTCTTTTATGTCCAAACATATCCTCTTATCATTTAATGAGGAATCGTTAGAATTACTATCTCCGTTTAAGGAATGGTTATCCGGTTCCTTGCGTTTGTACGCATTTGTTTTACTGCAGTACATCTAAAAAAAAAAATGAAGGTAAAGTTGCCTTACAAATCTAAAAATAATTAATACTCACATATAAATTGCAAGATTGCGAGTCCTAAAATGAATAATAATAATAAGTAATAAATGCAAAAACGCTCTAATTGTTCTATAATACGTACGTGAGTATGGTCCGACAATGTGGACTCGTCTGAAGTTAAATTGTTCGGAAGTGAACTTGAATTTTCGGAGCACATACTTTCGTCCTGTTATTTAATATCAGTAAGTAAAGTATTAAAAAAATGTTTAGATTTACTCACAAATGTTGTTAAGTCTATAGAGTCTGTAATAGAGTCGTATGATGATTCGCCGAACGAATTATTGCTCATCTGAAAAAGTACTACAGTCAATACAGTTGCACGTAAACCCAACAAAATGCGCCATTATGTAATGATTACATAAGACGTTATTGAGTTGGATTACAATTTCTTTCTCAAAGCACTTCTATTAACACTAACTTTTTATACGCGAATAAAATGAGATTGTAAAGATAAAATGAAAATGTTTTAATGAATCTACAATGGTGTTAGTATAAAATGAAAATGTTTCATGAATCTACTAAGATACAATTATAAAATGCTCTACAAACCCAACGTTACCAAACAAAAATCTGAACTAATTCACCCAAACGCAATTATTTTATAAGATTATATTTATTTGAATGTATCGCTCTTACCCAGTCATTTCTAGACAAAAAGATAATATTTTAAATTGTTAAAAATAAATAAAAGCTTACCTTTTCCACGAATTAGATAACACAGCAGCGAAATGTTTACGTTGACAAAACTCGAACAGTAGCGCTCTTATGTGAAGGTTACATAAAGAGTAATAAGTTTAGATTTTAATTTCACTATTTGTCAAGTCTACTCGGTATTTTTTTCGTACAATACACCAATTTATGAGTTAAAATAATGAAATAATGTTTAATACTTGTACATGAACACTACAATAAAATGGCTGCCAATGTACACTTGCTAAATAGAAATTCGAACAAAAACGTCTTTATGGGACTAATTCATAATACAATATTTGTTCGCATTTTAATTTCGCCAAATATACTTACAGATATTTTAATTTCTGTAAATTACAATATAAAAGCACAAATGAAATGATTTTAAATATAAGATGAACGATGATGCAGGACGATGTAAACTAAAACCCTTGAATGAAAACTGCAGTAATCTAACTTACCGGTCTTGGTCTTAAAAAAAAGCCGGAGATCCTATGAAACGCATTGTCACACGGTACAAAAGATAATGAAGCTACCGGCGCTTCAACCTAATTACAAATTTTATAAAGATGTAATAATGAAAGCAGAATAAAAACAATAATAATACTACTGGTTTTGTATCGGTGGCATTAGCACTGCTAGCATTACTATCACGGTGATTTCTACGGAATTTTCGTTCATTGTTTACGCCTCGTAATATGGCCTCAACTATGTCTTCTCTCCCCTTTTTCCTAGCGACTATAGATGCCATCAGCTGTTTTCGCTATAAAATATGTAAAGCATATCACGTCTACCGAATCTCGTTCGAATTGTCTTATTTAAGGCGAACCAAAAATTGATATTTAGGCGATAATTTGTAGTAAAAACATCAATTGTTTTAATGTTGGTTTAACCAAGATTACCCTATAGCGGACTTTCGTAATAAATTTTAATTCAATATGTAAAATGCTTAATAATTTTTATTAAAAGATGTTGGACACTTCAATAGTTTATATTGTATTTTACCTTCAGATTTCCGGGAAGACGTAACATCGCAGCAACTTTCTGTAATTTCTTATATTCGAGAGATCCTAATTGCGTTATTTGAACTTTTTTGTAAAACACAGTCCCATCTTGTTTCCATGGTACATAGACGTTATTGCCTAAACACAGATTCGATTCAACACAGCCGTCCTGTTCCATTTTTAAGGCACTTGTGAGTAGATATCTTTCTATGAACATTGCGAATCGAACAAAAAAACCAAGTTGAACACGAATAAATTTGAAGTCTTGTATAAACCAAACAATTGGTAGCGCTCCCCTTGCGTAATAAACTAAAATGCACAGAGGTCTGTTCTTATATGGAAACTAAGTCATAACATGTCAACGAATATTTTGTAAATATTTAACTCACGGTATTTAAAAAAAATTATCACAATATTAAATTGCACTGATACTGATACACATGTTTTGAATGTACTCTGAGACTATCGGAGTCCATAACTTACTTGGAATCAGATATTATAGTAAATAAGAAATATTTATCAATTATTAATGAATATTAATGCACTATAATGCGAAATGCGAAATGTATCAAATTGTTGTCATTAGAATGGCGCGACGAACAATTTGCGGTAACAAATGCACACATTTCAAAAAGTTCTTAAAATTCTGAGAACTGATGTAGATAAAGTTAATTTTACTTTATAGGCTGAAAATACCAATGTATACAAATCAGATAATTTTCACTGTTAATCAATAAAAAAACAAAACAAATACATATATGCATTAATTTGGGCATATCTATATCATGTAGATTGTAAATTTAAAACATTCGCAGTGTCTTGCGCTGGACTTTCTTATACGTAGTACGTATATATTGTATGAATATTCAATTAAATAAATAATATTCTTCCACCCGCGTTCATTATTATTATTATTTAAAATGAGTTTATTGCATAGGTGTGTTGGTCACGTGGTACTTAAAATCACAATTTCGGACGCCTTATTAAAATTCTGATTTGATTGGCGCGAAATTAAACATTTATATTTAGATAACATAAATATGATAAAGAGCGACATATGACAATGAAACTGGACTGGCACGAAAACAAAAATTGTCTTTGACAGAAAAAAAAAAAAAATGGTTACATACATATATAGAAAAAGAAATAAAAAGTCCCATTTGGAGTTTTTTTAAATTTCCTAATGATGATGTATATATTAGAAAATACATATAAATTAAAAAAAATTTATGATTGTTGAACAAAAAATAAATCTTTTGCGTGTACAAACAATTAATTAAATATAACGGTCTAAAATGTTGTACGTGTGTGACAGTGAGTATTTTCTCTGATTTGTGAGGATTAAACGAATCATGTTTGCATAGGGTGGAAGGTTGGACAACTGCGTTTGAAATTTACATAAATTTTGAGGCACTGTTATCGCATATCAATTGAGAATAACAAGGCGGATAATGTTGGTTCAGATTACGTTTTGATTGAACATTTAAATAATGATACATTTTATAAATCACATTACAATCATTCTGAGAAATACGTTATCCAAGACGATAAAACAATGATAATGATATCGGATTTATATGCGCATATTGAATTTGATAATAACGGAAGAAAACTTTTTCAACGAATACGACTTAAATAATTCGTTAAAAAACATAGTAATAAATACTAAATTTTGTTCAAAAAGACGGTGTTAGGTATATATGAAAGCGGAACAGAGTAGATTATTGTCTATACTCTGTCATTTTATATAATTTATCATGTGGATCATACAAATTAAAATACAGATTATATAAAATAGCATACAAATTTATAACTTTTAATAATGTGTTTTACAGATACTATAATGAAATGTTGTCTATAATTTAGTCATTTTTACGATATATTATTGTAATTTTTATTTAAAAAGTATTTTTTTATCCGTGTAAATTATATGGTTTTTAAGTTATTGTGAACCCTATATTGACACGCAAAGCTGATTCTCACAAACTGTATATTGACTAAAAGAAGAAACCCGCATAACAATATACTGAAAGTGGTAGACTGTGAAATAAGCCCGCAGTGAAAAGACATTTGATCTTGTCTACGTTCGTAGCCAGTAACGGATTATATTTGATATATTTGTATTACCATCCATATTACGCTTGTCATCTCAGACTAGGATATTGATGTAGGTAGACAAAATAACATCAAATCTAATAGATATTGTTCAATGGTATCTATAGAATCACATAAATTAATTATGTTTGAAATTGTGATTCATTGAGGTTTTTGTGAACATATATATGTACTTGTATTTCGTAAAAGCTATGCGATGACTCACACTTATAAACAGAATAATAAAGCAAAGAAAAATGTCCAGTTTAATTTAAAACGGGAAAATTCAAAACATATAATCACTATATCAAAATAGAAAACTATTTTAGTTTCGAAAATAAAATGTATCTACTGAAACAACCCTATATTTTTTTGTGTGAAAATAAATGTAATAGCTAAACTAAAGTTGAATACGTTACTGATTTGAAAACCAAATAAGCACCGATATAACCCTTGTATATAACTTCATCCGATTTATCACATCTTGCCTTTTATCTGTCCTCTATGGATCGTATTCGTAGGTTGTATTTGGTTTACCGCATACTCTTTGTAAATGTCACATCATCTCCTTCACTTCCATCAATCAATATTTCATTTATCTAGCTAATAAGATCATTTATAAACCCTGCGCTATGGTTATAAAATTACGTTTCAGGAGATCTTGACATACTGTTTCATTAGATATTATACCTTCCCTTCTTATTACCTGCATTAATCATACCTGTTTCGCACTCACGTTATTGAGAAATTAACACTTTGGATTATGAAATCTGATGGTGAAATTTCAACATATTGATTTGGTATTCATACATATGTATTCTTGTTCAATTTACGTCTTTATTAAACAAATAAAGTCCTCAAATATATTCTTCTTCAAAATAAATTAGATCAAACTATATTATTTACTGGTAAATTTTCCAATATTGATGAAATCTCGTGTAAGCCAATACGAAAATAGTAGTTTGGTACAAATTGAAATGGCTTCAATGCCAATTGAATAATCGAATCATTTTGATTTCTACAAAAAGTTAATTGAATTTTATAACTTTGTTGCACTACTGACTGAATAATTAAAGAAAACCGGGAAAGCAGTCCTTTTGTTAAAAATAATTTATTATATTTCTACGTTTCCACAACACAGTTGTCTTCTTCAGGAACTAAAAATTAGTGTTCGACTACACTAATTTTTAGTTCCTGAAGAAGACAACTGTGTTGTCGAAACGTAGAAATTTAATAAATTATTTTTAACAAAAGGACTGCTTTCCCGTTTTTCTTTCATTACAACATTCTAGTCGATAAATTCATCTGATTGAATAATTAAAGTCTAATATTAAAGTTTCCACCAATTGAAATTGTAGTTTTAAATCCTTAATAGATGACATTAGTGCAGTTGTATATTTGTTGCGGAAGTCTTCCGTTGCTGTAAACTATAGACAGCTCCTCATGTAGTTGTTGGATCAGAATATACGCATGCGTCTCTTTAATAAATAAACCGCCAGCTTTTCCGATAAGGAGGTGCAGTTATATTATAAGTTACCAACTAGACAGTCAGCTTGGCCACACATTTAAGTATTATTACATGTTTTTCCCTAAACAAACTGTCAAATAACTGCCAAACTGTCAAAAAATTGCAATAACTTTACCGCGTAAATATTACGAAATTATGAAAAACTTATTTATTAAAAATTATAACCCTCTTGTCATGCTAGACATTTATTGAAAATTTGTGTCACTGCCAAAGAAATCAACTCAATATGTTTGGTGATAAGAAAAAAGGTGAGTGTTTGGAAATCGTGTAGCTTTTAATTTTCTTTATTATTAAATTTGCCATTTTTGTATATGGTTTGAGATGCACAAATTGGTAGTTTATTAGTATTGAAGCTTGAAAAATAGTTCACTATAGACACCAAATTCGAAATCGATCTTAGGAATATTCTATGGGTTTAATCCTGAGTTCGTTCGCAAATTTGCGTATGCGAACCTAATGGTAGGTCTTCTGGAAGTTATATGTAAAGAATCCCCTTAGTGTTTATCTGTGTTGCTACTAGCCAATGAAATGTAGGAGTGTAATGCTACAACTACAACTATTATGTGTGCGAGAACGCAAAAATGTCACTCGAAGGGCGCTATATTAACGACGACACAGTAACGACTCATGCGCGTTAGGAAAACCAACACGTTTATATACTAAATTTAGTTGAACGTGAGAGCTAAACGGGCGGTCGCGGTCCCTTTGCAATTTCCATGATATTAAAGAGAACGTTAAAATGTTTTATATACCTACACCTTTAAAACTTATTGTTCTTCTTCTTCACTGCTAAATTTATTCGTCTGGATTGCACAATAGTACGCAACAGTCCTATTTATTCTTTAATAAATTGAGTTGATACCTACATCGCTTACAGATGTGGCCAAGTACTGTACGATTGCCGTTTCGCAACGACGCTTCGACGACCATGCATTCCAAAGTGCTTGTTCTAGGACCATCTACAACCTCTAGACATTTGCCGTTTCTAACTCAGAGATATTTTATATAATTTAACGTGGCAAGATGTGTTGTTACATAGTATAATTTCCTGTGTAATTGTTATTCATAAAAAGTTCAAATAACGTAACTATACAACCAAATCAGTTGATAAGTACTACAGATTGCCTACATCGTGTAGGCGTTATATTATTACTTTTACGAAAACCTAAAACAAAACGTTTGGAAGATGATATAGTAGAAAAAACTACTTCTAACATGCAAAACGCACATTTACCAATAAATTTAGTGATTCAGGATGAGCATTCGTTAATAGCCTCTATAAAATCATAATATGAACGTATCATAAATAAGTTTTTGTCGATTGTGTTTGCGTGAATAAATTAAATAACTTAAAAACGCGATCAGTGCACATATTCCGAGGGAATCTTCCGAATGGGCTTTGAAACGTACGCAAGACATACGTTTATAAGGGCCCTGTGTCGTCGTTAACGATCCGCCTGTTAGATATCGGGAAAATGTGCGACTCAAATGATCTGTGAAAATAATACAAAAAAGTCCACGCAACGACTTCCAGGTTCCCGTGATGTTGGATGTTGAACCAAAGTCCTAGCATAAAGAGTGTGGGTGATAAATTATTTAATTTTCTCTCTATATCATCCTATCAGGTTCACCCGCCACGTATTCTTTTTTCAGTCATAAATAATATCATGAATATTTATTTTAAGTTGTAAAACTTGATTTATTCAATAGAAACCCTTTGTACAATCATGCAATTCTATTATGTCGGACTAAGAAATAAAATACAATTTCCTTAATTTTATTGAGTTCATTGGTTTTTTACAGCTCTTTAGTTAAGTAAACATTAATTTTGTATAGCCTTTTGCACAGAATATAAATGGCGAAGTACACAGTAAAAGAAAACCATATTAATCTTTTATAGCCAAAGCAAGGGAGATGATTAAAATTTAAATTTAAAATAACTTAAATAATTCTGAAGGGTGTTGTTGAATTTATGAACGGGTGAACGTGTTTTATTTTAATATAGCGGAAAATATGGGCAAACCATGATTCATTAATTTTCTGCTTGAAAAATAATTTTCGACGTAATTAGCACAGCGCATTTTTTTCCAAGTCATTTGCATAACACGCTAGAAAAGACTTGGTTCTGTCTTAAGGATCATTGATATGCGCGAACTTCAGCGGCAACGAAAGCGTTGGACATTTGGGCGGAGTTAACAAAGTTTTAGAGAAATACTGCGTGCACCAGATCTAGTTACTTAGTTAGATACTATACAGCTTTAGACAAGAAATGTTGAGCTTTATTTCTAAGTTTCTGTTTTCGAACGTCTACGGAAAAAAATCTCATTCTAAGGCTGGTATATTGTTTATAATAGACAGATGTAATTAAAGAATTATACATCTGGTATACAAATATTGTTTATATTAATAAAATATTATATATATATATATATATATTATATATATATATATATATATATATATATATATATATATATATATATATATATATATATATATATATATATATATTGTTTTAAAATGACGTTAATATTGTTGCCAGTGAATTTACATCTGTCAGAGTCGGTTGTGTGAGTTATATTACAAGTAAATTTATTCATAAGTGAAATTTATATGCACTCATACAACTCTCTTAAAACGGAGTCAATTGTGACAATTTTTACGTAAATTTGGCTCACTTGAGAACCACATAAACTAAAAATACATTTTAAACTATTTCATCATCATTCCAACATTCATTTTGCGTTTGGGAGCATAAGTTTTATATCATTATTTTAATTAGATACGAAACTAAATATAAAACAATAAAATGTTACCTAGTAATTAAAATTATTCAGCTATGCGAATAATTAAAATTACAGATGCAGTTTTAGTAAAGCAATGTTAGCCTTTTCAAAACTTTATCATTACACTGTTATATTTAATATCAGATGGTTAGTAATATGTAATTTTAATTTAGAATTTAAAATGAAAATATGGTTTTCATGGAAAGATGTATATTTTAGCTATTGCAGCAACTTAGAAATTTCATGAAATTAGATCTTATATTTAATCCAAGCCAAACCTAACTTAAAATTTAGTTAAAATTGATAAAAACTTAACGTTTATATGCGACCTACTCCTACAAACCTGCAAATGTAAACTATAAATTACATTGCAAGGTATGATTAACTTGTTTTTATGAAAATGATTCCATTATTAATAAGGCTCACCAATTTATTTTGGGTAATAATAAAAATTGTTTTATTTATAGAAAGTACACAAAATCAAATGTTGATATATTGCAAATGAATTTCAACTCTAATATAACCATAAAAATACATGTATTCAATGTACCATCTATTATTTCATGACATGTTCAGTGCATAAATCAGTTTTGCAAATAAAATATATTTCGCATGTAATCGATAACTTACATTGTCAACAGTAAAATTATGATGGTATTCGACTATTTTAGTAGAATTACCTATAGATTATCGAATGAATTTATTATGAAATACACACACACGAAGACGGAATTCCGAAACTAGTCAGACTCGACTCAGAGAAGGTCAAAAAGTGTATTTCCGTTAAATTCGAACATTTTCATGATTACAACCCTTCTTTATATACATTCGTATGAGAAAGTAATAAAAACATATATGTTTGAGAAAGTTGTTTGTATTAACTTTCATTGTTATTTGAAATTCTCATTCTTTCAACTTGACGGATATTTCGACAGATATCTGATTTGTAACGCATGATATATCTACCGGTGTATTTACGTTGTCTCCGGTTTTGTGGAATCACAAAGCGACGAACGGAACTTCATGTATGTACGGAAGACAAATGATACGCGCGGTGTTTTCATCACTGTCACATACGTAAATCGCTTTTTACAAGCTGCGGAATATATTGTCAGTAAATTACTTTGTCAATCTTTAAATATAATTAAACATTTCAGTTTTTCGAAATGTCTTAAGGAAATTTCAGAATAATCCTTGTTGGACGTTGAATATTAGTTATGAAGCAAATTTTATTTTATTTAGCACTCAAATAGTATTTGAGGTTCAATAGAATATTTTAAAACTTAACCTATTATGAACAGTTGATTTGTTAATTCAATTCTTATTAAATGATGATAAATATTTATTAACATAATTAAAAATGGGTTGTATTATATACAAATATAAAAATGATGTATTAGTTATTTTAGTATTGCTAACATTAAGCCATGCACTTCCTACAGGGAGTATACTTATATTTTTAGAACCGGAATATATGAAACTCGAGTTTACTATAATTATAAAAAATTGATATATCCGTTTTTATTGTGTATACTTTTTGATATCGGAAATGAATTATCTTCGATCGAAAACATCAAAAGATAATATCAAATATATGCTAGCGATGTATACCTATATGTTTTTAGTTAATATACACCAACCAATATTACATTGGGCATAAATAGTGGCAAACATATATTTAAATAGTTTATTCGATGGTTCAAACTTCAGTCATTATAAAAATACAAATAAATAATAATTGAAATCAATGATTTGTGCATCTATAAAAAGAATAATATACATCAAATAAAATTTAAAATAAATCTGATTAATAAGGAGGTTTCAAATTGTTCATTTCGTTATTGATATAGAAATAATATCACTTTGGTTTTTAAAACCAATTGAAAGTAAATGTATATACTTTAAAATACGATATAAGAATATCTATATAAGTAAATTTAATAGGTTAATCTCGGTATAATAAAATAACAATGCTTAACATTTTAATCTGCTTATGTATACATGTGTACACTTGACAACAAGTCAATTGTACGCTTTTATGTTTTGCTTTTGAGAGTAATAATGTGATTTGTGCGTATAAGCCTGTGTTATAGTATAAAAACCATCAAAAATTATATTATACCTAGAAAATGTTACCCTATTAGCAAATATACTAAACGTTTCATAGCATATTACTAAATAAGTGTTTTATTAGGGTTAGACTATAATCAAAAGCTTAATAACGTCAATTTAGGAATGAAATATTCATAACTTTACGTCTTTTGTCAATTATCCAAAGCAAAATTTATTATTCAATACTAATTGAAAACGATTTACGACAAATTGTAGCATTTATAGAAGAATCATCAATTACTATCCATTTATTGTGGAACAATAATTATTTTATTGACCAAGTCAATACATTTGTTTTAAATTTAAAACTGCAAATGACTTAATAATATAGAATAATTTTATAATGAAAGTAATCTATATTATTCGGTACGCTTAGTGTTGCTATAGTGGCTTTATCCATTAATAAATGACGTTGAAACCAAAGTGCTTAAATCGAATGTATGTTACAGAAAAAAAATAAATCGTGGTTTTGGGTGGTAGCCAACTTAGATGGTATAGAAGTCAAGGTTTAGTCTCAACGTTAATTTGTGTTTTAATCAGTTTATTTTATGATTTTTGAATTCTCAAAAATTAAAACAAATTTTACTGATTACACATTTCTATAGAACGTCGAAAATTATTGATGCAAATTAATTCAAGAACAAATTATTTTATATGGATGAATTGCATTAACAGATAAAATTTACATATATAGCATTACGGTTTTTGCCATCACCCGTAAAAATGTTAGAGGAAGTTATAAATCTTTCAAAAACCTAAAAATTAGAGTTTTATTTTAAAGTTATGGCACAAACTAAACAGCAAATATAAAACTAATTTATTAATTAAAATTAGGACTTAATTTATTAAAAAAAAAATAAAGAATTAAACTTAGGAGAAAAAAAACGGATTATACAAAATCTTATGCCATGTTTTTCTCCCTTCCTGTCCGTTGGCTTTGTTAACCATATAGCGAACTACTAAAGTTTATTCCTTTTTTTTATTCTTTTTTCTTTCCTGTTTTTTTTTCACTGTTCTCTCTTCGTTCTTGTCTATTCTCTTGATTAGTATTCTTTTTGGATCTTATGCTATTACAAAATGAGGTATTCTTCATTGTATAATGCTTTGAAATTGAATTGTAATTATGTTGAAAGTGAATATTTTATCGAGAATACTGACAAAGCGTTCATTAAAGTTTTCAGTAGTAGATTCATCTTTACCACTTACTCCAGCGGTCTCAACGGAATCAACTTCCATGCTTAAAACAAGGTTCTTGTGGTTTTCGTTACAATATTCGAGGCGTAGCTTCCTATCCATCTCCGTTGTGGTTTTGGGCTTTATAAATAGGTACGAATATACTGTTTCAATAACATAACCAACGTCCAAACATATTTTAACTTTGTAAATATTAACGAATTCAGCCCACGTTACTTTACTAGGCGGCATATTAAAAAAAAGTTTACCAATTCCTGATGAAGTTTGTTGAAACAAAAATATTTATAGGACGAGGACAATATAACTGTGACGAATAGAACGGATTTATGATAAGTTAGTTTCTGCTTTTCCCTTAGTTGTTTTGTGCGAATTCATACACCTGTGAAATGGCATAACCATGTTCCGTGAAATGTGTTTGTGTCAAAAATTATGTTCAAAAAAACATTTTCAAACGAACTAAGTTGGACGTTTATTAGTTAGGCTGCAAGTTTGTGTATATGTATCGAATGTAAGAATTGCTACAAAATATAGGTATTTAAAACGACGAAAAAATAATTTGTGACCTGAATAATTTGTGGCCTATTTCAAATTTATCTGTGAATTAAAATAAGTGGAGCGAAAATTTATGCGGAGAGCTTCACCGAGTTTTAAATGAATCGGTTTATTTAAGATAACGATTATTAATTTTCATGCCGAGACGTTTATCTTAACTCACAAAAACAATAGGATAGATGCGGATTATTTCTGAGTTTACAAGCAGGGTATCCTATTGTTTTGCTTAACTACTTACATCAACAATTAATTAGAATATGATCTCAAACAGACATCAAAGAAATACACAAATTTAACCCAAACCTTACACAGTTCATAGAAACACCAAATTACATCTGGATCTGATTGTCTAGAATCTAAAGAAATATCTGGACTCTTCTAGATATTTCAAACTACAATGCAGAGAAAGAATATTTTTATTTGTAACTCTTTTGATATGTTATACAGCACACGATAAAATGGCAAATATGTTTAGACTAACTCTTTTTATTGTTGACGTATAATCTTTAAACTGAAACTTAAATCATGAAATTTAAGATGATATTGTGCAATTTTCATTAAATTGGTGTGATTTTAGTATTTAAGTTGTTCTCTATTATGCATCAGTAGAGTCCTTGTAAGTAGTTTTCTAAGTAAAATTAACTACAAAGGAATTTACAATGGACGTACTAATTAAACGTTTGTCGGTTCTTACCCATAAAACGGGTCGTCGTCGACGAGTAGTACCAACAATAAGCATTGCCGCAAACGTGAGGACGCAGCACAATAGTTCTACTGAATTCACTTGAATGTCGGCTTGCAATATTCATAAAGCGTCTTGAGCACGATGAAACCTTATGTGGAAGTTCTATATTTTTTTAATGTAAATAATAAATTACTTCAGCTACAAGAGCATCTAGCTATCGCTACGCGACACGATCATAAATAGTTTTTTTTGCTATACTACAGAGATTTATTTGGGACTCGTATACAAATATATTTATCACAACCACACAAATATTAAACGCTATTATATTTATATCTATAGTAAATATATTTTGAGAATCTTTTCTTCATATAAATACATACATTTCTGACATACATTTCTTTCAGTATATGAAACAAATTTCGAAATTCAAATTTTCAAGCAATACAATTATGAGATAGCTTTGTGCATCCATTTCGTAAATACGGATGAAACTGAGTGCTATATAAATTGATGTTATCATCAAATGTATTTTGATTATTTTTAATTTCAAATATATATAGAACGGGTTGGAATATTAATTACATAAATTTTGTGAAATACTTGAAAAAGTAATAAACGTTTCAGCACCCAAATTTTAATATGTACTCCAACAGTATTATTCAATTTTCTTATGATTAAAATTCTTATCAACCATTAAATCATTCTAGAACTCTTAATTTTAAAAAGATGTTTTGTCAAGGCGATATATAAAAGAGGTAGTTTTGCTAATACGAAATACATTATTGAAAAGACGTTAATTCAATTAAGGTGATAACAGACTCGAAGTTCTGGAGATCGAGGTTACGGGAAAATGATAAGACGGTTAATTTTTTGTTGGGTTGGACGGATTCGCCAGTAAATCGAAATCGATGGTCGCTTCTTTTTGTTGACACTATACGATTAACAACTTGTTAACTGTTTAACTTGAAAATTGCACGAACCCAAAAAACACCTCCCTACTTTATTAGATACTGAAGTTATATTTCAAATCTATTTATCTTATTTTACTTCTTGGTTTCTCTGAGTACATAAATATATCAATGCCCAGGTTCATTTCACAATAGATGTATTTGTTAATTCAATCTTAAGTTTCACTTTTGAAAACTACGTGATGAATACTTATAAAAATTGAACATTAAAAAATAAAGAGATAAAATGTGTTTATTTAAGATGAGTAGTTAAAATAGAAAACAAATAAAATTTTTATGTTATTCTATTTTTGAGGCAGCCATACGTGATATCGAAACGTTACATTTTGATTATTAAATTTTAGTAATAGACAATGAACATGCAAAATCGTTATTTAAAATCTAATAAATAATCTTGTTCAGCAAGCAATTAAATAGAAATTGGTTTTCCGAGACCTAAATACTGCTGAACGTCAAAAATAAATTGATTCGATAGTGGTTAATTGTGTTGGATTTAAAGAAAAAACTTGTTAAATTTGGTTCACAATTTGAAACTGTCAGAGCTATCCTGATTAATGATCCATTTTATCAATCGATATTAATAACTCTGTATGTTCTTTTTATAAGTGAATGAGTGTAAACAGAGTAAAAAACTGTATTACTTATATTGTGTTCCTATACCTAGGGCTTATTTAGTGATAATTTATTAATGGTCAGAGGTTATATAGTGAGTTAAAATTTACAAATAAAGTTACAGAACTGATATAATTTTGAAAGATATATATATATATATATATATAATTTAAAATTAATGTATAGACATTTATTTGAATAAATTCTGTCATGAAAGCGAAAGAGCTTAATTAATTTTATTCCCGTTGGTCAAATTCGCATAATCCACGCTTCAGTTCTTGATAAATTTTTCCGCTTTACTTCGAGAACAAACAGAAAACGTGCGCTGTATAACAAGTTTCGGAAACGTTCAATTTTCCTTTCGTTTACCATTTGTTCTGTTGTTTTATGTAAAGGATCTTTATAAACATGGCTAGCTATCGGCTACAATAAGTAAAGACGATACATTTGAGATGTCACGTGCATTTATATTTTATAAAATATATTAAATGATAAAATATTTATTTGTTGACCAAAAGAAAACTTAGTTTGTGTCAAACGTATCGAAAATCGAAAGCTGAAATTCGTAGTATATATCTTAGGTGGTTTATAAATGTAAATTTCGGCTAAGCGAACAGAGTAAAATGTAAAGCAAGCTTTTAATAGTTTTGCAGAAATACAAAAAAGGTTAACGACTTTAAAGCGAATTCATAAGTTTTATATTATACACGATCCATTCTCATTTGGATAGAAAGAGCATACAAGTACTGTTACCATCAGGCATATAAAGTAAGCTTGTTTCGAGAGAATCTCGTAAGTAGTTCTATATACGCGACAAGACGATAAAAGAAGAAAAATGGAAAAAGATAGAAAAGGGAAGCTGCTCTAAAAATATACCGCGCTGTGAATACCCTGATATTTGCGTACAAAGGATTCCTACCTATTTCAAAACCAGAGAAAAATGTACGCATTTTTTTTCTTTTAGACACTTCTCTCAGTAGTTCGATTCCGGGGTAAAATATGCAAGGGAATTCTTGTCGAAATTGACTCTGAACTGAGTTGAACAGATATTTGGTATTTCAATTTCTTCATCTTATTTAATAAAAACATTGGAAAACGTTATTCTAGATTATGTTTTATTTATGTTTGTTTTTCTTTAAAATGTTATTGGTGATCTTACTAAAAGTATTTTACGATTGCCAAAATGCCCTCTTTTCTATGTTTGAAAAACATTGATAGACCACTCGTGCAGTGAAATGAAGCCAAGAGATTCGACACGCATGACGCTCTCGTTGCTGTGTTCAACTAACTTAGAATAGGATTGTAAATAGGGACCCATCCATGCCTCATGCTATGAAGGGAAAAAATACATAGTTTGGAAATTCAGTGGACTAGAATCGGGCACGAACTTTACATAGCCATACACACACCTCAACTCCTCCCCCCCTCCCACAACGTTCACACACATACACACAGAGAACGACAAGGGGATCTGATCAATAAGGCAACACCGTCACAAGCTTCGTTGAAATATAAACTGAAAGCTATTCTTTCTGGTGCTCTATTATTTCGCAGCGTTGTTTTTTGGTGTCCTCCCCATTACCAGCCATTCGGAGGTTTGGTAAGTGGGTTACCAGTGGAGGCAGAGCAGGGATACTTCATCCTCTACACACCACACATTGACACACGAAATTCATGTCGATGTTAATTAGAGAAATGCTTTGGAATATCGTTTTGGTAATACTGTTAGAATTGTATGATTTAGTTCCCGTTCAGATGATTTTCCACGTCAACCAGTTTTATTTTGTTTCGTGAAGCACAAACGGAATAAGTTCTGGCATTGGGTATATGAGATTTGATTTTCGGGAGGATACAACTGATACTGGCTGTGCTAGTTATGCAAGCAACACATGTTCAGTAAATTTGTAAAACTGGCAGATTTATTGTGTACTTGACTCAACACCGCAATTTGGACGCGGAAATGTGTTGTTATTTTTCTCATGGGCATACTAACTATTCGGTAAAGCTTCTATGTGCAAAAAAGTAGGTTAAAATGCGCTTTAGTGCTTGTAAGCACAATATAGCGGAAATGTAATTGAAAATATAAATATGTGATGCGAATCTCGTTTAAAAATTGCTCTTTCTATTAACATTATGTAGTATGTAAGCCAAAAACAAAAAACATTTCATTGAGAGAACCAGAATATTTTTTCATGCTAAACGAATTTCAAAATTTATTTTATTTATCTATAAGCTGGAAAGGTCCCAATACTTTGAGTTTTCCGTTTTGCCACAAATCAAATGTCTATTTCATTCTACGTGTTTTCTTGTTATACAGTTAGCACTGTATATTTCAAGATCACATATATTTAGAAAGAAAAATCGATAACGACTGCTTTGTTCTTCACTACGGTTAAAAGAAAGTTTTATTTATTAATAATCTGTCATTAAATTTAACAGCTTTTGTTTTAGTAGCGTTTGTACTTTTAAACTTATTATTTATTTAAAGTATTTCACTGAATTTTTTGTAAGCAGTGCACTGTTTCCAATTCAACTTTTACGTTTTCAATCTATAAGCTATTGTTTTAACAATATTGATTCTTAAGGTATTCATTTTATACAAAGGCTCTATACAGCATATTTGATTTTTTATCACACACGTGAAATTCTATTGTTTTGTAGTTACGGAATTTCTAATTAAAAAGTATAAGCGTAAACGCATTTTTGTTGCAACCATTTTCCACTCAATGAATATTGTAAAATGATCATTTTTTTCTTGAATGAATTATTTGTAGTTACTATCAAATTATCCTAACATATAAATTAAATGTAATAAAATTTAATCAATATAGTTGATACAGTACATTTTAGAACGTAGCAAAACACTGCGTACGCTTTTTGTAATCGACGACTCTTCGTAGGACTGCATAGCTCAGTGGTACAGTCTACACCCGCCGTTATGATGGATGAGGGCTCTAATCCCGTGCTTCCCTGTTTTCATTTATCAATTTTCTGTAGCTAGCTGGTTCCTTTATATTCATTGTACAAAGGGAAAATAGATCTTCGCATTAAAAGATGGTACATATAATTTCTTAATAAATATGTGTATAGCTAGTTTTAAAACATTTTTTTAAACACCCCATGTGAACGTTTTTAATATTTGAAAATATTCGTTACTCCTACCTAATATTTGAGAGACTTTTTTTAATTTGTGCTTCTGAGCACGGGGCTACACAATTTTGTAATAACTAACATCAATATTAGATATTTATTGAATTATTGTCAGAATTTAAAGTTGGCGGTGTTGTCTATTTGATGATATAAAATTAATTACTACTAATAAATAATGTATCGATTTGCCACTCAAGTAAATAATGATATGTTTTTAAATTTCCGTATAAAAGTAGGGCTGTTTCTTAAATTTTACCACGTTTGGAGTTTTTTGTTGCATCTCGCACTAATCATAACAAAAAAAAGTTTTGAAATATGATTTTTAATAATGTAATATTTAATCATTAGTGAGAGAAGCTTAAGCCCCGCCACCACGTCAAGGTAAACTCCAAGAGGGTTCCGTTCAAAAATCAACTCTATAGTTAGACTTGGATTAAAACATAAGCGATTTATGAAAGATTTAATATTGAAATACAAACTTATATTTTTAATACATTTATATAATTAACTATAAGAGATCATTTTGAAACGTACCCCGGCGGGGCCCTACCTAACTGAAATATTCCCACCCCCTACCTATTTGATATATTCCCACCTCCTACCTACTTGAAGATATTCCCACCCCCTATCTATTATTTGAGATACTTATTCTAATTTGTGCTTTTGAGCACGGGGCACACACAATTATGTGCAGTGCAGTGCATGCATGATGTATTGTAACATTGGGTACGACACAATGTTACATCTATAAGTACATATCTGAAAGAAATTTGGATTAGAAAGCGAACTGCCAAAGGGTGCAGTGTGCAAGTCTGCTCACACACTGCGAATACTTTAAAGGGTGGACACCCAGTTAACCAGGACTGGGACGTCCGAAAAACGTTAAATCTGAAAGTGTGAAAGTACAGTTAGTTATTGGGGGCCCACCTCGCTCCTTCGGTGGGCCCAGTGTTTCGAAATTTTATTTTGACCAAACGAAATGGTCAAACCAACCAACAAATCAATCCGGTTCCCAGTGAACTAGTTCGGCACTCGCACAACCCTACTGCACCCTGGTCGTACAGTAGAGAAAACTCGTACCGTTCCAGAGACACCGGGCACCCACTGTACAATATACGGATGGGCTTTCTTGGACGATTCATCAGTCAGTTGTTTGCAACGAGCCAATATTAACAAGTGCCACCCATCTCATTTAACCGACAAAAGTACTTATTCACCCAGCACATGTACGAGGTAATGTACCTTCCTACACCGCACCCCGGGCCATCCATGTCACTGGCAATGATCATCCTATCGGTATATCCAACCTAAAGGCACGTCCACAACCGCCAGCTATACGCAATACGACCGCGTTGACTCACATGAAGCAGGACACAGAAGGAAGCTACGATAGGAGGCATGCCAGCAAACAACAGATCCCCAAGACGAGAGCATATACTAAGTACAACCAACATTCGTATCGATGCTGGCCGACGAGATGTGCCGCAGTCATGAGTACTAAAGTCGGCTAACATATTGATGAAGTCACACCTAATGATATCAGCGTTATATGACTATAATCGCGATCCGCCCACCCCAAAACACCCGAGACCCGAATTAAAATCCCAACCTGAATGTAACCACCCGAGAATCTATAGCACGCGATTAACAATAACGGTCTGCTCCCGGAGCAGAACTGCCTTTGTTTGTGGACAGTACGCGATATCGATAAAAAAAGGTCTTCATGTTGCTGTTGTTATCTAGAAGTCCAACGGTGGTTGCTCCAACGATGTCAAGGAGGAATGTGAATTTACAAACGGAACGAAACGAGAAGGAACTGAAGAAAATACTTGTTTTAACCGTAAGGGCACAGGTACTACCGCATATATTTGAAACTAAAGCGCGTGTTTCAGACATATGCAGACATTTGTTTAAATAAGTTAAATGAACCATGGTAAGGTTGAATTGCTTCAACCACCATTTCATCAGGTTCTGCAATTATCAGGGTTGGTTTGGAACAAGTTATTATCTAAAGTTGAACATTGTTTTTGGGGCATGTGCTATTTTATATGATTTTAGTAAATTTTAATTAATGTTATTTAGTTAAAAATAAGTTATTAATCAATATGAGTGAATTAATTTATATTTCCCAGTGGTTTAACCATTTCTGAATACGCGCCGTATTCAGGAATTGTTAAAAGAAGATAGAAGAAGAAACATTACAATAGGTACACCCGAAGACAGTGGATTCTCTTTACATTTTGCATCCTATAGTAGAAAATCACTGCCTGATACGCACGAAGTATATTAGAAGTACAAATGGTACTCACCAAATCCAAATCCAATACTTGATCCTCTCCTTTTCCACAGCTGAAGTTCTAGTTGCTCCTGTTAGCGATTCATTGATGATTGCACTGGATTTTATTTCGCGATATCATTTATTTTTAATCACTCAGAAGCACAATTTTTAATCATGAATTTACTACATTTATTTAACACTCACTTTTACTATCACAGAGATTTAAACGGAAATGTTAATTTATTTTTAAGAAACTCTCAATAATATTTTATAGGGAATGGCAAATATTTTACGTAGTCATTTCACACATTGATAAAGACTCGCGGAAATATTAAAAAATAAATCACTTGTTTACGAATCGGATGGTACATACATATATATACATATCAACAATAATAAATACAGAAAGAAATAAACTGGGAAATATAAAGATAGCACATGCGGGATAATAAAAAAATTACTCACATTTTTGCTTTTTAACGCCCTTTGGTTGTTGTGGATTGGTCGGCCCTAAACATTAGCAAAATAAATTAGTAATCATGGCTAGTAATAAACATTTTTTTAAAAAACCCGACGCGAACTTTATTAATTGATTTATTAAATTTTGAACTCAAAGTTACTGAAAATAAATAAAAACACTAAATTAAGAAACGAATTTTATATGCGCAGTGCATAATCTGAGATAGCTATGTCCGAGTCACGCTATACACACACACACATATATATATATATATATATATATATATATATATATATATATATATTATATATATATATATATATATACGTATAAAATTATTAAATTTTGAACTCTAAGTTAACAAAAATAAATAAAAACCCTAAATTATTACACAAAAATATTAAATTTTGTATATAGATACAAACTTATAATTTAAATATTTAAAATGGTAGTGGAAATAACTATAAGAGATCTCCTTGAACCGTACCCCTGCGGGGGCCTTAACTAATTGAATAATTACCACCTCAAATGTCTATTTGTTGTGGATTGATCGGCCCTGTAACATTAGCAAAATAAATTAGTAATCATGGTTACCATTTCAACTTTTTTTATAACCGCCCACGAGAACTTTTTAATATTGAAAATGGTAGTAGAATTAACTATAAGAGATCATCTTGAAAGGTACCTCGGCGGTGACCGTACCTAATAGAAAAATTCCCACCTGAAAGTTTTTTGTTTGTTGTGGATTGGTCGGCCCTATAACATTAGCAAATACATTTATAATCATTTAAACACTTTTTAAAATACCCCCACGAGAACCTTTTTAATATTTATTTATTAAATTTTGAACTCACAGACTCGGCGGGAGCCTTACCTAGTTGAATAATTCCTAACCCCTACGTATTTGAAGATATTCCCACCCCCTACCTATTTGATATATTCCCACCCCCTACCTATTTGAAGATATTCCCACCCCCTACCTATTATTTGCGATACTTATTCTAATTTGTGCTTTTGAGCACGGGGCACACACAATTATGTGCAGTGCAGTACATGCATGATGTATTGTAACATTGGGTACGACACAATGTTACACCTATAAATACATATCTGAAAGAAATTTAGATTAGAAGGCGAACTGCCAAAGGGTGCAGTGTGCAAGTCTGCTCACACACTGCGAATACTTTAAAGGGTGGACACCCAGTTAACCAGGACTGGGACGTCCGAAAAACGTTAAATCTGAAAGTGTGAAAGTACAGTTAGTTATTGGGGGCCCACCTCGCTCCTTCGGTGGGCCCAGTGTTTCGAAATTTTATTTTGACCAAACGAAATGGTCAAACCAACCAACAAATCAATCCGGTTCCCAGTGAACTAGTTCGGCACTCGCACAACCCTACTGCACCCTGGTCGTACAGTAGAGAAAACTCGTACCGTTCCAGAGACACCGGGCACCCACTGTACAATATACGGATGGGCTTTCTTGGACGATTCATCAGTCAGTTGTTTGCAACGAGCCAATATTAACAAGTGCCACCCATCTCATTTAACCGACAAAAGTACTTATTCACCCAGCACATGTACGAGGTAATGTACCTTCCTACACCGCACCCCGGGCCATCCATGTCACTGGCAATGATCATCCTATCGGTATATCCAACCTAAAGGCACGTCCACAACCGCCAGCTATACGCAATACGACCGCGTTGACTCACATGAAGCAGGACACAGAAGGAAGCTACGATAGGAGGCATGCCAGCAAACAACAGATCCCCAAGACGAGAGCATATACTAAGTACAACCAACATTCGTATCGATGCTGGCCGACGAGATGTGCCGCAGTCATGAATACTAAAATCGGCTAACATATTGATGAAGTCACACCTAATGATATCAGCGTTATATGACTATAATCGCGATCCGCCCACCCCAAAACACCCGAGACCCGAATTAAAATCCCAACCTGAATGTAACACGCGATTAACAACAACGGTCTGCTCCCGGAGCAGAACTGCCTTTGTTTGTGGACAGTACGCGATATCGATAAAAAAAGGTCTTCATGTTGCTGTTGTTATCTAGAAGTCCAACGGTGGTTGCTCCAACGATGTCAAGGAGGAATGTGAATTTACAAACGGAACGAAACGAGAAGGAACTGAAGAAAATACTTGTTTTAACCGTAAGGGCACAGGTACTACCGCATATATTTGAAACTAAAGCGCGTGTTTCAGACATATGCAGACATTTGTTTAAATAAGTTAAATGAACCATGGTAAGGTTGAATTGCTTCAACCACCATTTCATCAGGTTCTACAATTATCAGGGTTGGTTTGGAACAAGTTATTATCTAAAGTTGAACATTGTTTTTGGGGCATGTGCTATTTTATATGATTTTAGTAAATTTTAATTAATGTTATTTAGTTAAAAAAAAGTTATTAATCAATATGAGTGAATTAATTTATATTTCCCAGTGGTTTAACCATTTCTGAATACGCGCCGTATTCAGGAATTGTTAAAAGAAGATAGAAGAAGAAACATTACAATAGGTACACCCGAAGACAGTGGATTCTCTTTACATTTTGCATCCTATAGTAGAAAATCACTGCCTGATACGCACGAAGTATATTAGAAGTACAAATGGTACTCACCAAATCCAAATCCAATACTTGATCCTCTCCTTTTCCACAGCTGAAGTTCTAGTTGCTCCTGTTAGCGATTCATTGATGATTGCACTGGATTTTATTTCGCGATATCATTTATTTTTAATCACTCAGAAGCACAATTTTTAATCATGAATTTACTACATTTATTTAACACTCACTTTTACTATCACAGAGATTTAAACGGAAATGTTAATTTATTTTTAAGAAACTCTCAATAATATTTTATAGGGAATGGCAAATATTTTACGTAGTCATTTCACACATTGATAAAGACTCGCGGATATATTAAAAAATAAATCACTTGTTTACGAATCGGATGGTACATACATATATATACATATCAACAATAATAAATACAGAAAGAAATAAACTGGGAAATATAAAGATAGCACATGCGGGATAATAAAAAATTACTCACATTTTGCTTTTTAACGCCCTTTGGTTGTTGTGGATTGGTCGGTCCTAAACATTAGCAAATAAATTAGTAAACATGGCTAGTAATTAAACAATTTTTTTAAAACACTCCACGCGAACTTTTTTAATATTTATTTACTAAATTTACAACGCAAAGTTACCGAAAATAAATAAAAACATTATATTAATAAACGAATTATGTAAGAGCTTGATCTGAGATAGCTATGGTCAAGTCACACCACCAACATTCAACGTATTAGGCTAGAGATGTAATGTTTTCGCAAAAATCTAATTTAATCTATCAGATCGCTCTAAATATTTTACTGAATTTCAATGATCATTATATTAGCTAAGTTGTAACACATCAAAAAAACATATAAGAACCGCGTTGTTAAACTCTTTTTTAATAAGTTTAGTTTTAACAAAACTTCTACTATCAACCCTAGATGCGCGGCCACTATGCGTGTGCCCTATGCGCGTGGACTATGAAGTATAGCTGGCTGTGCATGGCCTACCTTGTTCCATTATTATTAATATTATTATACAACGTATTTAGTGTATATATAAGTAAGATACACATTTTATTTATTGTTAAATATTATTATTATACAATTGTTACCACATCTTCTTTTCTGCATTGTTGCGTTGAATTTTCTGGATGATTTCACTCACTACTATTATTATTAGCTATGTTAGTTTTATAGTTAGGGTTAAACTTTATCGTTTTTATATCTTTATTTTAAGATACTTTTAAAATTTAAAAACTATCGCAATTGTTTAAAATTAGGTTTTAAAGTTAAAAATGATAGAACACCTCTACACAACGCGCACCCGAAAGAATTGAAATACACTGCAGCATTTTTCATTTGAACATGTTTCGTGAAAGGTTTATACTGGTCCGGTCCGGTTAGGCAACACTTGTTTACAATTAAATATTCAAGTTCGGAAAAATATCATTTAACTAGTGACTAGGCACCGAGAACCGTAATTGTTAATTATATTTTATTTCTCGTTTTTATTTCATACGTTTTTTGATTTGACATTTAACATCTATTATTATATTATATTATATATTATTACAAATAGATCTAGTGAAAAAGCATTTCAAAGATACATAAAATATTATACACGCAACTATAGGTTTATAAGCATAAAAATACTCACAATTTTAAATTAAATTACTCACAGAAAATAAATGTTTTTTAAACTTATGCAACTCGTTTGCAAAAAAAAATTGTCAACTTAATTTATGGTTTATATACTCTTGTTAACTTTTAACATAAATAATTTTTATTTTGCTTGCAACATTTTGGTATCGTATTTAATTTTAAATACATTAACCATGTACGCCTTATAACGAGAAATATATGTAGTATATATATTTTGATTTTATTTGAAGTAATGGGACCCTTGCGTCTATCATTTTTATTTAGAAGATTGTTTAAAAAATTTAGGTTTTATAAAAAAAAAGTTGCAGTTTAGGGACTGGTCAATCCAGTTATAAAGTATTGAATCTTCGCGAATATATTAATAATAATACACAAAACCAATAAAAATAAATAAATATATATATAAAATAAATAAATATATATATATGTATGTATACATGACATATTTTTTTAAATTATTCAATTACCTATGTTAATATTTTTATTGTTTATAATCGTAAAAAAAAAATCCCATGGAACCTATAGTAGATGCTATTGATGCATTTGTAAAGAAAAACATGTTTTATTGTTTTTACTGGGCTAAGGAAATAAAAGACGACCGAAAAGTGACAAGCTTTGGTCTAGAAGAACATGGTCTTTTGAATCATAAATCGATGGAGCTAGCATTTTCACATGGGATCGTGCAACTTGTTTATACGTATAACCGACAGTTGTTCTGACAGCATTCTGCGTATACTGCGCAAATATCCTCGTTTAAAAAGCATATAAAAATACTGATTTTACGTCGGACAGTCCGGGTAACTTATGTTTTGTTTACATACCTATATGCTATTGCAATAAGAAAATACCGAAGACAGATTGTGTTCTAACAAAAGCAAAAATTGAATCGTTTCACGTCGTACAGAGAATCAATATGCAAATCACACGATGAAGGATGATGATGAACTGCCCATGCAACACACATTTTTTTTTTGATTCAAACCAAATTCATTAAGTTTGATACCATAAAAAATGGAACTAAGAAAAATAAATTGGATTCAAAATTTAATCTTCATTTTGGATTCGAGCGATATGTGTTACATCATCTTTCTTTTGGTTTGGTAAATTATAAAACCCTATCCTGTTTCTGTGGTGTAATTTAATATTTTTCCGTTGTCTCACCCATTTCACTATTTGGGATTTAAACCACTGTGGGTTATTTTTCGCTCTTCAAGTTGTGACAGCAGTTTACATTGGATAGATGGACAAACCACTTCGTAAAATTCTGTACGTATCAGCATCATGCGACGAGAATAGAAAACCAATATAAACTGCACAGCAAAGAATTCCGTAGACACATAGTTTATTTTATAGTATAGTATTACATATACCTACACATAGATATTCAACTTAAGAATCAATCATATATATATATATATATATATATATATATATATATATATATATATATATATATATATATATATATATATATATAAAAGATGATGCAAAAACAAACAAAAAATGCTTTTTAAATTATAGAATTTTATTCATCAAATCTGAAAATGTTATTTGATTTATTTTCATCAGGGAAATACATGTTCTAATATCTGTCAAAGCATCCACCTATGCATTTGCATTTGAAGCCTTATATATATATATACTTAAAGTAACGATTTGTCACAAATCGCTATGGATACAACCATCAAACAAAGTTATCCTGGTGAGTAATTTGAATTAGTAAATATACGTATATTGTTAAATGGCAAAGGTAGCGTAAATCTCAAAGCATAGTATTTCTAGTATACGTTGTAACGGGTATCCCTATTATCAAAGTGCTAGTTAGTTCCTGAGAAATGCGTTCAAGATATTTAAACGACACTGTTTCAAAACATTTATACATAAGTGGATAATTCTTTATGTTACGAAAATAAAGTTGCGACTGCGTCGAGTAGAATATTTGAAATTAGATTTAAGCCGAAAACACTTTATATATTTATTTTCGACCGTAAATTCGAAAAAGTGGATTTCGTTTTTAGTACAGTATATTCTCTTGAATAAAAAAAGATATATTTAGAGTTGTGAAATGTGTTTTATAACTTTTTTAAATTGTTTCTTTTGCAGGAATTAATTATTATTATAAAATTACATAAAAATAAAACATTTATCCAATAATTTTTTTTTGCCATTTTGACAATTACATTTTGATGTGATAAGTAGAATGTAAATGTTAAAATTATTTGCTCAGAAATTTTAGGTAAATGCAAAAAAAAAATGAATATCTTGTTTACCAAACTAATAAAAGTTATGCTTGAACATAAAACAGAATACCGTGTTCAATCGATCAATGGAAATTCTGAATGTCCCAAATCACCGAACTAGAAAAAAGATACCACGAATTTTACGGGGCTTAGGAATCGGAATTCAGAATGCGGTAAGGTCGCAGCAATAAATCTACTATGTTCTAACGATATAACGTATATCAAATATGCTAAATTATACTACGGAACCTTGCAAGCGTCAAATTAAATAGAATTGTGATTTCTGTAAAAATATTTCAACTAAGATCATTTTAAAGTTGTAATATATTATGAGTTTATATTATCCAAGAAGCAAATAAACTTTTGATGATGACAAAATGTTTCGTGAAACTAGAACAAAATAAATCGAGCATATATGTAGATTTCATTTAATTTTCAGAATATTTTCTTCTGTTTTTGAATAAAAGTTTTAAAACTGTATGCAGTTTAATATAACGCAGCAAAAAAGAACTACATTATACGGCAACTCGTGCATAAATACATTGTTTTTCTATACAGGAAAAGGCTCGCGTAGAACCTTTTTCTAATAACTTCGTTCGAAGTTTGATTTTTGTTTGAACGTTGTAGTGGATGACGGAAACGACGCTTAACCTCTTGACCTAGACTACTTCTTATTTAAAAGTTTTCACTCAGCAAAATGTTTATTCTGTCAACAAATATAAACAGTTTATTTAGTGCTACACTTGGACACTAAGCTATTCTTTTGGGTATAGGTACTTAATCTATCGCATGATATTAATTTTTGATATTACAAACAAATAATATCCAATTATATTTTGTTGCAATAATCAAAATTTCATTAATAAAATCTATTATTTGTCCACATCGAATTCTATTATTTATTTGAGGGAATAAGACTTTCATTTTAATTCGATATTTCTAGCTTTTGGTGTATATATATAAATAAATTATATATATATATATATATATATATATATATATATATATATATATATATATATATATATATGATTTAGATATTATAACAACTCAATTTGTAATACGAGTCATTTGCTTTTTCAACTGACTGTCGAAACTAAAGTACTTTGTATGTTGTACAATACGGCAAATGGCAACACTTAACAAATCCCAATGGAATAGGGCTGAAGATTTGTTCTTCGAGCCCTAGCGCGACTCTGGTGTGTAGTTAGAACCGGCCGTTCTGCTATCAATGGACCGTTGTCGCAGATTTATTCAAATTACATTCAAGGCTTAGAAAAGATACAACAATATATATATATATATATATATATATATATATATATATATATATATATATATATACAATATATATATATATATAATTTGAAACACGTATAAATTTACTATTACAAATAATATTGTAATATAAAATAATAAAAGTTGAAATATTACACTAATAAAAATGTTTTCCAAGCATTTGTAATACAAATAAACGAACACAAATCAAACCTATCAAATGAAATCAGAGAAAACTAATTTTGAAATAATCAAAACAATAAATCATAAGCAGTTGCGATATTGCAGATTGGTGCAGAGCTATGTTTATACTGACAATATACTTTAATTAAATATTTTCTAACAACTATACTTTTTTACAATGAATTTCTAGCGAACCCCATAAGTTTATAAGAACAAATATAAACCAAGATTGTAATTAACAAGTTGTATTCTATTTAGAGAGTTTTGCCAGTAGCGTTAGATTGTGAGCCGCCATTTTAGATGTCAGTTTGTTTCCATTTAAGAATAAAAACGAACGATTTCACTCGAAAGGCTGGTGGATTGCCTTTTTATGTTTGACTGTTCTGAACGCAGGACACGCAAGACTGTCATGAATCCACAAAATAACTTAACTCAAAGGTCTTACATAATTTGTCAACGCAATACTGAATAATGGATCAGTTTTAAGGTATCAGTATCTTCACGAGCTTATATTTCAGAAGTAATCCGTATAAATTTATAAACTAACCTAAGCCATGCTGTCTGACAAATATAAATAAATTTATACAAATAGAAAATGCTTGATTTGTTATTTAAATTCCATAGCTCGTTTACATTTTCTTAAGCCACGTTGCGCATGTGTGCAGAAAGTGATAAATTTGTTGATATTCTAAAGTGGTAATTAAATATCCAATAGCAATCATAATCCAGTAGATAACAGATTAAATATCTTATTCAAGTTTGATCTTTAGGATCGTTCATAGTGAAATTAACATTGCAATAGATTTTCGTTCGTATTACTTGTAATTTAGCTAAATGCATATTACTGGTACACTTCCAATAGTAATCAATGTTTAGTTTAGTATCACCCGAAAATATTATGACCCAGATCATATATTATAATTAATCCTTTGTTTTGTGTATAGTTAATAAATGAACGCGTCCATATAGTAATTAAATGACAATAATAATATTTTAATTCCTAACCGAAATACCAACATTAATCAAATCACTTTTTGGTATAGTCAATTTTTAAATATATACTTACAAAATCATACTTTTCATATACATATATGGTCTTTTATTCCGCTTACTTACAACTTATCTTTCACTCAAAACATTTTCATCCATTTCATTCCCCCAAACTCTTTCCAATTACAACGCCTTTAGAAATTCTCTCATTCAACATGACCAAACCGTCTCATTTACCTATCACCCACTCAGAAATGAAACTTGTATAGAGGTTTTTCCGTCTTGCAATATGTAAAGAGATGTAGTGTATTGAAGTAATTTATATATTTAAATTTACTCGCAATATACATTTAGGGCGGTTTATATTACGATATAAAATGTTACCTCTAGCAAAGATATTTATTTTATTATGAATATAACGTTTACTTAATACACAACTTATGTTTCTATAAAATACATACTAAGGCGCAGTCATGCTGCGTCGCTACGTGGAAGATATTGCATATAATTGGCTGAATTTTGGAAAGTAAGGTAGAAAAATTTAAAATTTCAAGCTTTTATGTTATTTCTCTAAATTATAATTAGCTTGTCTATGTATAATTAACCAGAGTAAATACCTTCGTTTTCTCTATTATAAACCTTTAGTGATCATCCAAGAAGCTAGTTCAATATTTTGCTCCTTTATATCAAGTTGCTTTGAAATACTGAAGCAGTTCTTAGTAAAAGACGCAATTATATTCAATTTCTTAGAAAATCAGGATTCTATCCGAGAATCTTGTATTTAATAACAATGCTAGTTCCTCGAACTATAAAGTTGTTGTTGCATCAAGTATAAAGCAAGCAAATTCACTTCTGTTTCGTTTGTCGCTAGCATTTCCATTCTACAATCCATCGTAAAACGTAGCCGCTGAACTTACGATGATGCTTGACTTGAAGAGATGTATTGCTAAAGGATTGAACGCAGAATCACTGAAACTACGATTTGCACAAACTCGGCCTATGTGAGACAGGAGATTTATGTGAAACCTGCCCCAAACAAGACCTGTATGAATCTATTACGCCACAGTAAATTCCAACCAGATCTTTACATTACTATACCACAAAAATATTAATTTCTAAGCTTCATAGACGGCGTCTATCATCACAATGTGGTTTCATTTTGGTTTTGATGCTAATTTAAATTATCGAATGAAACTTAGAATCAATTAATAATATTTATTGTGAAAATAAACACGTTCAGCAAATATTAGTAGAAGGATACTCCGCTAATAGAGTTTACATTTTGAACAAGAGAACCGATTGGTAAAGTAATGAAAGGTGTTGTGGGAATGGTAACCTGTATTATTGTCGCTTATAGCTGTGGTTGAACAATATGAATCGAAAATGACTGGCCTGATATGTGGTTAGTATTCGGGTGAATACGCAATGCGGAAACGGGCCTATGCATATTTCTCTAATTACGGCAGTATGGTGAAGATCGTTAGTTGCTGACAAGAGGTAATGAAGGAATATACACCAACCCAACCTGAGCTAAATGATATCTAATTTGCATGTGTTACAAACCAACAAATACGTTAAATCTGTAGCTTTACTGGAAGTTTCAGCACTTAATTTAAATATATAGGTATGTGTCACGCAAAAAAAAAACTGTATATCATAATTTGTTCGTAATGACAAATTTTACAAATATATTTATCTTCAATGATATTAAGTTACAGTAAAAGTACACAATGCAATTCTTTTATTTTAGTTAGATAGAACGGTATAACCTATCATATCATATTCTTCCAAAGTTCACGTGTTTATTTATGCCTTCTACTCTCTTTCGTTCGTATAGCTTTGTCATTCATGCACCATTTGCTTCACCCACATAAATTCCATTTGTCATGGTTTCATTGTTGAATCCTACACAGTCGATTGCTTAAACGATCGGTAACTAAGCTATCAATAAAAATTCACCTTTAATCTTAAAAGGTCGCGTTCAGGAAGAGACGCTCGTTTTTATTGCTGTCGTGTAGAGTGATTCATTACCACCAACTACGGTGGTGGTTTTTAACCAGCTTGCAATTCTTTCTACTTATTAGATGATACTTTATTTGAAGTTTAAATAACTTAACTTGAAGCTCAATATTTAAACATCTGCAGTGTCTCACACTGAATTTTCTTACACGTAATAGGTATATTTTGTTTAGATAGGAGGGATATTCAAAAATTAATACACAAATTTGAAAAATTCACTTCATAAATATATTATCCCATTTCTCAAATATCGGTAACGTTCAGTGGCTTCATATATTTACCAAATTTCATATGCAACCATGAAATAAATGCAGAAATATAAAAAGCGAATATTCTGGGTTCAATTCTTAGTCAAGGTAGTAAATTGTGTCTATTCAATTAATCCCAAAGATTAAACCAATAGTTTAAAATATCGAGGATATTTGATAGAATATTGATAATACTGCATGAAATTTCTTTTAACATATTTTATAAGTAGATATACATCATTTATCATATTTCACGTTTGGCTGCGCTAACATTTATTTCAAAGGTGTCGGGAATTATCTGACAAAGTGTTGAATGCTGTGATAGATTTATATGATACATTTACGTTACGTTACGTTTGGAATAATAGAAATGTAGCTCAAAATGTACTGAATTCAAACCATGAGAATTACGATGCGAGAGACTTTTCACCACACGAGTTTTACATGAATAAATCCATTATCAACATTTACAATATTATAAAAATTGTGTTTGATATACAAAATGTAATGCACAGTACATAATTATAATACTCTCAGAAGTTTTCGTTTGAAAACTAAAACAAAAAAATATAGTATATCTCAAAGACTCAAAAGATGTACAAAGTACCAGAAGTTTGAAAGGGATGTTTTTGTGCTTGAATCTATCTCAGATTACAAGTAACAATATATAAATAGGTATGTTACATGTATACAGTTTTACTATCTTTGAAAGCACACTTTACACAATTTTAGTTTGTTAAAATCTGGAAAATCAATTATGTATAATTCCAAAGTACTCGGGCATGAGCGAGGTTAACTGAAATTGTTCATACGTGCATTTGTAACAAAAGTTTAACAAAACTGGTTAAAATATATTTTTTAATCAAATTAACAAGCATTTTAAAATAATACATTACAATAAATATTTCAAAAAGTTAGTTTTCCAGATAAAAATAAAGCATGAAGTTGTGAATATTAATAATATCATTTTGCTTTAAGCAATTACTGTGCACACAAATAAAACTGAAAAGTATTTAAATTAGATAAAATTCACATTTTGGGCACGTTTTATTTAAATTTATTCCACTGTTTCCGTAATTTTATACTTACATTCATTAGTAACTACAACGATAATATCGTGTTTGAGTTGGAAATAGTCGAGATTAACCGACGCTTGACGATTGTGTTCATTCTGGGTATGCTCTATGCGCATGCGTCTATCATTCTGTTCAATCGTTATTAAAATATACTAACATACTTTATTTTATTGTTCTTATTACATAAACCTATAAAAAATACCTGATGAATATTTAAATTCTGTATGATTAATTTGTTTCATATGCGTTTCAATTTGTTAAATGAGAGATGCACACAATATATTTTGGGAACAAGGTGTAGACATAAAATTTAATGTTTACGTGTTTAATGTTTCCTGAAAGCTTTCTACTTTAATATATATTTATATAAAAAATAGTTTTATAACAATTTAGGTTTCAAGTTTAACAAAATGTAAATTTGTATCGATAGACTTACTAAAACAACCCAAACAAAATAATGTATATACTGAGGGATAATTTTATTTGAATTTTAAAACTTGTAGCAAGTACCGCGATACTTTTAAATAAACAGAAACAAGTGTAGAAGCGAAATACAGAAAATGGAAAAAAACAATAAATTTTGGTAATTTCCCTAAAGCCTTAGATAATATTGCGGATATAAAGTTTCTTTATTTATACAGAGGGAGAGAGTTTTGATAAGATTATACCCAGTTAATATATAAATCCAGTGTTTGAATGAGAGGGTAGAAGTTCAACTCCAACATATGTTTGGAAAAGTCAGCGATTCATTTGCATGTTACACAAAAACGAATTAGCTTAAAATATCCACTCAACCGAGTCTAAACGTTAATACCTACAGCCGCGGGAGTTATTTTATTTATTAAGTAAAATATTGCTTTTCATTTACGCTAATTACTGTGGGTATAAAATTATATATTAATACTTGCAAATTTGAAGCGTCTTCTTGACTATATGAACTCTTTGCTCGTTTGAAACAAAATGTTATAATACATTTAATAGAATATACATGTAAGAACATTTATTTGCTTATAGATTTATTTAAAACTATTAATAAGAAAGTGTATTATCCATTAGGTAATAAATATAAAATATCTACTACATAATCTTAAGCGAGTTTAAAAAGTTGTTAAATTTAGCATTAACTTATAATTGTGGCTAAAAATAAATACACATTTATATATCAGAATTTAGTTCAAATATTTTTAATCATATAGAGTTTGATAAAATAAATAAGTGAGTTAAATATTCTTCAAATACAATCTCATAAAAAGTCTTTACACTAATGATAATATACAGGATTTCTTGTATGAAAATATTCAATCGAAAAATGTGAAAGAAGTGTAGCGCGAACACGATATTTTCGCTCGCCGGTTTTCTGCAGTGACGACCACCGTCGGTGTTCATATTGTGTGAGAAAGCTCAGAAGAAGGCAAAAGCAAGCCCAAGCACCACACAAACACGTGGATTAGTGCGCACGCAGAAGCGCTTAGAGTTCGCGTCGCGACGCGTCGTATACACCGGGACCAAGATCAAATTCATCGTGGTCCTGCGGCCAGCATCATCAGTTTTAGTGCAAACTCGTTGGTGGATGTTATATTCTAAACGGTCTAGACTTTCGTTTCGCGCGCATTTCCGTGTTTATATATTTCGACTTTGATTAAAGAGCCATGGGTACGTTAACCGAACATCACATAACTTGGCAGTGCATGGCTTTTTGTTTTAATGAATGTTTTTTTATTCGTTTTTTTTTTGCTACTGAAGTTAATTCTTACGAAACAGTCTACAGTTGATTTTTTAAGAAAACAGCATTCCAAACACATGTAAATCGTTGCGTATAATACAGAATAAATGTAATTGATAAAAAAATTACAATTCAGTGAATTTAAAAAATAAAAATTTATCATTCTTAATAGTATTAAAATATAATACTAAATTATTATCGCCAGTAAAATTCATACCCGACTGCACTAAAATGAACTCATGTTATTTTATTGGATTTTTATTTATCTACGAAGAAAACTTTTAAAAAAAAATGCTTTATATTTACAAAATATCATTGTTAATATTACGCCTTACATTTTTATTGGTAGATGTGATTATAAGCGTGTTCATAGCAATTCATAGCAATATGATGAATAGAAGTGTAAAGTAAAAAATATTTATTTTTATAGATTTGGTGCATACATATATTTTCTTGTATTTTATTTTTAAACAATCGAAATTAAAATACAAGAAAATATATGTATGCACCAAACCTATAAAAATAAATATTTTTCGTGGATCAATTTACAATAAACAATGTGAATAAACATAGTATATTTAACAGCTAATCGGCATGTGTCAAGAAGCAGTCAAAGTTACCTAAATATACTTTGAAGAATGCTTTCAACGATAATCTATGCAAAGGAGATGCTTTGCTGACAGGAAAAAACCTCGATAAAATAAATTATGTGACGGATGACAGATCAGTTGAATAAACTGTGCTTTTTAACTTACACCATCTGTCTGAACAGCGTTGAAGAAAAAACTTCTGCTTTAAATAAACATAAAATTAACTATTTTTATAGCCTTTGTGTGGTCAAATATCAAAACAATATTTAAACGAGCTAAATATAATTGGCAAAACATATATATTCTAAAATAAAATCTAGTTTTGTAAATATTACTTAAATTGTTATTTGTTATTTTTCGTTAGAAAATTACTGATATGAAATAAATAAGCGTGTTATGCTAAGAATAGGTTTTGAATTGCATGATTATCATAAAATAAACATAACAATTCTTATCAAAAGGTAATTGTGTACGGTGCATAACAATTTTATTTTAATAAATAATGTATGCAGAAACTGTAATTGTAGATATTTCTTTTTAATCAATAACTTCATTATATATTGAAAACACATGACATTTTCCTAGTAGATGAATAAAAATAAGCAAATAATATTGTTTTATTGTGTCAAATTTAGAAGTTAAACATACAACTTGAGTTGAAAATCGATATTAAACAATTATCATTCTATGTTCACGATGTGGAATATAAATATTTAATATATCACTTCGTTTAACCGCGTATAAACTAAAATTCAAAAAAAAAGTTATATTTACAATAATGTTATTGATAGAAAAAAAAAAATGTGTATAAATATTATAAGTTCAATTTATTCAATATATTTATATATTTTTGTAACCTAAAATATTAAATTTAAAAGGACCATTTTATTGTTTTACTTAAATTGTTAACTTATAAGGGTTATGTAATAAAATTACGATAATTATAGTGTTTCTTAATTGTATTGGAATTATCATCAAAACTTAACTTAAAAGAATGCGCTCGTTGCATTTCTTTAATTGCCTACACTATTTATAATGAAATTCAATACATCATAAACGCAGCCAACGAAAACATTGTGAAATTACCTAAGAACTAATTCAGTTTTTGTTATTATATCGTTCAAAAAATTAAAGTTGCGAATTCATTCTGATTTTCGATTACAAAGCTTTCGGAGGTAACAAACTAGTATTAAATCTAAACTCGACATCTATACTATGGCTATGGAATCGTTTTACTCCAAGACCAGGTTTAGCAGTACTTGACTCAATCGCTCACGCTATCAAATACTGAAATCGTATGAAATCCTTAGTACAGATAGCAGTGAATAAAAATTAAATTGCTCAACGGAACGACTCTGCACACGGAAATGTACTTTAACAAAACAAAAATAAAAGTTTAAATAGTCTAAGTAACTTTTGTTCCATAATATACACGGCAAGGAAAACGTTCCAAATTGATATAGACGTCTAAGAAAATTGCAAATTATAAATTTGAAATTGAAATACATTAAAACAAACAAAATACTTTGACAATAAGTTCTAAATTATTTCACACGTATAGAGTTTGAATTTATATTAAACATTTTGAACAAACAGTACTGAAAAGTAAACATTTTGATCATGAAGCAATTTTAATCTTGTTTATACAAATATCAAAATCAAAAATACAGTTTGATGAATATAAAAAAGACGGATATTTATTTTGTGGCCGACTTTTTTCAGTCAGTTCTATACATTTGCCCGCCGGCAAAGCAGTGCGTTCTAAGAGAAAAGTGCTTTCAGGGAAACAGTTTTCAATGGAGTTCATATAAAATAGATAATAACTTATTCGTCAATGTAGAAAGAATGCTTGCTTATCTTTTCATCGGTTCATATATCTAATTAATGAAAAACAATGTCTATATCCTGAAACTTGGTAAGCTTACTAAACAAAACTTAATTTTTAAATTTTATCTATATGTGTAAAGACTTTTTAAGCGCTCTTACAAATAATGTACAAGTATGTCGAATAAATATTCAAGTTTATTTATAGTTAAATGTGCAGTTTTGTGGCAGAAAGTATATTTTTCTACTTTATATATGGTAGTTATAAAATTATCGGAATATACAATATTTTCCCGTATATGAGTTTACTTTTACGTCTGTTTTATTCTTTATTGTTTGACATACATATATATGATTTCGGAGAACTGTCTTATTTATTCCTTTTGTATCATTCCAAAAAGAAAAACACGTCTAGTAGCATCTACGTTAAGTGTATAGTTTCTACTCTTCCGAGGGCTGTTGTTTTGAACTAATATACATTAATTAGAAAAACACGCATCCAGGGAAAATTATATTTATTTCAGTCTAGCACCAGTGTATTATATATGATGACATATATACATAAGAAATAAACATGTTTGTGCTCTTTCCCCGGAAATGGTTACCTTAACAAAGAAAAACATATTGCGTAGGATGTATTAGTGTAAAAGTATAACAGCCAAATGGGAGCAGGGAAACTGGGAAAACAAACTTGATATTTTATAACTGTGTTTAAATGATTTATCCTTCGCGTCGCATTAAAATAATGTCATTGGAAATATTTATTAGAGATTCAATCATAAACTTAATATGTCTTGTACATTTAAGTGTTATCGTTCTAAAATGTATAAAATATATATCCTAATAACAAAATCCGTACATTTATTACACTTTTTTGACTTAAGAAAGTATCTTACTTTGTAAAAATGTTTTGAACAAACTATTATAATAATAATAAGACGATGAAGATGACCTAATATAGTACACCATGAACGAGTACGTCTCTCAAACAATCTACAGTTTATAAATTTAATTGAAAATACATATAAAACTTCATTGAATTTCATGTTCAATAAAAAAAAAGCTTATAACAAAATCCAAAATATGTTTTACATATTAAACAAAAATAACAAACCAATTAACTTTGAGCATATGTATCAAATACACATAACATATATATTGTTAAATATCAACACGTATTTTCGTATGAGTTTCAATATATGTATATATAGATATGCCGTCGTATATATGTATATGTATACTTGAGATGGTGAATTCGTAAGGCACATAAGCTAACACAACGAGTATTACAATACGAAGCAGGCGGCACCTTAAACGAGCGCGGGACCTAGAAGAATAAAATATAAGCGGACCGTAAATTTCAGTGTTCGACCCAATTGTCAACATAAATAACCGCGACAGCGTTCTGCAAAATTAGTATTTATTTTTCGTATCATGTGATTCAGACATAGCACCAGATAAATTCTTTTCATTAGATCAACGTTAAGATTATTTCGTCACAACACCAGTTAAACATTTACAAATCTTAATGAGATGAGTAATGCAGCAAAAAGTAACATTTTTAAAAATTAATACATTTATTTCAAAAAGCTACTAAAATCTAATTTGGTAAAAGTAAATAGCATTTTTTTTTACTAAAGAAGACAATAAATTGTAGGTACAATTAATGTCAAATGAACAGCCCATTTCTTGTGTGTAATATGGCTATTTTACCACAAAAAAATAATAATAACAGCAGTAAAAATTGTATATAATAAATAAAACAAAGGGGAATCCTAGTATGAAATCATAAATCAAAGTATTATTAACTTTGGCTGACAGTGTTCAGAGCTCCAATTACGTTCAATGCGTCCGGTATAGTGTTAGGATGATCAGGAAAAATGTTTACTGGATTCTGTCCTAATGTTATGGTCTGTCTTTATGTCATATCGTATGTGTATGTCCAACGAGATCAAATCTCACAGACGAAATGCATTTACAGTAAAAAAAGACCGATGTTGAATTTCCTCATATCTACGAAGATCACGAATTTCAGGAAAGCAAATCCTGATATGACATTGAAGGCTCTGTGTATGTATCAATATGTTTTCAATTTATTTTGAAAGCTTATGACGCATGAATCTCTAAAATATAATTTGTGATTTTATCATTGCAAAAATTAGAATAAATCACTTTGGAAATATGAATTTTACGTAATTGGTGAAGAGAAATAATGACTGTTTTTAGTTCGTGTAAAATTGGACCCAAAATAATATTAAACAATGTAGCTAGTTACATCAATACATGAATATAAATCGCAATTTTTACAACTGTATTGGTTTTAACCGTAAACAATATTTTTCTAAATGAAATACAAAATTGGTAGAAGTTAATTTGAAACAATACAATTTTCATTATGGAATTTAACCAAAAATGCTCGAAGCAACCACGGTTAAATGGTTTTTATCTTTTTTTCGTGCTTGAATCAATATTATTACGTAAAACATGCTTATCAACATCTTCGATTTTCTAATCATGAAACTTTTGTCGAATTCTTCACGTACCAAAACATATTTTATAGTTTAAAACATTTTTATTAGATTTGCAGTCATCAAGATTATAAATTAGATTTTGAAGTTTGGATGCTTTCGATAAAATTATTTTATATGGGCGTCACATACGAAGTATGTTGCAGAAAATATATTTTTATAGAGTGTGTTCAAAAAATGATTTTAACTATTTTCGTTGAAGGTCTATTTTCCAGCTTTTTGCACTATGGTTACTTTTTGACACGACCTTAACACAAAATATATGCCAGGCAAATTTAATACTTTGGAAAGAGAATATTTCATTATGTCAATGTGTATATATAAAGTTCACCAACAAGTTTTAAACATTTCTATGAACTCTAACTTTTGTTAACATTAAATTTAATTAATAGTTTTACAGTCTGCCACCCACTACATTTACCTGTAATAATAATAAAAATGTTTTTCTCGTAACTATGACAGAACAGCCTAAATGACAGTAGTTACTTTAATAGTTACAGTACTGTGTTTTAGAATTTTGCGGTTTTTTTTTTTGGCAAATAATAATCAGCATGATTGTAAAATATTAGAAATGAAATAAAATCTAAAGTTTATTATGAATATTTAGTACCGTAAGCATTTTATTTCTTAAGTTTTACTTAATTAATTATTAAAAGATTAATCTTGTTTTTTGTATGCCCATAACATTATCAGTCTGGAAATTAACAAAGTTTTTTTTTGGTTTCAATTTCGGTCAACGATTATTCATTATTTTTGTTTAGTTTTTAATACATATAGTCATTAAATAATTATATTTTTGAGTGTTCATTTTCCGGAAGTTAAAAGAAGTATTAAATTTATTTTTTTATGATATTGCTGCTTAAACTAAACATTAAATTACATTCATAACTATTGAACACCCGTCAAAAATTAATTGCATTTTTGATGAAAATACGTTTTACATTTTGTAGAATTAATTTTCACTACTGTGATATATTCACAACGTATATTAATTTTTTTTAATAATAAACTCACGGTGTTTAATAATAAACCTGCAGTGTTTGACATTTGATTTGGCTGCTATAGTTACGATAATTTAATAATTTCCTGAATTCAGTTATTCAGCTAGCTAGTCAGCTAACAAATTAATAACGGAGATACTATTATTTGATATTTATTTCCAGTACAGTGTCGAGAATATGGCATAGTAACAATTGACTGCTAATTACGTGTGATTAAAAATTTCAATTACAAGTTTAAGCATACCAATATTTCAAATTCTTTGTCAATTTTATTTCCTAAAATAATAATTATTTGCGGAGTATGGTATTAAAATAAAGCAAATACGATTAGTTAATCGCGCAGGAAGATTCACGAACCACCTTCGCTGTGCGGTGTTCAAATGAAATATAACTATATTTAGAAGCACGCATTCAAACCGAGAATTGTGGTTTATAGAAAGCTATAAACATGAAACCTCCTTGTCTTGGCATTCTGTTGTTTCCTTAGTATAAGAGAATACATAATTTAGACTACAATGATATGTTTCATTTTAATGAAATATGCAACCCAGTAGTGTTGAAGATGCACTAGTGTGGTGGTTATTCCCGTTGCACTAATGTAACTTAGATTATTTGGATTAAAAGGATGCAATAAACTTGAAACCTCCTTGAGACTTACAGGTTCCTATACTACTTGTATTATTTACACGAATTTAACATAACTGTGTTGTTATAGTAAAATTGGATCGTTCCTTACGTAACTGTGTCTTCTGTAAACTTGTAACCATTACACAGTTATTGTCTTCAAACGCCAAAAGTACGCATATACCGAGTCTAATGTTACTTATATAAGTACAAGAAACTTAAAAGTTAAGAATTTTTTTAAATATGCGTACTTGTTGGGATCAGGTATTATAATTTTTTTTCTTTGTAAAAATATATTCACTTATACAATTCAAGTTCCATAGAAACGTCGAGCAGAATTATTATTATTAATCCACTTTTGAAATGAATTCCATCGTAAAATTTAATATGTAACAAAAATAAAATTTCCAGAAATAAATATAAAATATTAATAAACTAAAAATAAACATGTTGTTTGTTAACAGAGGAAGAATCAGACGAGTACAACTTTCATATTATACGTTATCGACCAGAAGAACTTGCAAAATTAGCAAATTCAACAAAGTTTACCAGAAAGGAAATCCAACTTATGTATCGAGGCTTCAAACAGGTGGGTTTATTAACCCATAAGTTTAGAATTGACTTATTACTTAATTTAATCCAATTTAGTATTCGATCAAACTGTTTACACTAGCATTAAATATGTTTGATTTCAAGTTAATTTTGTCAAGATAAAATTACTAAGCTTTCACATTTTTTCAGTACTACCATTTTATGTCTCTGCAATTATTAAATACACAATGTTTCATAAATTATCTACCCAAATATTTGTAATTTACTACAGAAATTAATATTTTGATTTAAATTCCTTTTCAGGAATGTCCAACTGGAATGGTTGACGAAGACTCCTTCAAACAAATATTTGCCCAATTTTTTCCACAAGGAGGTACGTGATTTTTTAATATCAATTTAAAAATTAATAATGCTTGCTTAATAAATATAAACAGTGCATCCCAAAATATAACCAGGCACTACCCTAATCTAAACGAATACACAATGCAATAGGAGTTATAGTTACATTCATATACACGGCTAATGACGACAAATAAGGATTTAATAGAATCAATGAATCTGATTATGTTTAGGTAATTGTACTTGCAATAACAATAACAGTGCTGCAATCACAGAAAAGCGATAAATTTAATTGATATTATTATATTCTCGTATCGAAGTACCATATTATCTATAACATAAATTTCAACAATGTAAATAAATCTATGACTAAAACAAATAACGTGTGTTTTAATTAAATTAGTTATTTGTTTCATCAGGTTATTTAGATATAAATTTTAGCTGAGTTAATTAGCACTGTATTTATGTTGGATCTATTGAAGTAAATTATTTCAATATATATTGTTAAAACAAAATTATTGTTATCCAAAAATTGAATTGTGAATACAGTACGTGATATTACGCTTTTGCAAATTTTTTAAATAAATGTGTTTGTTACATTCTAAATGCGGTTATCTCTTGCACTAATTTACAGCTAATAAAGGTGTAAGTTATCACACAGTATTCTTAGCATCCTTATGTTATCTTGCACAGGAAATCACGTGGTGTATTACATTTGCTTCCAGATTTAAAGCCAAATGCGTAATCTAGAAATTTAAAGTTTCTTCTTTATTTATTCATTTACGTATATTGGTGGAGTCGCTTGTTATGGTGCATATTTTTATATTTGGCTTTGTTAGACGTATAAAAAGATGTATGTATTTTTAGAAAACTAATTTTTAGCGTCACCTTGTGACCCATTTGGGTAATTGAATTCTTATTAAATTTACACGGAATAGTGTTAGATGTATCTATTTTATAAGGTAATCACAATTAAATTGCATTTAACATTAATTACACTTTATTTTTGAATTATTTTTCAATATTAGTATATTCTTATTTTGTTATTATCTTTATTCAAATATGTCATCATTAATCCATAGTAAATTTATATATATATATATATATATATATATATATATATATATATATATATATATATATATATATATATGTCAATGCCATTAATCCTGGTAATACTTTTTATTTTAATTTTGATTAGTAGTTCAAACTGACTGCTGTGTCAGTTCGGGATGGAATAGTTTGGGATAGCAAAGACATTACCAAGCAGTGGTAGACCATATGCCTTGTCGCACATAATGCTCGTTAAGTTCTTGAGTCACACGTACTAGACGCAAGTCGTCAGCTTGCTCTCATTTAGGCAATGTTTGTTCTGCTGTAGATAACGTTCCAGTAAGGAAACGACCTAAAACTATAAATGTCTGACAAGAATAAGGGTGGACCTAATAAACAAACAGCCTGTATTGTAATCCAAACATACGGCCCTAATGGAAATCAGATTTTCCAGTCAAAATACTAGACTTGTCTATAATACTCGTATATCATCAAATCTTGCAAATAGTAAATTAGAAGAAACAAATGCATCTAAGTGTACTACTAAGTTTTTCTGGATATAAATTCATAATTTCTTCTTTGTGATGAAATCATAAAAAATGCTCAGGGAAACGTTGGCACTAATTACGCAAGCCTGTCTGTGTTTGGCAAATATACATATAAAAAAATAAATCTAATGACCGCTACGGGCATGTATGGTTGAATATGTCAACACAACCTTATGTATGTTCACCAGTGACAAAGCTGAGCTTCTATACCATAGATTTTTTTTCCCCCAACGTTGTTGAAGCGCCCACAGATCGTGAGCTTTGTTCGTAAAATTATACCTCTGACAGTTGACGCGCACTCAAATGTAATGTATAATTATTAGAGAAGAGTGTTAAATGCAACGTTGTTATTTACCTACCAGCAATAAATCATATAAAATACAATTACAGCTAAGCGTTGCTTAAATCAATTTTATTTATTTTACTAAGAATCTAAACTTAAATAAACTGTATTACACTCAAAAGATTTAATATATATATATATAATATATATATATATTTTCATGATATTTCATGTCAGACTGAGACTTCCGATTACAGCATGTCGTAAACTAAACCATCCTTAGAATTAAAATGATGATAATGCGAAGCATTAAAGCCATATTTATTGTCAGTTAGCTAATTTGTTTGATTAAGTAAACCCGTAAATATCAAAACTGTATATCGTTAGATACGTTAGACTGATCGCATTGCTTACATTAGTTGGGGTTCTCTTTTACGTCAAACGTAAAATCAGATTAGGAAATTACTCAAATTGTTTGATAAACTCACTCAAATCAAATATATGAACATCCTTGAACTAGTTGTGAACTTTTTGCTACGGTTAGTAAACAAACTGATAAATGAAATTAGCTATGGTTAACTTCTAGTTGAAGTCGAATTATGATATTATTTTATTTGTGCTAATAACATTTTAAACATGCTATTTTCTGGTTATTGTTAAGGACTTAGATTCTCTTATTATTTTAATATTATTTTATTTGTTTTAAACCGTTTTAATTAAACTGTAATGATAAGAAAGAATTACAGAGTGATTCAAATAAAATAATTCTTCAACAAGGATAAAGAAGACAATTACTGTAGTTAAATCACTTTTAAGTCCATGAAAAGTTTCGCTGTACATTTTAAAGTGGACAAGCTAATCTGTTAGTCGAGTTTACTTCACAGTGGATTCCCAAATCGTATTTGTTAGATTTGTTCAGTCATTCGGTGTAACCTGTGACGTTTATATAACAGAAATTTGCGAATAAAATAAAAATGGAAACTCGTAAATGACAAATATATAAAACTAATTACTTAAAATATGAGTATATATATAACGAATATTAGCGGAAATTAATTATTATTTGATAGAAATCATTTGTTGTGATTACAAAGATAATTTCCAAATACGATAATTGAAATCAATATCAAAATGCAATCAAATATGTTATTGCTATTAAATTACTAATGCGACGTTAGTCGAAATAATTTGATTCACAATACTATTATACTAATGCTCAATTGCTCTGCTAACACTTAGCTTTATCAAATATGTTCATTTTAAATGATACATAAAGTGTAAGCGGCCATAAGTCAATAATTATTTAGTTTCAATTTCAATTTCGTTGGTATATAATTGACGTTATTATATTGTAATTTTGTGAAGCATTTCAGCTTTTGAATTTATTATCTACGTTGCGATGAATATGTGAACATACACCGTTGTATGTACGAGAATCTGATATTGTGAGTGCTTTTGTGAATTTCAATTTTTATTTTTGTTTTTTTACGTACAATTGTCTAATGACGATTTGAAATTTTGATCTATGAATGTCAATTACAAAATTTAAATTTTATACATTTCATAATAGATGCTTCAACCTTGCATCATATAAATAAATGAAATGCTATTTTTGGTTATAAAATCAGATGTAAGTTAGCTAATATATTTGGTAATCACGACGCTTTGTTTGTTAAGATCAAATCGAGCCACAAAATTTGTACGATAACATAAATGTGATTTGTAACTTTTGAACAATCATCCGTCTGTAAACAGATAGGATGGATAATATACTAATAACACGCGAGTAATGTTTCAAATCGGTAAAGAAGATCGATTCCGGATGAAGCTATTTAGGCCGTAAATTCAACAAAGCTGTCAAATGTTCTTCAACGAACTACGCTACAGGTTGCTGCGCTGAGTACACAAATCAGAATAATGTTACTTGATAACAGGGCACAAATTATAATATATTAGAAATTAGGGACTGTGATTTATCGATTTATAAATAGACCAGACAGAAATAGAAACATATTAATGATAATTTAAATGTAATGTTATGCTATAAAATATGTATATAATTAATAAAACATAAATGTAATACTTTGATCAGAACCAGAGTATTAATAATCATATATTATTTTGATAGAATGAATAATATAAATTGTATAATGTAACTTTTATTGATTCAATCGGAACATTTACAACTCGTTCAGTATTCGGGATAGACATGGGGATTTTAGCGTGTAAGCAAAGTGAATTTTTTGACCCAGTCTGTATATAAATAGCAACTGTATTATCTTCTTTAAACCTTTTCACTTTAAAGCAAACGTTTAAACAACCTCTTGTTTTTTATTTTTACCGTGACTATTTAACTTGTATCAAAAACTAACAGACAACCGTTCATAAGGTTTTCCTATACTTATATGTATTGCTTCAGAAAACTATTCCATCTCAGTCATACAACAAGAAATGCTCAGTGTTTTGTTCGCTTTTTTAAATTCACTTTAGTTAAACGTTATCAATATAATATAATGTTGATTTACTAAAAGTTTGATAGTTATTCATCTCGCTTTTTATTCATCCGAAGAGACTAATGAAATGTTAATATTAGCAATGAACACACCGTTAAAGCGTACAGTGTTTAACTTATTACTAATTTATTACTTCAAAACCGAACCAATGCATGTATTCTTCTTCCCATACGCATTGAGAAGTGCGCAAGCGTTAGCTCACTCACGATTCGGTTATTGTTTCAAAACAAACTTAGAACTTATTTTAACGAAGTGCAAACACATGATCTGTCATATATATTATGATTTATGATTTATTATTTAATTGTTTCAGATGCAACAAATTACGCACATTATGTCTTCAATACCATCAAACAAAAGCAAACCGGGAAAATAAGCTTCGAGGTAAGTAGATATACAACTGTTTCCGAATATTTTTTCAAATGACAATATTCATTATTATTAATAATAATAATTATGTATTATTAGTGGTGTAAATAGTAATTTACCAAACCTAAAATTAGTCTATCAAATAAGTAATTTTGCACTGTTTTAATGCATAATAGCGTAGAGCGTTTATATATAAAACTATATCCACTTGTTACTCTTCTACTAGATATATTTGTTATGTCACCAATCTGTATAAAAATGATTCTGAGTTAATTGAGCATATGATCAAAAGATATGTCATTCCTATACTAGGAATCAGTGCGCTTTTGTGAATTCAAAATAAATTGTGCAGTGAATAAATATTGCATAAAAAATGTCTAAAAATAAATTGTGAGTAGGTTGGTATTTGTAAAATGATATATATATTTTTCTACCTGTCGCGGGCGTTTTTATATTGAAAATAGACTCATTTTATATTTATAGTAATTCAAAATCGATTCCAATGTTTGTACACCTTTAGCCGTACAAATTTTATTTTATGGCCGATGGAGCAAGTTTTATTATAATGCAAAATGAATGTAGTTATTTAGATAATAATTGACGTTAATAGTTTATAAAATAATTAAAATTTCTGAGAGAAACGGAATGGGTTCAAGCTCCAATAAGCTATCAATAATTCAATTAACGAAAGCTATTTCATTATAAATTGCAAACTTATCAATTAAAATAATTATTTAATTTTAACATATTTGTTTTTAACTCAAAACGGTTGATATTAAAATAAATATTGTTATTAATATGAAGAATTTAATGAATGTAAGAAGTTGATGGCGAAAGATTGTCAAGATGCGAATGGATGTAAAGGGTTTTCTGCCACCCCATTTGAAAGGAATAGGCATAAAGTTATGTATTAATATTTAGCTTCAACTTTTTATAAAACTAATTTTGCAAAACATTCTTGTCTTATTACATTTGATTTTCATGTTAATCAATAGAATTTGCATATTTCTCATCCAGAAATGTTGATTTTCTATAAATGGAAGATGAACGCGCTGTCTGTAATCTTCTACTTCATTCAACTTATTATCTTCATCTTGCAGGTGTGCTATGTATTTTAAAATGGGATAGGAGTATGTATACAAAAATGATGAATGCATTTGCAGTATGGAATTGGCCCTACATATAGATTAGAATCAATTCAAATTATTTTTAATAACTTATAAGATTATAAAATAAGAAACTAAAACATATTTCGTTTGCGTGGCTTAGGACTTCCTTACCATTTTATCAAAAGTATCGAGAGGAAGTGTTCAAGAAAAGTTACAATGGGTATTCGGTTTGTATGACCTGAACGGAGATGGTCTCATCACAAAAATGGAAATGTTAGACGTCGTTACTAGCATTTATGAAATGCTTGGCCGATCAACACGACCAACGGTAGATGAAACTTCGGCCAAAGAACACGTAGAGAAAATATTTCACGTAAGCAACAAATATTATCCCTTACCATAAATGAATTAATATTAAATTAAACATTCATTTTTAATTAATCACAAAACTATAAAAAGGAAGCCCAAGAACACATTCGTTTTCTTTATATAACTATACATTTTTCTGCAGCATACTCTCTGGTTTTAATACGCATCTGTTCAAAACTAATCTCTAAACTTAGATTTTCATAATCGTGTTATTTGTTTCTAGATTACACTAGGCGCAGCTGGTTCTAATAATTGTATTTAAATTGTTTATTTCAGCTAATAGATAGAAACAAAGATGGCGTAGTGACGATTGAAGAATTGGTAGATTGGTGTTCTAGAGATGAACGTATACTAAAATCATTGGACACACTGGATACCATATTGTGATCTATTATGAGTGATCACGACAACTCGTCGCTTCTAACCATGGTTACAGATTATGTTGTGAAAATGATTTACATGAATTCCGTCTATGTGAGACATGCCTTTCAGTAAAGAAGAAAATGGTTGATAAATGGCCATTGTTTATTGTATTTGCCTTCGCATTTAACTATAGAATAACGCAGATTTTGCATTTGAACATTTTCTTGAGGATATTTTAGACACATTTTATCACACCATACATTTCAATATCTTTACATACACTCTAATTACAAAAAAACTTGCAGCAAACTGGAAAAAAATTCCACTGGAATTTGGCATGTTCGATATCTTTTAGCGGCAACTTGTAGAACTAAACATCTTGTTTCAAATGGGAAGTAAATTGGTTAGAATTCAATTACTTACATTAAGTATTTATTATTGTATAAATATTGTGACGTATCACGAGGGAACATAATACTTCAATTACCATCTTCGTGGATCAGATTACCAATATCGCGAGATGAAACATTCTATATAGGATATTCTATGCCCTCAAACTTCAACAAAGGTGTGCGATGCATATATCTTAAGATATGTCACAATATTATTAGTTTCTCTGCAACACTAATCAAAAAACAAATTTAGTTATGTTTAACTTGAACAAATTACCACAAGAGAACTTCGAAAAGATACTAAAAAGGAGCTGTGTTGGATTTTGAGTGCCATGGTGCAAAGAAAACTGTTATACCCTTAGTGGTACTTATTTCAAGTATCATCTTAAAATTGATATTTACTAATATATGAACAATTCAAATTTCTGACTAGTCTTTTTACATAGAACTATTTAAATCCCTAAATACTTGGGTGTCTCCTACATGAATTCAACGTTGTTACAATATGTCTCCGCAATTTTGCACTAACAAAGCTTTTTCTGCGTATGAATGTATGTTTTTACTTTTATATATGTAAAGCAAGACAAGGAATTTACAAAAGTAATAGTACCAAAAGAAATATAACAAATATTTTAGATTTTTTATTGTAGCTTGAATAATTTGCATCAACGGTCCAATGCAATCTAGCCGGTTCGGCACTACTGTTCAATGTGCTAAGCCGGCTACAGATAAAAAATGTTTTTGAAAAAAAAAGAGTTGAAATTTAATTCTCAATCTAGTTTTGTTTTAATTGATATAGGTAAATATTCTAAATCGTGAGTGAAAATATTTTAAAACTAGATTTAAAGGTGAAATACTATACTGTAATGTTAAAATTCAAATGGTTTCATCCTCATCAAAACTCAAATATCTACACCACATCACACACATACTATTAAGAGGTTCCTTTCATTTTTGTATTGTTACAGTACTGTACATTTACTAATATTTATAGAAATAGTAAAATATTTTATTTTTATTTCAAATGAATAAAATGTTATTTCTTAAATCAACTAATTATTTTATAAATAATATTCGATTTAACAAAATTGATTAGGTTAATATTTTTGTTATTTTGACAAATCTAAATTTAGGATCTTTACGACAAAATATTTTCTGCTATTAAATTATTTATATATCTTAAAAAGTATAGTAAAATAACACACATTTTTAATAGTGCAATCACAATTTCATACTGAAATATTGATGGTTTAGTCAAATCAGAAATCGGCTCATCCACACCGCATATTGTATTCAAACAAGTATTGGCAGCGCCAATTCTTACAGTTTAGAAAAGAAATCAAAATTTATTATAGATCTGTTAATTATCATTGCATAGATTTTCAAATATTAAAACATACATTTTGTATAAATATCACGAAATATCAAAATTTAGCCTTAAACCAACGCGTTTTCTATAGCAACGAGCAACTGGTTCTAGTTATTTACGAATGTGAATGTTTATTTTATCAGATTTGATATCATTCATATTTGTAATTAAATCGTTTGTTAGATATCTTTCTAGTAGTGGCATCGGGATGAATTCAAGCGAACTATTTAACCAAACGACTATAGAATTTTGTACAATTTTGCGTAGATCAAAATTAAAATCTAAATCGTTTTTTGGCGATACAATAGTTTGAAAACAGACTAAAGTGTGACATCATTGGTTCTAACGCGGCCAATGACGACAATTCCAAACTTGTATATTGTACAAAAATGCTTTACATACATAGATTTTTTTTTTAATTGAAAATAAACTGAACATTTGGTTACTTACTAATTTATTTATGCAACTGTTTTCAAATATCAATCATTTCTTTACTAACTTAATCATATAGAAATAAGTTTGGTAAACATATACACAAATTCAATGATTCTATACTACTAAATTTTAAATTCAGCCAACTATCGATTTCATAATAATTCTAATCAGTATTATAATACATACATACATAGTTATAGGAGATCGTTTGCTAATGAAGCTGTAACTTCATAACTATAGTTATTAAATCATCTCTTTCTTATAACATTTGATGAAGTGTGATAAAAAAATATAAATAATATATGAGAGAAGCATTTGGGTGTATTATCCGAAGGTTAGCTTTTTATTTGATGCTATTTATTTTTAATTAGAAAATTCACAAAAATGTAAATATTAACCTAGTCTCCAGATAATGCATCTTAACATAAATCTATTTTGGTCTAAATCTGATAAAGCTTTGGTTCCTCAATCAAAATATATGAAAAGGTTAAAATAGAATATTAAATTAGATACATTTAATACGAAAACAACATTCGTTGCATGAACTACACAAAAAACTCATTAGGAAGCCGTTCTCTGTATTAATAAATATTATATAAATACTGTACACGTATTTATTTAATACAAGTTGGTTTTAATTATTTTTATTCAAATATCTTACACAGAGTCTTTACTTGTTCGAAATAAATTAATCACTTACAAATTCATATTTTAGAAATTGAATGGAATCAATGCTTTCAGAAGACAATAAATTATAAATAAGAGAAATAAAAAGAAACAATGCAAATTTATAAATGATTGTCAAATCGAGAAATCAATACGAAAGTTATTCATAGATAAATAAGAATTTTATAGAATTACTTACATTGGAATGTATGTACCTCTCTTCATATCTGTGCACAATTTATTCTCAATTTGAATTACATGTATATATTTCTGAATAAAATAATTCAATAAAATAATGTTAGTTCACTCACTTATTACATATTTTAAAATAAAATTATCACTGATTGTAACACAACTATTAATAAATACATTGCTTTATTTCAACTGAAACAAATAGTTGTTGTATGGGTCTTCGGAGACACGAACGAGCGCGTCTGTGACGTAATTAGTATAAACGAATATTTTATTTCAACAGTAAAACTTGATTTCGATACATGAATAGTATTTAATTAACAGTTTAAAAAGAAAGTCTATACAGTCTGACATGTTCTTACATACTAGTTAAATTTAATATATTTGTCAGAAACGAAAAACAATTTCTTTGAAAAAATACATTCCATTTATGTTTTAATGAATAAATAACCGTATGAAATTGTAAAAATGAGCAAACCTATGCTAGACAGCACAAGTGAAACATTCGCAAAAAATGCAAATTGACATGAACTAATGGTGTTTCGTTATCGGCGTGGCATGGCAGGTATTTAAAATCGAATCTTTGCTTTTGACACATGAATACATTAGTTTATTATTTTCCTCCTATAAAACTTCCAAGTTCTACATACAAAAGTGCATTCTTGGAACAAGCTATTGTTTTCTCAGGTACGTAACAATAAATTATTATTATTTTAATTTTAACAAATACGATTATTTGTTAAAAAAATAATTGTGATGCAAAATTACCGGTAATATTGAAACACTTTACTAGTGATAGTTACCGGTAATTTAACATTTTAGTTTTTAATGTTAGACATTATTTTTTCCCTAATTTTTCGCATAATTATTTATAACAAAATATAAATATTTGTCGAAAAATAAATTTTACGGTAAAACTGAGTCTTTCGTTGGCAATCTGACGTTTAGTAAAAAAAACATATAACCGCTGACGGATATTTCCAGATAATTCATCGAATGTGTTTTCTTGATCTGCTCCTCCCCCCCCAAACCTAACTTTGCCCTGGCTTAAGGGGCAAATCCCTTCGTAGGGTATGCTTTCTATGTATTTCGTTGCAACTGTCAGATTGCCAACGAAAGACTCAGTTTAACCAATTTTACTACCGACTTAAAGCTGTGATAAAAACGAGTAATTTTTTAAAGAATTAGCGTAAATATAATTTTGGAAGAAGCCTTCACACTGTAAATATGTTTAGTATTGTCAAGTGAGAATAGATTTGAAATGAATGCGATCTTATTGAAGATAACCTATTAGTAATAAATTGCTTGATACCGTACTGGTAAATTACAATTCACATCACTAAATAATATAGAGAATTATCTACATAAAAATATACATTAATATATGATAAGAATATTTACGTACATAATATTTGTTTTCACTCACACAATCTCGCTTTATTTGATTTATATACACAAATTATACATAGTCAAAAATAATAATTAATTACATTTCCACACATTTGTTAATAAAAATTACGTTTTTATTCTTTGTTCATGTTAAAATTGTTTTATAGGAGGTTTTAGAACACGTATAAAAATTAATATCTCTATATTGCTTGAAAAATATTTTCCCCAAACAAATGTCATTTCTTATATAAATTAGAGTATTTAAAATACATAAAATGCTGTATTTCGTTGATGCATATTACAATGCAACCGCAATCATCTGAACTCAGAGTGCGTTCGGATGATTCGACTCGCGGCAGAATCAAATACATGCGGTACACCGCGATTGCACTGTATTATAAATAAACATATATAAAGACGTATGTATACTTAAAAATAATTCGCCATCAAGTGAAACATTTATAAAAAAGATTTCGATTTGTTCAATTTATAAATCATCGTCACCTATACCTTCAAATGCATGGTTTTCGACAAATTCTTTGCCCGTTTTGAATGAAACGCTGGAAAACTTTTCTTGTAACTTACGTATTGAAAATGCTTCAGTATATGAAACACTTGAACTATCACCACTCTACAAATACAACATAACCATAACTGTTCGTTCTGCTTCTCGAATTAGCATTGCTTAATCTATTAGTTTTAGAATTATTATGGAAACGTAGCAATGATTAGCACGTGTAGAAATACGTCATTTTGAATTGTTTATACGCGCCAGTGAGAGATATACATATTGCACATGCATTATAGAATTACATAATCATACAATAATTATTGCGTAGTGGAAGTCATGCATTAAATAATTAAATTATAATTATTGGCAACTCAAATACGACAGTGAGCTTAGGTTAATAAAATATTTGAATAGACTATTTAATCATTTGATGCGCTAAACATATATATTACTATTATATACTATTATATATGAAAGATATTAGACGTAAAAAATAATGTTATGAAATGAAATTTGAAGCCTTGATTAAAATTGTAAATAGAACGCATTCCTGGTGACACTACGCTAGTACCAACTTAAGAAATTGAAAACCAAGAACACAGATAGATGTTCAAACTTAAGTTTATGTTTTAAGGAATTAAATTGATCAAATCTATTAGTAATAAAAGTTAAAGAAAAAAAACTTACATTCGATGTAGCATTCCCATCTACAGTAGCTGATTGATTCGGTGATATCAGTTGGCTGCTCCCATCCCGTTTCATGTAGGACCAACACAAGCGATTGCCGCATCCATTTTGTTTCTTTTTAACACCGTTTTTCTTGATGAGTAACTCATCAACCATCGATTGTAGGCACACGGACATTAATATTGCCTGATCACTGGATATCGTGATCCATTGTAGACGATTTTTCGACATTAAATATTCGAACGAAAGTTCCAATTCGGAATTAGAATGTTTATTATTGCTACTTGATGCATTATATTTGTTCTAAAATGACACAAATATACTATATAATAGCAATAGACATAGTTTAAAATAACTTATACTTACATTATGCGTGGCAGTGAATCGCCAACATCGCATCCGCGTTACTTTGAAACTACCTTCACGCAGCTCTTCCCCATTCTCAACGTTAATGCGTAAGTTTAGTTCTTGGTTTCCGATGCTCACCAAAACCAGTGATTGTGGTTTTGGGTAGTCGCATAAACACCGTTTAAACTGCAAGAAACCGTAATATTTAAGCGAACGAGCTAACTCAACATATTCTTTCTTTGCTCCTCTGGCTTGCAATGATGTTAGTTGTGATTGCATTTCTTTGCTACATAAGATCCATCCCCGTTCCACATCCGGAACGGTCTGTACGTACAATAAATTCAAGGCAACTGGATTGGACATTAACTCTAGATCATATTCAGAACTCCAATAACTAAAACAAATTTAACGGAATAGAAATAAGATTTATTTTTAAGTCAAAAAAGAGACTTTTGTGGTGTGGAGAATTTAAGATTAAAGTCAAATTTGTGCTCGGAATATTCGATTTTAAATTGAAATCAAGTGTTTGAACAATACATGAAAATCAGTGTGCCCAACTTAAGATACAAATATTTATATATATATATATATATATATATATATATAATATATATATATATATATATCCAATTCAATATTAAGAATTGTATAGAAATGACAACAAACCTTTTCCTTAAAATTACTTTATTTCCGTCCTGGATGGATTTGTGCGATATGTATGGTGATTCGAAATTTTGTAATTTACGTAATATAGTAATATCACCGTTATCTTCTTTTTTAATTAGAAACAGTGAGAAATAGTGAACATATTCTTGAGGAAGATTGATTTGTTTACAGGCTTTTATTAGAACTTGTTCGGATTTATCTGTAGTGAAGACGCTCAGTGAAATCTGATAACCATTCATAATATATACATCCAGGTTCATTTCTTGTCGTTTTTCACAGTTGGTTTCTTGTTGAGCCGAAAGTAGAAATCCATTCAGTAGTTCGGATGACACCAATCTTGGATCTTGACCGACTAAACGCGTTTGTTTATAATTGAACAATGTTTCTAATTAATATTCACATACCTGATTGAATATATTTCTCTAATAACGCACGTCTTTCTTCCAACTGATTTGCAGTGAGCGGTAACAGTTTCTTTGGTGGAAAAACAGGCAGTGTTGCTGCTCCATATTCTTTACGAAGTTGTTCGTGCAGATTATGCAGCTGTTTGAACCGTACAGTGCAGTGAAACACCCCATTTATATCAATGTTATAACCCTAAATCCACCCAATTGTTAACATTATTTAAACAAGTACATCTATCTCATGATTTACTCACTTTAAATGTTGAACCATTATCACCATTTATTTCTTGAGTATCTGGTATTGAAAAATGCATATTTATTATTTGTCAATGAACAACGTGCACATTGAAAACAAATCATAACAAACACAACACTGCTTCGCTAATTTTCACCATATTATTTTCTTATCACAATAAAAAAATAACCCCTCACATAAACGTTATAATGAGTTTACAAGCCGGCCAACACAAATTCTGAAACCAGCCACTGCATACACTGTTCACTCTACGCTCCGTTGTACTTCATAAACACTGTTAAAAATGTTGGCATTGTTGAAGTCATATTACTTTTATGGTTAGTAATAAATAGATTTTAGAGTGGGGAAGTAACAAATAGCATCTCATTTTGGTGAATCACCAGTTTGTTTTTATCCTTAATGCAATTATAATCTATAAAAGACACTTAAAAATATTGTGAATTTAACTATAAGAATGAATTCGATAGCGATGTTTGTTTGTAATGCACTAATCTGTTCAGTGTTGCTCTAAATGTATGTAAATAAGATTATTAGCTAATTTGAGATAATTTTCTGATCGATACGATACAGATGATGCTAAAATAAACACTTGTGTAGATTTATAAGTAAAATATTGCTGGACAAACTTGTAACGATATGTATGTTAAATTTTTTTATATATATATATATATATATATAT